>ML779188.1:215536-249956 GCA_009831015.1 Picea engelmannii | reverse complement strand
TTTTTCTTCGGGGGCCCGCTTGCCCCCAGACCCCCCAACCGGGGGGATAGGCCCCCCAGACCCCGCAGAGGGGGTACGCCCCCTCTGCACTCCCCCGCGTGGAAGAGTGTACATACTTCTGGGGTGTAAATACTTCATGGAGTATAAACACGGCTGAAAGTAAAAGACCTATAAATCAGGAAGATAATCAGGCTCCACAACCAACATAAATCTGGAAAAATTGGTTGTAAATATTCATTTGAATCTCCTAACCTATGACACTTGTTGCAAATATGAGAGAGGTTTTTATTATTTGGTCTGTCCTTGACAAAAAACTCTCTGGGATTTTCAAATTTCCTCTCCATTTGGTCAGAAAGTGATCTTGAAGTTGACCACTAAACCAATCATTTGCACAGTGTGCCCTGTAGCCTATGCGCAAGACAATCCTCTACGCAGCAAAATCCTCTATGTAATGCGCATTAAATGAGAGAAGCATAAAACTCTGCGCAACAAACGAACGCCAGCAGGAAACTTGGCGCAGCAACGAGGATCGCTAGGGTTTTAGCTCAAATGAAGTAAAGTTGGTTATGTGAAAAGCAAATTAGTTTCATAGGCTAACTTGCAATAGGATCCAAGAAAGGCTCTTGAATAGTGATTGAAACAAATGGACAATGCACAACGAAAAACATAGTGAAAGGTTTGCGTAGCGAATATCAACATACAAGGTTTGCATAGTGACTGGAGTTTACGTAGCAGCGAGATTTGGAGCTTGTTGGAGAGGCTATGAATGATGCGCAGGTCTTGGAGGCGATGGAGAAAAACAAAAGGTGGCCTATATTCATTCTCGAATGGATAAGGGATGAAATTTTGAAAAGGGAAGTGGTTATCCATAGTGACAAGACGTTTCAAGGTAAGTTAGGGATTTGCACAATGAACTTGAGCAACAGGTACACTTTTGAAGTTTGCAATGATACAAATGACATGGAGTGTCATGATTGTTCCTTCTCTAACCTCGTGAAAGGTGATGATGAACCATAATACCTTTTGACATGATATTCACCCTAACCTATGACTCAACCTTAGGACATAATTTCCCACTTTTTAATGTGATTCAAGACTTAGGAAAGTGGACTATTACAAATTGAACATGATGGAATTTACACTCTTGATTCTTTTCTTTTTATGATGGTGTTATGAAAAAGACAATACACCATTTAAACCATCTTATGGCTAGACCCCTTATTGACATTTCAAGTCATTCTTTATTTGATTATTGACCTCATAAACCTTGACACACTAACTATGACTCATCTAGGAATGCCTTGATTTTCCCAAGATCATGGCATGACTTTGAAAACTTTGGACAGACCTCTGACTCTAGCTATGAAAATCATGGTGCTAACAAGCCCAAGTCAATGGATTCAAACACGATGTACAAAACTATTTTAGGACAATGGAAATTTTACGCCATGGTAGGCACCTAAATTTAGTGAGATCTCTATATTCAACATTCCCAATAATGGAGTTGTATGGAAAGATTGTGTTAGGTTGATCATGAACTATAGAAGAGAAGGAATAATTTGGATTCCATTTGGGTTATTAGGAAAATTAAAGAGCTTGGGGTTCCACCCATTATTTTGACCTACAATAATCTCTTCATTGTGCTATATAGACACGAGGGTTCTTTCTTTGTGTCGACCCAAATGGAAGACTTCTAGTTTAATGAATTTACCATGGAGTGTAGCATATCGAGCCTAGGTTGACCTTTATATATATTGCAAGAAAGAAAAATGTGAAATTGTCATAGAGGAAAGTGTATGCACAACAATTATAATTGAAATTGTTGTAATTGTAAGACAAGAACTTGAAGGCCAGAAAACCTCTCAACAATGTAGCTACACAAATGTGTGATGGATATGAATGTCACATTGCAGCTAGTCAATTTCTCTAGCTAAAAAGAGAAAAAGTTGAATTACCAATTCGTATGGATTTTGCTTGTGGTTGGAGTGATACTCCATGGAGCTTGGAGAGAATTAGTCATGCTTTGAACATGGAAATACATTTGGAGGGAACTCTTTTAGTTGGTGAATAAATAGTTGTCAGATCAATACATGGAATTTTAATATGTGATGATGTAGAAAAATAGTTGCATGTTTGGGATTTTAGTTCTATTATCGCACAATCTGTACTTTCCCAAGGCAATTGGATGCAAGATTGATGTAACGGGGAGTGACCTATCACTATCACCTTAATAGGAAAACCCTTTCTATTTAGGAGTATGTCAAAGTACCCTAGGGGAGACATCCCAAGTGACCTAAAGGGTTGATAACTAAGGAAAGGATGCAAGAAAATCCCCCTCTCACTGGTCACTCAATTTAGAAGGTTCTTATGGTCTTTAAGGAGTGAAGCAAATTGTAAAATGAAGTGTGCCTTCCCAGAACAAGACAACAAGAAAATATAGCAACTTGCAAGTACAAAGATATGATGTTAGTGCTTCTTAAGACCAAAAACCTTCATAAAGTAAGCTAGCTGATATGAATTTGCAGCAATGCAACAATTATAACAACAATTTATATTTTATAACAGCCACAAGAGTTATGCCTTGAAAGTGCTTGAAAATGACAAGAAGAAGTAGCTTTAACCTAACAGAATGATAAAAGTTTGTCACAAGCAAGTTTGGCAATGCCTAGCTAGCATAATAAGTCACTTTTGCAGAGAATTTGCTGCAGTTAGATGGTTGTAGCAATCTTTTGCAACAATAGCAAATTCTAATGGTCAAAAGTGCAAGAAAACACCATACAAAGTTAGCACTTATCTAGTAGATTGACTAGCAATTGTCACAATCAAATTTTGAATGAGTTAAGTGCAATTTATGTAGGTAAATACATCCAATCGATGCATGTTAGTATGGTTGTAGCAAAGATTTGCTACAACAACAAGTTAACTAAGGAGTTAGTCTAGTTTAGGGTTAGAAAATGTTAGTAAAAGCTTCAGGGATAAAGGTTTGAGTGTTTTTTTTGATAAATCATTGATCCGAAAAAAGATCTTTTAAATGACAACGGTTGAGTTATTTTGCATGAGTTATTTTACCATTTAGGAAATTAATGAAAGAGGAAACATTGCAGCCATTAAGAAAAATACAGATCTGAACATAAGCATGAAGAAAAACAAACCATAAACACCAATGTGATAACGGAGTTTGGCAATCTCACCTACCTCTCTGGGCCTTTGTCTTGGTGGATGAGGCTTTCTTAGTTCTGTTATAAGATTTAAATGTACATCATGAAAGTTCCAATGTATTACAACAATGATATGTTCATGTTCTACTGGATCTCAAGAACCCATCAAAACTGACGGCACCGAAAACGGATGAACGAAGCTCCCAGAAATGGCCCGCAAAGGTGCGCTCCTCAATAGATTCCTCACATAAAATGGCTTTGCCTCAATATTTCAACAAAATTTCTCTGCTCTGAATTCCCCCCATGGCTCCAAGAGCCTCTGGTTTATATAAGCTTGAAGTTGGTAACCATCTCCCAACTTTCCCCTAAGATCTGGCCTCAAAACAGTCCAAATCTCCAAAAACTGTTGAAGAAATCCAATTAAAATCATAAGATAAAGTATAAAACCCACTTTATGCCAAAAAAGGGCGCAACCCCTTTATCCCCGCGCTCCTGGTCATATGGAGGGTTCCATGTGGCCAAGCGTTGAGTGTTGCGGGTTGGCTCCCTGCTATCTCGACTCTTGGTCATGTGCACCGAGCCATGTGGCCATGGGCTTACACACCACACGCTTACACCTGGATAGACCCCTCGTTCAAAACTCCTGGACTAGCACCTTGGTCGACGAGCTAGCCCAGCCAACCGGGCGCTATCCATATATCTTTTCCCCCAAATCGTTATACACTAGGTCTTATGGAGGAGCTCGCAGAAACCGAGGGTTGTAGCATACGTAACAACCACGCTAATCATACTCTTGTCCTGTTGTTATATGGAGGTGTGTTAAACCAAGGGTTGGGGCCAAGCCCCGACCATTTCTGCGCCCAACTGAACCTTTAAACAAGTTTAAAATAATATGGTGCCACATTTGTTTAAGACCCACCCGGTAGGCGGGCTGGTAGCCCAGCCTACGCGAAGAGCTTGGTGCCCATGGAGGTGCACAGTTCAAATCCGCTACGCTCCAAACAATTTTGCAATAAACATTAACCAATGAATGGGTGCCACATGACAGCCCATGATTGGGCCACATGGCACCTTACCACTTGCCCACAATCTGCCATGTGTATGAGCTTGTTTCTTCCACTTGTCTACCTAGGTGTCTGCCAAGTCATATGCCACTATACCTGCCACATATGCCACGTGTCGTACGACTATACAACCCTACCACATCAGTAGTACAGACATGCCACGCGTCACCCTTGTAGTGGTGACATGTGTCACACAATTACTGGTCCACCTATCACATCAACTGCCCAGTCAACCTCTATCCACGTCAGTGCCACATACCTTGCCACATTAGTTGTACAACATGTATAGTCAACTGCCATGTGGCACTGTACGAACTGTACAATCGTCAAATTTTGCATGTTTGGAAAAATGGACAGATCGCGATATCTTGGTCATACGACGTCCGTTTGAGCCCGTTCAAGTTGCATTGGGTTGGTAACGTCAAGGCCCACACACACGTCTGTTTTGAAGAGATTTTGAGCAATTTTATTTTTCGGCCTTTTGGACCCCATCTTGGCTCCTAGATCCAATTCTGGATCACACCTCCCCACTAAAGACCTTTTGGTCCTCCAAAATGTTACAAAATGGACCTTACTAATTACATACTCGTAAGGATAAACAAAACACTATGTTGTACAAAAATGATGTTATAACAGGTCATCATTTCAACATGTGTGATTACATTAATGGAAGCAAAATATAATGAAGATGTGACATCCACTTCTGGAAAAACCAAGTGATTGTTTTCTTTCCTTCATGGTGTTCCTCTTGCTTAGTTGGTAATGTATCCTCCTTTGTGAGTACAAGCACAATCCTTTTGTCCTTCTTTGGACGAAGCTCCGGATTTAGCTTCCAACAATTAGCCTTTTGATGTCCACCCCTGTTGCAATAAGCGCAGTGAGTTTTTGGCATCCAGACTTGTTTGCCCTTCTCTTTCTTCCGTTGTGGATTTGAATCTTTATGTCGTGTCTCCTTCGTGGTCGACATAAACTTCTTGTACAAAGATTGTCTCTTCCAACACTTTGCCACACAATGCTTGGGTGAATGACAAAAAGTACAAGGATACATATTCCACAAGTTTCGGATTACATGATTATGTTTTTTATAATAAAAAAGAGAATTGGAAAAACCATGAACATTATACATGTCTTGCTTATCTTCACTGTTATTTGGAGATGAATTGAATTCACTATCACAATCATGGAGTGATACACCATCACCTTTCGTGAATCGATCCTGCAATGACTTAAGCTGGTCCTTTAAAGCATCACTTGCTTCTGATGTTTTGGAGCCCATCTTGGAGAATGCTCCAATCTCCTCTTTTCCATATCCCAATCCTAAATAACGAGGTCTTTCCACAACCTATATGGTATTAACGATACCTTGGACCTTATTTCCAAGGCCCTTTCCTTCATAACCCATATTGGTTAGCAATTTCAAACCTATACCTCTTGTATGTTTTTCAAATGCACCAAAAGAACCATCTTGATGGGAATAATGCAAAATTGAAGAATGACTTCCACTGTATACCTCAGAGATGTTTTATGAATACAATGTAGAAGTCACTTCCTTCAACTCTTCTTTGCTTTTGTTGTTCTTTGAAGCTTTCCCTTGAACCGATCTCTTTCGTTCCAAGTAGTCTTCATATAACACTTTCACCATCTCTGACATGGCAAAGAGAGATTTTCGCATATCCTTCTCATATTGAGAAAGTCCCTCTTTAGATGCCATTTTATCAACTGAGATGATCTCTTCCCTGGTAAACATGCAAACTCAAAATCCAACCGTCAACTAGCTCTGATACCACTTAGTCAAAAAAAGATCTTTTAAACGACAATGGTTGAGTTATTTTGCATGAGTTATTTTACCATTTAGGAAATTAATGAAAGAGGAAGAATGAAAGAGGAAACATAGAAACCATTAAGAAAAATACATATCTAAACATAAGAATGAAGAAAAACAAACCATAAACACCAATGTGATAACGAAGTTCGACAATCTTGCCTACGTCTTTGGGCCTTTGTCTCAGTGGGTGAAGCTTTCTTATTTATGTTCGAAGCTTTAAATGTACATCATGAAAGTGCCAATGGATTACAAAAATTATTCGGTTGTGTTCTACCAGATCCCAAGAACCCATCAAAACTGACGGCACCGAAAACGGATGAACGAAGCTCTCAGAAATGGCCCGCAAAGGTGCACTCCTCAATAGCTTCCCTGCATAAAAATGGCTTTGCCTCAATATTTCAACAACATTTCTCTGCTCTGAACTCCCCCCATGGCTCCAAGAGCCTCTAGTTTATATAGGCTTGAAGTTGGTAACCATCTCCCAACTTTCCCCCAAGATCTGACCTCAAAAAGGGCCCAAGATCCCTCAATAATGGACTAAATCTCCAAACACTGTTGAAGAAATCCAATTTAAATCATAAGATAAAGTATAAAACCCACTTTATGCCAAAACAGGGTGCAACCCCTTTATCCCCGTACTCCTGGTCATATGGAGGGTTCCATGTGGCCAAGTGTTGAGTGTTACGTGTTGGCTCCCTGCTATCTCGACTCCTGGTCCTATGCACCGAGCCATGTGGCCATGGGCTTACACACCACGCGCTTACACCTGGATAAACCCCTTGTTCAAAGCTCTTGGACTAGATCCTTGGTCGATGGGCTAGCCCAGCCGACCGAGCATTATCCATATATCTCCACACCCAAACCATTATACATCAGGTCTTATGGAGGAGCTCACGAAAACTGAGGGTTGTAGCATACGTAACAATCGTGCCAAGCGTACTCACATCGTGTGGTTATATGGAGGTGTGCTAAACCAAAGGCTGGGGCCAAGCCCTGACCCTTTCCGCACCCAACTGAACCTTTAAACAAGTTTAAAATAATATGGTGCCATATTTGGTTAAGACCCACCTGGTAGGTGGGCTGGTAGCCCGACCTACGCGAAGAACTTGGTGCCCATGGAGGTCCATGGTTCGAATCCACTGCACTCCAAACAATTTTGCAATAAACATTAACCAATGAATGGGTGCCACGTGGCAACCCATGACTGGGCCACGTGGCACCTTACCACTTGCCCATAATCTGCCATGTGTCTGAGCCTGATTCGTCCACTTGTCTGTCGAGTCATATGCCACTGTACCTGCCATGTGTCGTACGACTGTACGACCCTGCCACGTCAGTCGTATAGATGTGCCACGTGTCACACAATTACTGGTCCACCTGTCACATCAAATTCCTAGTCAGGCTCTATCCATGTCAGCGCCACATACCCTGCCACGTCAATTGTACAACTGTATGACCTGTACAGTCAACTACCATGTGGCATTGTATGAACTGTACGGACTGCATAGTCATCAAATTTTGCTTGTTTGGCAAAATGAACAAATCGTGATATCTTGTTCATACGACGTTCATTTGAGCCCGTTCAAGTTGTGTTAGGTTCATAACGTCGAGGCCTATGCACACATCTGTTTTGAAGAGATTCTAAGAACTTTGATTTTTAGGCACTCTGGACTCCATCTTGGCTCCTAGATCCAATTTTGGATCAATCATCCACTATAATGAGTAAACTAGTTCCTTTTAGGATTTATGGAGTCACAATAGTAGAAACAAAACTTGGAGCAAAGTAGCAATGATATTACTATGTCAAAGGAGAAGAGATGAATGGGGGAGGTGTTGGCTACACAAGGCCTCAAGCATCCAAGTCCTAGGGAGAAATTTGCTAGAAAGTAAGGGATCTTAGGCCATAGTGGTTTTTTTCCTTCCTTAGACCATTGAAAGAAGATAATGCAATAGTCAAGTAGAGTAACACTACTAGAGAGCTAGCACTTTAGGACTCTAGTAGCTACTTCTTAAACGAGGTGCACTATAGAAATTTAAACAAGTGGAAAACTATAGAGAGAAAGAAGTAACTTATGTTTCTCTCCTAGGGTTTAAGCAAGCAATTTCATAACCTTTAACATGAACCATGTAAAATTTACCACAAGAATTAATTACATAAACAAATTGCAGATTTTCTACTTCACCAAGAATAATCAAGCCAAACCCTAGTTGAAGATCTTCCACAATGAGAAATAGCCAAAAAACACCAAAAATTGTCTCTCCAAGAAGTTGTGCACTAGTTAGTTCAGCCAAATACCCTTAAAGAGGGTCGAACTTCAAACCACATCACTTGTGTGATGAGTGATGATAAAAAAAAATGAGAGTATTTTCTCTCTATTTATACAATATCAATGACCTTTAATTAACATTAGGTCATAAAAAGGCTGACCTAGCCAAATTACATCAAAAATCCAGTTCTTACATAATTGAAAGTAATTAAACCCTAAGATCATTTCCAAGGGTGACATCATGCCCTTCTATGGTGACGTTGAGCCCTTAGGGTGGAATGTTTGGCCTCCAAAGGCCCTGTATGATACCACATGTGCCAACCAACACATAATTGCCCTCATAAATGCACACCCCAGCTTTGGATGACAACTAGGGTCAAAATGATGACATCATGGGCTCTCAAGGGTCAACATCCAAGTGGAAGGGCAAGATCCCCCTATATCTAGATCTGCAAGAGTGTCTCAAGGGAATCATCCTTCTTTCTTCCTAGTGCAAGTCTCTGGTGTCTCTTTTCCCTTGGTTGGGGTCACAACATCCATTTGTTGGGCTTTCAGCCCCATGGAGGTTCGAGCTAATCATTCCCTCATATGTACCTGTCCATCGGGAAAAGTCATGCAATAAAAAAAAGTATGCCCTTCAAGGGTTCATAAGTCAAATGGATCATAGCAATGTCAATCAAATCTAATAATCAAATTACCCAAACATGTGCATCAAACCCCCTTTTACCTAGACAAATGCTCAAAGACGTTATGCAGTTTAACAAGTCAAGTTTGGATAAGGTCTCAGGGTGTCCTATTGGGTTAATCATCCTTAAGTTTGGGGTGTTTCCTAGATGAGAAGCAATCTAGTTCATGTAAGTGTGTGTGAGGTGGTGTGGGGTAAGTGTTTGGGTGGGGTGCAGTGATAAAAGGGAAATATAAATCTTACTTGTGGGTGCCTTTGTAGAGGGCGAGCTACACCTTGTCATTGATGCCATTCTTTCCTAGCACATTCAATACCTTTTATTCTTAATTTTACTGCTTTTTATCTTTCTTTTTTATGCTTTAAAGGAAGAGCTAAGGGACATTGTCATGGCTTGGTGACTAGAGGTGATAGCGTTACCCACAAGCATTTCATAGAGATGAGAAGGTTGGCTCATGATGAGACACACTTTCTATTGGCTATGCCACCAAGAGCCACTACCCTAGTTTGGTGACCAGATAGATAGTAGTGTCATACCGCTACATCCCCATGGTCATAATAGGCCACCTCATGATGAGACCTCCCATCCACCAACTAATACCTTGAGTGTCTATTTATCTTACGGGTTCCCTTTTCTTACCGAGAAGCCTTTTACTACTTTCTCAGGAATCCCTGGGCGAAGCATCTCAAAGGTTTCATTTTGGCGTTTAATTCTTGCCAACTACTTTTACCCTCTGGGCCTTCATCCCCTTCTTCCCACAAGGCAAGGTACAACCCTTCCTAGTGTGTAAAATCCCAATGCCCGAACAAAGGTAGGGGAAAATGAGAGTAATAAAGATGGAAAGTGGTAAGTATGGAGGTAATGGACGATGACCTTTCATAGACTAACCCAGTGGAAACCCATCCTAAAGGGAGACTAACTTGCTAGGGCATCATGTCACCCTCCCAGGTTTGAAGAAGTTAAAGAGCATAATTTCCAAGCAAATGTTATGAAATGAAGGAGAATTCAGTGCAACATATTCAAGTGCTTCAATAATCAGAGTGATACATACCAGGGTACCCGGACTCATTACCTCATGGAGCAAGCTTTACTACCACTTCAGGACCAAGTTGGTCAGATGGATGTTGTTGATGCTGATAGATGGGTTGCACTGGAGAAAAGAGGGGTCCTATGGGGCCATGCTCAAGTCATCTGGCTCTCGGCACTCCATGTCTAGGACCTCTGGGCCTCGAGACCTGATCTCCTTAGTTATCCATAGGATAGGGGATAACAAGTTCCATTACGCCTTGTTTTTCTTAGGATGATCATTTTTTCTTAGTCAAATTTGCATTCACTGTCACTGGAATTATCAATCCATATAAAAAAACAATGTATTGAAATCCCATGAAATAAGCATGTGATAAGGTTTCACGTGTTATTTGACTGGGGACATTAGGTATTCTGGAAGTTGTATAAAGGGATTACTACATGTCACAGGTGGATATGAGAGAAATTAAAATGTTGCAAGGCTTGTTTTAGTCTTAGAGTAGTGGATGGGCATGAGTGGAGGTTGGAAAAGTCATACTGGAATCCTTTATCCTCAAATCAAAAGTACAACTAGGTTACCTAGAAAACCATTGTTGCTCAATATAGTAACTATTCTAGTAATTATCCAGGTGGATATCGGTGGCCACCCACCTTTTCCAACTATCTCACATTCATTTTTCATCTTGGCAGTTTTTTTGTAGCTTTTCGGGTCCTAAACTTCAGGGGTTGTTTTGAGGCCCTAAACAACACTTTTTGGGCCTGCCACAGTCACAAATTGTAGATGAAATCACAACGTGAAGACATAATGTGTATTCCTCGAATAGACCTTTCCAATGGTCTATCGTGTGCCTTAAATGAAGATCGTATGCAAAAGTTACAACCCCGGGAAGTTGATGTACAAACTTACCCCATTGGGGTGTTGATATTATGGTAGTTGTGGGAGGTATTAACCTCTACATGTAACCCTAAAAAGACTAGAATATTCTGGGAAGCAAGAGAAACCCTAAAACATTGGATAATAACCCTAGGAGACAAGTCAACTCAAGAGAATATTTATTATTGAGTTATTAGCCTCCAAAAGTAGAAGTCGACCTAGTTAGGTCACTTGGAGGACTATAAATAATAAGCCTCTATAGCTCATGTGTGACTCTCACCCTCGCAATTGCATAAGATTAGTGGTGTGCAAGTTTGGAGAGGAGATGCAGCTGCAACCGTTGCTCCTCTCCAAACTTGCAGTTGCTACAACTGGCATTTTCGGTTTTGGCTTTGACTTTCTCTTGGTTATGGTTTAGACTTTTTGTTTGGTACGCTAGCTCTGGAGAGAGGTACGCTACCTTGGTTGGATATTGGTCCTAGGGTTTGCTTCTAGAATTATTCTCCGTGTCGAGGTTAAGGTGCTTGTGGGTGGCCTTTGTTCTTGTGGTTGGGTGACAATATTGATATATTGTCTATGGTGAAATGAGAACACCTAATTTTCTAATAGGTTATGGGCCCATACTATCTTCAGACAGCCTAACTGCTGGAAGATAGAATGGGAGGATTTGCTCAGTTATGGTCGCAGTTGCAGTGACATTTTTGTTGTAGCAACAAAACCTTAACCATCTTGTTAAGTCACCTTAAGTGAAGAGATTGGCCTAATTTCTGGATAGCCTAGTGTGCCCTATCCTAGCGCACCTCCTGGTACTCTCAGGAAGCCAAGACATCAAGTTTGAGTTTTTTGGTCAAATTCAAAGGTTGACCAAGTCAAAGGGGCTTCTAACTTCAGAGCATGGAATACAAGGATTGACCTCATTCTTGCCAAGAATAAAGTGTTGGATATCATGAAAGGCAAGATCATGGAACCACAGTTTGAAGTGGGAAGAAGAGAAGGAACCTCAAAACATTGTAGTTATAGAGAAGTTCAAGGACAATGAAATCAACTCTATGAGTATCATAGTGGACTTTGTAAAAGACCACTTGATACCCTACATCTCTCATCTGGACTCATCTAAGAAGATGTATGATGCCTTAACTAATCTCTTCTCAGTCAGAAACATTGGACAAGTAATTAGTATGAAGAATGAGCTCCGTGACATGAAAATTAATGATGATGATACCATAACATCATACTTTGTGAGAATCTCTCAGTTAAGAGATCAACTACAAGCTATTGAAGAAATCATTTCAGAAAAGGAACTAGTAAATATAGTACTCAATGGCCTTCTCAAGACATGGGATGCATTTTCCACAAGCATGAACACAAGAAAGGAGTATCCTGCATTTGAAGAACTTTGGAATTTCTATGCACAAGAAGAATCAAGAATTAGCGCAAAAGAGAAATCCCAAAAGAAATATGATGATCAAGCCTTCACAACAAAGTTCAAGAAGTTCAGGAATAAGAAGAAGTTTGGCTTAATGAAGAAACCGAATCAAGAAAATGATATGTCTAAGATACAATGCTTCAATTGTCGAAAATATGGTCACTACAGGAACCATTGTCCTGAGTTAAAGAAAAGAAAGGAAACAGACGAAGCAACAATTGTTGAAGAAAGGGAACTCTCAAAGAAATCCAAGTAGGATAAAACGAACTTCTTCTTCTAGTCAAGATAACAATATTCTTCATAGTCCTTGTACATACCATGTTTACATAGTTCCTGTACATTTCATGTATATCTATTTCTTAGAAGATAAGATGGTCAGTGAAACAATACCCATGGAAGAATAGCAAGATAAGGATTGTTATTATGATGACTACAAGTCAAGCAATACACATGAAAAAGATGAAGTACATTAACAGACTTTGGTAACAATTCCTATGGAAGCTATTATATAAGTAACAACTGCCAGATAGGCCGAAATCAGAAGCAAACTTGAAGAGACCCAAAAGAAGTCAAATAAAAAAGAAGTTAGTAATCAAGAGGAAATTAGAATAAGAGTTGTGACACTTTGTAGAAGGCAATAAGGATGCAGACGAAAGCATGGACTCTCTTAGGTGGAGGGAGTTGATTACAAACTTCCAAAAGAAGAGCATGCATTCATGCATGAAGCAAGGATTAGAAGGGAGCTAATCCTAAATGATATGATCCATTGAAGAATCCGTGAAGATTATAAAGTATCTTTCCATGTTCCCCATTGAAAGTAACAACCACGATAAGCAACACATGTTCAAGTTGACTCTAGAAGAAGTCTTCTTCGAAAAGAAGCCTCAAGTATCCTTGGTTGTCCATCTACATCCATGCTCCTATGATGAAATATATAGAATACTCCATGGATCCAAAAGATAAGGAGGAACATGAGGAAGAACATGAAGATTCAAAGAAATAAAGAAAAGCCAGAACAACCAATTATTATACCGAGAATCACAACACTACAAACTTGGTTTGAACCCACAAGAAGCAATCAAGCAGAACAAATGGAAGTTGTGATGAAGAACAATGTATGTAAGAAAATGTGAAAAAGTCTTATGAATGGAAGCTTTGCGAGATTTAGAACTAGAGATTCTTCAAGAAGGAGGGAGAAGACTAAGACGACAACTTGTTTCAGTAAACCAGATATACCTCTTGCAGTATCCATGGATTTAAATTTACATGTAAAATATCGTTCTTCCCAATAAAGCAAATTGAGAAAGAAGATTATACCGAAAAGAGACCCATGTATAGAAATGGAAGAAGACCTTATATGGATTCAAGCAACTTGATGAAGAGTATCTAATATACAACAAAAGTGTGGTGAAAACTTCCTATGACAGAAGAAGTGATACTTAGATATGTTTTAGTTTGAGCTTTTTCCACGATGTCATGAGCTAGTAGAAAACAAAAGTCTGTTGCACTCAACACTACAGAAGCAGAGTATATTGCAACTTGTGATACTTGTACAGAAGTAGTGTAGACTGACTGATCAAGTTGTGAATTCGACTATGATATATTATGATGATCAGAGCTATGTGAAGCTTTCAGAGAACCTGGTGTTCAATGACAGGTCAAAGCACATTGAGATCAAGCATTATATTCTCTGTGATAAAGTTCAGAGGGGAGACGTGGTTCTCTAGTATATCTCCACAGATGAGCATATAACAAATATTTTGGTAAAGCCTCTGTCCAATATGAAAAGTTTGCGTACTCAAGAGACAAGCTGGGGCTCGTGGAGACAACTTCCTTTTTGGAAAAGGAAGTGATTACTCCTAGGTTGGGAGGGAGCATTGATATGTTATTGATTTATGGATAGTGATTTTCCAGTTCGGAAAATGGTCCACGTTGGGCAGTTCCTTTCCATTTAGGAAAGTGGTTCGAGATTTCTGACGGACAGACATTTTCCAGTTCGGAAAATGGTCCAAATTAGACAATCATTTTCGTAATTAAAATGGTTCGATAGATTGTTGATGTACCATAGACAAATATTCCCCTTATGAACAGTGTGGGGGAATGGTCTAGGACATTCATTCTTCTTGGTAGTCACTTGAGTAGTGGTCAAGTAGAATGGTTTGCTCGCCGAGAAATCATTCTTTCGAAGCTCACAGTTGTGAGCAGTTCTGAAGAATGGTCCATTTTGGAGGTTGGTACAGGACAATTATTTCCATAGGAAATGGTTCGTATAGTCATTCCCTAGGGAAGGCTCATTCACTCTAGGTAGCACTATGATTAGTGCTGGAGGAATGGCCCAGTTAGGCGAATAGTCCAGGTTCAACAATTAGGGACAAAGATTCGCTAGGGCATAATCATTCTCTCTAGGTTGCACTATGATTATTGTCGAAGGAATGGCTAGTTAGGTGAATGGTCTAGGATCAGAAATCAAGGATAGTTATTCTTCTATACTTGGGAAGAATAGTCTAGATAGCCCATGGCTGATGTTTTACTTTCTGAGGGAAGATGTTCTTCCAAATCTCATAGATGTGAGTGGAATATTGGCCTAGATGACTCGTTTTGTATCATGATATTGTTTATGCAAGTTGATATCAGATGATGATTGTTTTTGAGACTACATGTCTCTCGACAGTAGTTGTATGCTACTATGGTGGATGTGATCCACTGGTAGTGACTCTGTGTCACTGGTTAGTAGTGGTGTGCCACGAGGTGTGGTTGTGTACCATCGAATAATAGTTGTGTACTACTATGGATAGACATAATTGTGTTCTATTGGATGGCATTATTCTGATTGCCATGTGGACTATCACTAGTGTTGGAGATGATTGCCAGCTAGATGGATAGTCAGTGTGTTGATGGATAGACATTCTCCAGGTGGAGAATGGTCCAGGTAGGACTGATTACTGGTGGACGGACACTCTCCCTGTTGAAAATGGTCCAATATAGTCATTCTTCTAGCACATATGTCCAGATTAGAAGAATAGTCCTTGTAGCCCATGGCTTGGCTTTCAACATCTGTTGGAACAATTATTCTTCTAAGACATATGTTTGAATTAGAAGAATGATTCTTGTATCACTATGTGGAGTGAGTAACTTATTCAACATCATGACTGATTACTCAGATGGAGTATGGCTTCGAGAGATGATGGAGTTGATGCTATCAGATGATGATGGTGCTCATGATTTGACCATGAGATAGCATGTGTGGCTATGATGATGTTATTGATTGAATGGTCTGTCTGTGCTCAAGATCATTTCCTTTAATACCTCCCTATATAGGAGGGAGTGCTAATATTATGGTAGTTGCGGGAGGTATTAACCTCTATATGTAACCCTTACAAGACTAGAATATCCCGGGAAGCAAGAGAAACCCTAAAACATTGGATAATAACCCTAAGAGACAAGTCAACTTAAGAGAATATTTATTATTGAGTTATTAGCCTACAGAAGTAGAAGTCAGCCCAGTTAGGTCACTTGGAGGACTATAAATAGGAGGGCGCTAGAGCTCATTTGTGACTCTCACCCTCACAACTACATAAGATCAGTGGTGCACAAGTTTGGAGAGGAGCTGCAACTGGCATTTTCAGTTTTGGCTTGGACTTTCTCTTGGTTATGGTTTGGACTTTCTGTTTGGTACACTAGCTCTGGAGAGAGGTACGCTACCTTGGTTGCCTATTAGTTCTAGGGTTTGCTTCCAAAATTATTCTCTCTATCAAGGTTAAGGTGCTTGGGGGTGGCCTTTGTGCCTATGTTTGGGTGACAATATTACTATATTGTCTATGATGAAACAAGCACACCTACTTTTCTAACATGGAGCCCACATGAATTTTGGCGCTTCATCTCCTAGGGTTAGGTTTTTGGATGTTTGGGGTTTTCTGATTACTTCTTGATGCTAAAAAGGCCTAGAGGCATCATTGTAATGTGCTCAGATGAATTCTCATAGTCACCACATCTCTTCTCAGAGATTAGCTACCACCATTTGAGCAAGATTGTTTCATTATGCATTTTACAGTTTCAACAGATTTCTTTATTGAATAGAAGTTAAGTTTTATTGTATATATGTTATTGTTCTCTGTATATCTGTGTTAATGTTATAGATCTATGTATCGGTTCATTCCACTCATAAATATGGATCAGTGGTATCAGAGTGGTTTTCTCTTCATTTGCTTCTCTATGCATGTCCCCAACAAGGTCAGGGTATAAGTAGTTGGGACTTGAACTAGTTGAGCCTTTGCAAGATCGGCCTCGCCAAACCTAATGACTGACCATGGGGGAATAAAAGAGAGATGATGGGGTAGGAGATCCCTTGAAACTGTTGCTCGAGGAATCCCTCACACGCTAGAGGAATGAAATGATGGATAACTTTGTCCAAATCCTTCAACGACTACCAACAGGCGACACATCTTCCTCGAGCGGAGGCACCGCCCCCTTCAAGGTACAGATCAATTTTGATATTCCTATATTTGAAGGTCAATTAGATGTGGATTTTGTAGACAAATGGTTAAGCCTTCTAGAAGGGTATTTTTCTATCCATAAATTTTCTGATAGAGAAAAGATTACATTTGCGCTCCTTAAGGTCGTCCCCCATGTCAAAGATTGGTGGGAGACTTTCTGTGAGAAAAAGGAAACAGATGGATCTACATTATTTGTAGTTGCACCCACTTAGGGTTCTTTCGGGGATGTTATTAAGGAACAATACTACCTTGTTGGAAGTTATGATGACTTATATACAAGATGGACCACATTGTGGTAGAAAAGGGACCAAACAATGCCAGAGTTCACCAATGTCTTCCATACCTTGCGCAACAAGCTGGGTATTAAAGACTCTAAGCGACATCTGGTGCTCAAGTACCACGACAGTATGCATAGATACATCTAGACATAAATGGAGTTTGTGGACATCTCTTCCTTGGGCACGACCTATTGATATGTTGTCAAAATCGAGCATAAGCTTAAACAAAAGACGCGACAATTTGGGTTTGCAAACCCCTCACAGCAGAAACAGAGAAAAGGTGGCCCCAACCCGCAGAAAAAAAAAGGGAAGAGCAAGGATGGAAAGCCTCAGGACAACCAGTCTAAGCTGCAAACAAAGAAGTACAATGGGAAGAAAAATAAAGACACCAAGAAGTGGTGCGAGTTCCATAAGAGCCCCTGGCATAACACTGCTAAATGTTGCTCAAAGCAGTAATTGGTGGCTGAGGTGAAAACCTCTAAATCAAATGCAGGCTCCAACTCTGAGTCAAAAATAGAAAAAAGGTGACAAATCATTGACGCAGAAACCAGTGCCACCGTTACTACCACCAAGGTTCAACCCGATGAAACTGATGAACCAAAGGAAGGTGAGTGCCTCTTTCATTCACATATGTGAGTGAAGGGTACTCCGCTGCACTTCATCGTTGATAATGGTAGCTAGAAGATTCTCATCTCAGCAGAGGTCATCAAGTTGTTGGATTTGCCAACAATACCACACCCATAGTCGTACACATTGGATGGCTCCACCAAGGGAGCGATCTTCGTGTGAGCCAACAATATCGCCTTCCCTATGGCATCAACTCCTTCAAAGATGAGGTATTATGTGATTTCAACCCCCTTGAAGTTTTTGATGTTCTTTTGTGCCAACCTTATTTATGGAAACATCATGTTGTATATTATTCTAGGCCTCGTAGTGTTATTATTACTTTGGATAGGAAATTGTACAGGATATCCGAGGTAGTCCCACCTTTTGCCATTTCCTTGATCTCTACCAAACAATGTAGGAAGGTCATCTATCAGACTGAGAAATTTGTCTTCTTCGTGGTTCATGCTCAAAGTGAGTGGAAGGTTGTAACCACATCCATAGCCTCCATGATAGGTCTCTCTACGCAGCAGAAGCAAGTGGATAAGGTCATGGAAGAATACAAATCCATCTTCTCCTCACCCACTGGGGTACCTATCCACTATCAGGTCAAGCACTCAATCGATCTGACCCCTAGTGTACCGCTACCCGATGGGCCAATCTATCATCATTCTCTGTCAGAAAATGAGGAAATCAAGCGCCAAGTCCAAGAGCTTCTCGAAAAGGGGCACATCTGACCAAGTTCATCACCTTGTGGAAGCCCAATCATGTTGGTGTAGAAGAAAGATAGAACCTAGTGACCCTGCATTGATTATTGAGCCCTAAATAAAATCACAGTCAGGAACTGGTACCCAATTCCCCGAATTGATGGTCTCCTTGACTATCTCAAGGAGGACAAATACTTCAGTAATATTGATCTAAAGTTTGGCTACCACCAGGTCCCAATAGAGCAGATCGATGTACAGAAGATTGACTTCAATTCCAAAGAAGGTCTTTTTCGAATGGTTGGTCATGCTCTTTGGCTTGACAAATGACCCAAAAAATTTCATGAGGATGATGGATGATATATTGCAGCCTTTCACCAGTTTTTTTGTGGTGTTGTATTTGGATGACATCTTCATCTTCAACAAGAGTTGGGCGAAACACTTGCAACATATTCAACAGGTTTTGCATACTCTGCGACAACACAAGCTATATGCAAATTTGGAAAAATGTTTCTTCGGCATGAACATGGTCCAATACCTAGGATACATTGTTAATGATCTTGGGGTGCATGTTGATCCAACCAAGATCAAGGTCATCCGTGACTGGTTAGCTCCGACCACACTCATTGAGCTTCGAAGCTTCTTAGGCCTTGCCAATTTCTACCACAGGTTTGTGTTAGGATTCTCCCACATTGCATGGGCCCTTAGCCAAGTGACCAGGGATGGTGGCAAGGTAAAATTTGTGTGGGGCCAGTCACAACAAAAAGCATTCGATGATTTGAAGCAGTGATTGTGCTCAACCCTGATGCTCTCATTACTCGACCTGCAACAACCTTTTGAGATTGAGACAGATGCTTTAGACTATGTTGTGGGTGCAATTCTCACTCAACATGGACATCCCGTGACCAATCATAGTGAGATGATATCAGATACCGCCTGTAAGTACCCCACTTACGACAAATAAATGTACTCCATTGTACAAGCCTATCTCTAGTGGATGCATTACATTCTCAAGAAGGAGACAATCATCCACATTGATCATAAGCCTTTGTAGTTCATGCAGAAACAAGGAAAATTGCAAAATGACTGCCATCATAAGTGGTCCACATACTTGCAGTAGTTCCATCTCAACATGAAGTATAAGAGAAGGAGCACCAACCCCGTCGTTGACTGCCTCAATCGACCTCTAGTTGCAACTCTCTCTGCGGACAGGTAGATCTCCTCTTGAGAGATAGAATCTTAACTCTTAAGACAAAAGATAATTAACGTGGACACTGACTTCCTTTTAGATCTATATAAACTGATGTATGAGGAGGAAGGAGAAAAGAAGTACCTTTTATCGACATTTGTCCCTACACGCTCCGAGTTGAGCTCCGATCTTTCACTCCTCAACAAGTCCTGTAGACAAACAATAGTACAACCACTTCCTACTCTACTGACATTAGCTTGAAAATAGACCTATCTATTAGAGACAAGTTCATGCGAGGTCAAACACAAACTAGAAAGAAACAGGCTAAACGTGTCATATTAATGAGAACAATGACAGAAGTAACTTACAACCATAGATGCGAGTGCAACAACTTCGTCAAATCCCCTTTGTCTAACCCTTGCTCAAAAGATCCATGATCTAGATGGCAACAACTTCACTGATTACTCTCCTCCAGTTCACTGTGTGTTTCCTATGAGATCATAGGTTTCATGCTTCTAATTCTTCCCCTTTTCCACCATGATAGAGTCTGTTTATATAGGTTTAGAGAGGCTTAACCTCTTGAGGTATCTTTAGGGTAGGTTGAGGATTTTCCTCCTTGAGTCAGGGATCTTCCCCAAGATCATGGCTGGACTAGGAGTTCGAATTCAACTGCTTTCCAAGATTGAAAATATCTTCTCCTTATTCTCCTCAACAGACCAACTCCTGCTTAGAATAGGCAACACTCCCTGAAAAGGGCCATCAGAGCATTGTAGCACTCCGTAGTAGGCTTTAGGGGGGCGCTAGCGCTCTTAAAATCAGTAGCGCTCCTCCTGAAGGGCTGTTTAGTGCTATAGCGCTCCCTAGCAGTTTATAGGGGAGCACCAACGCTCCTAAGAGAGATATAGGGGAGCGCTCACTTCTTAAAACCTAGATTCAATCATTCTTTCAAGTGGCAAGAGGCATTTGACTTCAGTTAACCATTTCTCTTCCTTCAAACCAAGTGTTTGAGGCATTTTAAGTGTCTTCTTAGTGTCTTCATAAGTATGACATAGGTATCATGCCAGTATGCTTTGCTTGACACTTGCAACACTTGTGAGCAACATGCGACACTTGCGACACTTGTGAAAAACATGCGACACTTGCGACACTTATCAAAGTGAGTAATGTTGATGTGTAACAAAGGCATTACATTCTCAAGAAGGAGACAATCATCCACATTGATCATAAGCCTTTGCAGTTCATGTAGACACAAGGAAAATTGAAAAATGACCGCCATCATAAGTGGTCCACATACTTGCAGCAGTTCCATCTCAACATGAAGTATAAGAGAAGGAGCACCAACCCCGTCGTTGACTGCCTCAATCGACCTCTAGTTGCAACACTAACCATGGTGATACACTTCTGCGGACATGAGACCTATGGATGGCCCCAACTCTACAAGAAAGATCCTGACTTCGCCACTACCTACCATATGTTGGGCACAAACATGGTTGTCGTTGATTTCCATCTTCATGATAGGTTGTTGTGCCATCTAGGCCATCTCTGTGTCCCATCAAGTGAGCAAGCGAGGCTGATTTGGGAAGCTCACTACAGTTGGGTGGCAGGACACTTCGACGTAGAAAATACAGTAACAATGTTGCAACAACATTTCTATTGGCCAAAACTTCGACATGATGTCAACAAGTATATCAGGTCTTGCATGGCCTGCACCATTGCCAAATTGACTATTAAGAAACACGACATGTACGCCCCTCTTCCTACTCCTGAGAGGCCTTGGGAATCCATCGTGGTTGTTGATCGATTTTACAAGATGGTGATTCTGGCTGCCTATAAGAAGAGCATCACAACAGAGGCCAGTGCCAAGCTCTTCTTCGAATGAGTGTGGGTACATTTTGGGATACCAAAAACCATCATCTCAGATTGGGATAGTCGGTTTCTTAGTACATTATGGTCGAGCCTCTGGTCACAGTTGGACACCAAGATCACCAAATCCACGACCTTCCACCCCCAAACAGATGGCCAAATCGAGTTCGTTAATAGGATGATCGTGCATATCTTGCGCATGTAGAATTCCAAGAATCCATGCACATGGGATGCGAGTATTCCCTATGTTTAGCACGATTATAACATATCCATACATAGCTCAACTGACCAAAAACCCTTTCAGGTGGGGTTGAGATTTCAACCATTGGGTCCCATGGATGTTGCACTATCCTCTGCATCCACACAAGCATAATCGTCCCATGCTCAAACTGAAGCCAAAAAAATCCACCCGGTTCATTGAATGAATCCAAAACATCTGCCAATAGGTTTAGGATAATTTTCAAAAGTCCAATGCTGAGTATAAGCAGTGCCATTATCAACATTGGGTGCCACACAAGTTTTGTGTGGGAGATAAAGTTTGGTTGGACTTGCAGAAAGAACACCTTACAGGACCCCATAAAAATCTTCGGTCGCTCCACTATGGACCTTACACCATCACCAAGGCTATGGGTGACAATGCTTCTGAGCTCAAATTTCCCCCCTTCCTTGGTCTGCACCCAATGTTTAATGTGGACCTCCTTCGGCCATACTTTCCACCCTTATTGGACACCTTAGAGATAGAAGAAAAAATGACACCGACATAGCTCAACCCTTAATGCATGGAACATGCATCCAATGATCATATTTTGGACACATAGGTCAAGGGATCTTACCAACAAAAGCTTCATCTTTATTGTGTTGTGAAAGCATGGCAACTCCTGCACCAAGGTAAGTGGCTCACCCGGGGCCAAATTTAGCAGAAATTTCCTCATTTGATGGGGGAACTCAAAGCAATGGAGACCATTTCTCCATAAGGATGGAGGATTGATCCAAGTGGATATCGGTGGCCACCCACCTCTTCCAACTGACTCACATTCAGTTTTAATCTTGTCAATTTTTTTCTAGCTTTTCCGGTCCTAAACTTTTGGGACCATTTTGAGGCCCTAAAGAACATTTTTTTGGCCCGCCACAGTCAAATTATAAACAAAGTCAAAGTGTGATAGCATAATGTGTTTTCCTCGGATAAACCTTTCCAATGGGCTATTGTGCGCCTAAAACGAAGATCGTATGAAAAATTTACGACCCCAAGAAGTTGATGTACCAACTTACCTCATTGGGACCCACATGACTTTTGGCGCTTCATCTCCTAGGGTTAGGTTTTTGGATGTCTAGGTTTTTTTGATTACTTCTTGATGCTAAAAAGGTCTGGAGGCCTCATTGTAATGTGCTCAGACAAATGCGCGTAGCCGCCACATCTATTCTCAGAGATTAGTTACCACCATTCGAGCAAGATTGTTTCATTTTGCATTTTACAGTTTCAACAGATTTCTTTATTGAATAGAAGTTAAGTTTTACTGTATCTTTGTTATTGTTCTCTGTATATCTGTGTTAATGTTATAGATCTGTGTTTCATTTCGTTCCACTCATAAATCTGTATCAAGTAAGTTCTTGATTAGTCTTGGAGCCAGAACAATGCATGTTGGTAGTCTTCACTAGGTAGGTATGACTTACTTATGGAGTGTTGGAGAACATTATAGTCTGATATCTCCAACATGATCCTTTCTTCATAACAAGTATCAACTACTTCACAAAACTTGCAAAAATTGTATGAACATATTTCTTGATGAATGACAATTTGGATGATTGACAAAACCTTTGAGATTCTCTAGTAACTTGCATCAATTGGCACTTTTAGGCACTCAACTACAATGGAATAGTTGTTAGATAAATAATTTATTCTTGTTTTAAAAAAACTATCTTAAAAAGTTCATTAATGAGATACACTAGAAAAATGACTAAGAGTTCAATGGAGAAATCAACACTAGATTCAATTGCAAAACATGCAAACAAATTTTAAGGGAAGAAACAATAAGAGAGAGGAATTAAACATTATGGAAATGGTTTAATCGATTAGCAAAATGAAATATACTAATTTTACCAATCCTTGTAGCTTTGTTTTGAATGCTCAAATCCCACCATTAGAGTTGATTCACCAAATCTAGTATAATATATGGCTATATGAATTACCTTGTACCTAGATAATTACTATGTATTGTACCATGGATGTAGTCATAAAATTGTTCACGAGAAGAGAATGATATTTGAATGGTATCTTAGATAGCGTTTTAGCTTCAAACATTGGGAGAAAATTAAGAGGTTTCAAACAAAGTTTTCATTTATAAAGAGGATCATGTAACTCGATATGTGCCCACAACAAAATATACATCAATAAGAAAATTAAGAGGTTTCAAACAAAGTTTTCATTTATAAAGAGGATCATGTAACTCGATATGTGCCCACAACAAAATATACATCAATAAGTGCAATAGTTCATAAGTGATGTTTTCACTACAATGGGAAGTAACTCAATTATATATTGCAATATGGGAAGGGGTTTTTATTCACATCCCAAGTATATAATAATGTATTAAATTACATGTAAAAATAATGTATTAAATTATTATTATTATTAGTGATGATAATAAGACCTAAGTTAATATTATACACTAACATCCCCCCTTAAGATTGACTTGGGGGTAAGGAAAGAACATTATGATAATCCCTAATAAGAACTTCTTTCATCTTATGCAACAAAAGATTACATGTAAGCAAGAAGAATGCGAAGGCAAATCACATACTACCTAACACAAAAAGTGAATCACCAAAGGCCAATAAGTCAATGTTATATATATTAACATCCCCCTTAGGGTTCTCTACATGATCTTTAAGGAGATTCAATCACTCATATTAAGGTTTGCTATTGTTGAGAAGGATGTTAATGTAGCCTTACTCCTTCTTGTCTCTTCCACCAACAACCCTAATGTAGGTGCACATTTTACTGAATTAAGACAAATGTTCCTTCACGTTGTCATATTCACAGAGCTTGAGAGTGCATAACTTCATTTCAGGATAATTGATTAGGGAGGTATTATTGGTGCTTGAGAAGATCCTTATATTTATTCATGGGGTCACTTGCCTCTTGACATGATAATATTCCCATCGTGAGAGTAATAATATTGTGTCTTTGAAGTATTTTCGACAATTTTATAGGGTCACTTTCCTCTCAACACGATAGTATTCCCATTGCAAGAGTAATAATGTTGTTCACTTTCTTATTGAGAAGCTAATATCACAAGTTGTCTAATACTATGAGAGTAATAATGCCATGTGTCTTCTCCCTACGTTGTCATGCCTTGAATTTTATCTTTGATGTGTCTTTTGGTGTGGCATCATCTTTGGTTCAGATATTTAATAAGATCAAGAGTTAAAATTTATAACAATATATATATTATCTAACATATTTCAAACATTAGAATTATTAGATGTTGAACATTGTGATGACCACAACAACAAGGGACCACAATGCCCTCCTACAAAGAAAATATTTATGAATGGTATACATGATGATGAATTGGTCCTTAGTTCATCTGGAACGATGTTGGAAGTTAATGAAAGGGGGAAGACTTTTATAACAATACGAAGGAATTGGTGGGAAGAACATATACATGCACTTTCCACTTATAATACAAAAAAAAAACCAGTAGATCCAAGAACTAGTTTAATGTAGGTATGCAACAAATATATCTAGAGAAATAGCTAATGAGACATGTGATACTTGCAATAGAAAAAATGTACTATAACAATAAAGAAGCATTGAGAAGGTATTCTTGCTAAACATGTTTTATTTTTTTATATGTAAACACTAATCCAAAACATTACCAAATTAGGGTATGTTCTTTTATATAATATATTACCTAATAATTTCATTTTTATGTTTTTTTTTTCTTTTGTTTTCTACTATGGATAAAAATATTAAATATGACCTATAAGATGATCTGCAGAATATGTCATTAGGGGTGTCCAACAAATGTGTAAGGAGAATGTTTGAGAAAAAGAATAGCTTAATTGTGGGAAGAGATAATCCTACAACACCAGGGAACAAATGTAATCATTGATTTTTTGGATGTGTGTAATCGCTATTTTTTGCAAGAAATATTGATTTTCAATTTCTTTGTTGTTACAAGAAATATGTCGAAAAGGAACTCATTCCAAACATAAGAGAGGACAAGGAGTAATAAATGGGTTGATCTCAATATTTGTGAGGACTCCTTGCATTTACCTTACTAGTTTCTACTTCATATTTGTTCTAAGTTATATATTATATTTAAGTTACAATCAACCATGAATGTTTTCTATGAGGTGCTCATGTATCAAGAAGAACCATAAGAACATTTGATTGACATTTGAATGAATATGGGTTGTGGGTATTTGATGGAGCATCAAGGGGCACTAAAGAAGTTTATTATATATGTTGTTTTCCATCCCCTATTATTATAAATATCGGAACAACAAAAAATTTCTAATTATATCTAAACTTTATTATGACATATAAAAATCATAGGAAAGAAGGTATGGAATGATGCCAACATAAGATTTATAGCAACTATCATGAGGTAGGGCTTCAAAACAAAGTGTATTATTCATAAAACAATGACTAATATGATAAGTTTACTCATTTTCATAAATCACATATATCTAAAATAACATTGATATACTAGTAAAAACATACAAGTATCTACAACCATGGATATTAAATTGTAAATGTTGATATATTCATAGTGACACTTGATTTCTATGTTTGCATATTGAAGATAAAGAGGTTCAAAATAAGGCCAATCAACACAACATTGAAACTAATGCAAGTACGATATCCCCAAATGACAAAGAAATGAGGCTTGTAAGCAACTCAGAAAATGAAACTGGCTTAAGTGATGAATGTCGAATATAAATAAATGTTACAATTTTTGTGTTTCAGAATGTTTGTCAGAGCATGATTATATATTTTTGTAAAACTTCAATCTTTTGTTTATTGTGGACCTATTGTCCCCTTTTGGATGATGGGGTTGTAGAAAAATCAGACCCCAACCCGGTTTCAAGTCTCAATGAGAAACATCATAGTTTAATGCCCAACCCACATTGCATTTTCCGCTGCAAATAGTTAGCATGAAAATAACTCATAACAGGAAACACAAGAAGTCTGCTACAACCATTAACTCATAAATCAATGCACACCTAGAAAACTTTGACACAAGAATTTTGGTAAAAAATAGATCCTGGAAAAACCCGCAAAGGGAAAACTAGTGAGAGAGGGGAGGCTTTTATTATTCAGAGCTTAGAGAGAAATTTATTACAATAGTCATCTTTAGAAAATTAAAACACAAACTTATCTCATTTTTTGTGCCTACAAACAACCTTGGAATGTGTGCTGACAAATCTTCTATTTATGTGCTGAGAAATCCATACAAGGTATGGCTTTCACAACATTAAATGTTTTACAGTCACCTAGAAATTCATGCATGTCTGCTAAGAAAAATATCCATAAATTCGAGGCTGCACTCTTCCTCGATTTTTGTGCCAAACTCTCCCAGAAATGCATGAAACTTGTCTCCTTTATTTTTGTGCATTGTTATTGTTGTACGACATACCCAGAATCCGTACTATACGACCCAATACTTGTTGTAACCGCTTCCTCAATTTTTGTGCCATAATCTTGTCTTGGAATTCATGCCACTTCCAAGAAACTTGCCTCTCTTCTCAAGCTCAACTTCTCTCGTGCATACACTCTCCAAATGCTCATGAAGAATGAGTAATGGGTGCACCCTATTTCTCTAATTCAACTCAAGGAGAGAATGTGAAGAGTCACATGATCTAAGGGTCGAGATTAGATCTTGGGCCTCTTAGGTCAATGGTGGTGATTTAATGACCTTTAAGTCACCCATTTCACAAACATTACAAAAGTAACTTTTAATTTTATCTCTCATAAAATTAATGCACTAGGAACCACATTGGACACTTTCTCACCCCTAGGCACTTAAGTTGTGAGAAACACTTTTCCTTGGTACTTTTTAATTATTTAACAAGGGTTACCAAACATCATAAAAATTATATTTGGATCATGATATTCTCCATTAATATGACTTGGTTTCTTATTCTTAAATAATACAACGGGGTTTCTTATTATATTGCAGTGTTTTTCTAACATCTAAATGCACGTGTGATTTACAATATTACAATATAGAAATATTTGATGTTAGATGCTCTATCATTAAGTTTATTTATTTAATTATGAAAAATACAATAAATGTATGCAATGATGAAATCAAAATGTAATATTTGAAATGTAAAAGTTAATATTATTATAATAATGATTTAATTTTTTGATCATTATTTGACATTTTGTAAAAATCAACAAAAATATAGACAATGTAGTTGTGGACTTGAGACATATTGTATAGCTCATTGTGGGTTGTGTCACCAAAATGCAATAGTGATCTTGTCATGTATATATGCATTGAGGCTCTTATCTTTACTAAACACATGGGTGCTCTTCTCATTAATGTATGCATTGGTGCTTTTCTCATTACTGTATGCATTGGTGCTCTCGTATCTTATGTACACATCAATGCTTGTAAAATATTAACGCACTGGTTTTTGTTACTAAATAACACATCGGTGCATTATGGAACAAACTACACCGATGTGCCTTTTATTAATATTGGCATCAATGCATCTTATGTTTATTGACATACTGTTGACAAAGGGCAGTTTTCGACCCATTTCTGTTGATGGGTGAAAAATCTCCCTTTGTCAATAGTAAGGGTTACCCCCGGTAAGAAGTCCCAATTAGACCTCTCACTATTTGGAATAGGGAACCCATCCAGATTCTGGCCCGACAACCATTACTAGTTTTGGTTTTACCAATTGTGGCCCAGTCCACCGATGAAGGTGAATGATGGATTGTTATGCAAATGAGAGATGTAGATGAAGACTATGTAAATGCATGAAATAAATCTAACCTACTCTAAACCTATCCTAGCCTAGCCAACAACAAATTATCATAACTGAATGAGTTGTAATGAAACTAAACTATGCATAAACCCCAATCATATAATTGTCATGAAGGTTCATAGTTAGAAACACATGCATACAATTCTATAACCAGAAAAGTCTAAGTCATATTTCTACATACATTCACAACCATGCACTTAGGACATATGATATAAGAAAGAACAACAAAACTGCAAGATTAACATAGATTGCATCAGATTAGTCTATAAGCAAACATGTTCTTACAACCCATGTGAACAACATACATTTTTCTTGAATTAGTTCACAACAAAACAACAACACACACAAGTTCTTCTTTCTATCAAAAGTTGGCCCTGAGGGATTCTCCATATTAGTGGTTTCAGTAATAGTACATCAAATCTCCAAGGAGTGGCTTCTCAATTTTAGTTGACATTGAATTCCCAAAATAATTTAAAAATGTACAATGTTTGAAGAGCCAAAAATCCCATTCTTTGGGTACAATTCTAGTATTTATTGAGGCTCAATACGACTCTTGGACTTTCACCTACCTCAGTGACTTTTCACCTACCAACGTTTGTCTTTATTCTCTTTGTAATGATGAGAGAACAAAGATGGGAGTTACGTTTTGAATTTGTCTTTAGTGCTAGTGGGCCTTCCTAGATCTTTGTTGTAGTGTGCCTCTCTCGTCGTAAGGGTTGGCTTGGACATTTGGGAATCCGATCATCATAGGATTTGGACTTCTTTCCTTAGTTGTTTGAGTTTGATTTCTTTTGCTACTACCTGTTGCTGCGACAATTATTGTCATTGCTAATGCTCTATCTTTTTTGGCTGTCGAACGTATGTGGGGATGTTGAGGAAAACCTCCCTTCGACATTGGTTATACCTATTATCATTCAACACACAACATAGGAGTGGTATTAGAGTAATTAATTGGAAACAAGCATTCAAACCCATATAAGCGAATCAATAATTAATTTAAATGTCATGTAAACTTCCCTAAATCCGATTCATGGTTCCTCCGTTCATAATTGATGCGTTGCATTATCTGGGACTAATAATAAGGTGCCAAATTTCAATCCTGAAAAATGAAGACAATTGGTTATGAATTTCTCCAATCACATAACTGGGAAGTCGTAGATCTCAAAAATACCTTTCTAGTGGTATAAAGAACGTGTGAAATAGACACTCGAGACAAAAGTTGTGGTCAAAATGTGAAAGGTAGTATAGGGGGGTCCCGTTGTTGTTTCTAAGTAGTTTGCACGAACTCCTCCACTATGTATTGGAGCATGGAGCAGTTAGTGGGAACTCCTTCGGTTTGAACGAGAGCTCACCATCTTAAATTGTCCAGTGTAAACTAGGGAACATCTGGGAACCACTATTTTTGACAAAGGGCGATTTTGCACCCGTCAACACACACCCATGTGATTTAAATTACTATATGCATCGAGGCTCCATACATTTAATGTGTGCACCAATGCACCGATGACACATACTAGCATTGTTACAACTCAACATTTGATTCCAACCACCATTGTGTGGATGTGGCAAAAAACATCCCTCTATAATGCACCGGTGTGCCTAAATATACACAAAAATGGTATGAATGCCTTTATAATAGTGCACCAAGGTGCCTTCACCCAGAATAAATCAATAAAAAAACCCTTTGTCTACTGAGAATTTCTAGTTATAACTTGAGATTTTTTCCCAATGTTGTGGCACTAGAAACCTCTAGTAAACCATGTCTTCCTTATAGTGAAAAATGGATTGTAAATCATGTGTCTTTGTCTAATGTGATAGCCTTTGGTAATCCATTCAAATGCACCACCTTCTTGAAGAATAATTTTATCTAATTAGTCACTCCATTAGTTCTCTTGTAATGAATGAAAGTTGTCATCTTTGAAAACTTATGACCTACATCAAACAAAGTATTAAATCCTCCTTGTGTTCTTGAAAATCTAAGTAAAAATCCATTGAACAATATTCCAGAGGCATCTTTGATATTGGTAATGGCGTGTACAATCCTATTAGCCATTTAGTAAACTCTACATATCTCTACAAATTTGCTTACTTCAGAATGTAAGCTTGGTTAGTGATGCCTTTCTCTCAACAAGTTGATGGTCTTATGTCATCCAAAGTGCCTTGCTAAACCTCCATTATGAAACACTCTTATCAAATTCTTGCATGTCGATCCTTTTCATATGCATAAGTGCTCCTCTTTGAAAAAATATCCCTCCTGTAGGAAATAATCTAACTCTATGTTGTGATCATGCAAAACTAGATTTATGCATCTCTCCCAATTATGTTGAAAATCTTAGTTTTATGCATACATGTCTCTAATCTACATAAGTCGTATGGTTTCATTCTTCATCATAATTAACACCAACATTCTTTTTCTTACTGTTGACTCTATTATTCTTCACATAATCAAGTGGTTTAACACAAAAGTATAAACTTGCATTATCTCTATCCATTTAAATTGCTTTTGATTCAATTTCGGATAATTTTGGATAAACTTCAAGACTTGATGGTTCATATACAACATGAACTATTTTGGTAACAAATAATGTCTTCACTGCTTCAACACCTTTGCAACCACATTAAAATACTTTCATATGTCGAGTACTTTTTCCATGCCTCATTCAAATTTCATTAAAGTATGCTATTGGCCTTCTTTCTTGAATCAACATTGTTCCCACAACTTAGCCATTCACATCACAATCCACATGAAATACTTCGTTGAAATTACACAATGCCAACACCAATGCCTCAATAATATCCACTTCACCAAATCAAAACTCTTTTGTGTTCATGCATCCAATTGAATCTACAAAATTTCATGCACTCCATCATTGGTTGTAAATGTTGTTGAATCCCTTGATGAACTTCATGTAAAAATTGGTAATGCCATGGAAATTTCTTACCTTGGTCACATTCCGTGAGGCAGGCCACTCCAAAATAGTTCCGAATTTCTCAGAAACCATGCAAAAACCTCATTGGCTTATAATGAAACCAAGATACACTAACTTACACTTCATGAATTCACACTTCTTCATATTTATGTGCCACTTCTCTCTACTCAAAGTCTCAATTACCAATCTCAAAGCTCCAAATGCTCTTCTTTATTCCTACTAAAAAATAAAATGTCATCCAAAAACACAACTACAAACTTACCAATGTATAGTTTCAACACCTTTGTCATCCACTGCATAAATGTCATTAGTGCATTATTTAATGCAAACTACATAACCAAGCATTCATATACTCCATCATTAGTTTTGAATGTAATGTTTCATGCATCACCTTCTCTTACCATGATCTAATTGTATCCTCTCCACAAATCAATCTTTGAAAACTATCTTTCATGACATAAATTGTCCATTATTTGCAATAGAAACCTATACATGATTGTGATCTTATTCAGAGCTACTCTCTATATAGATTTGTCACATGCCATCCTTATTTGGAGTAATAAAGGTTAGTACAAAACAAGGGTCCATACGCTCCCTTATTATGTCTTTTCTACAATAGTTGGGCTACTTATATGTTCAACTCTTCTCTCTCAAGTAGGCTTATCCTGTTTACTTCTAGATTTAACAAACTCATGCCCAGTGATCCGAAATTGATCCATGAACAAGTACGAAGAATATGGATGAATAAGACCTAAGAATATGGATTAAAGTTTTTTCAATCTCAAGTTTCATAATTGTTTTTTAATATATTATCTTCGACATTGTTAGATTCATCATGGTTTTGTTTTAATAGATCTAGTTTGCAACATTTGACATGCATAAACACATGAAAAACATCAAAACTAGTAGGCCATGTGTCACGACCCCCTTGGAGACTCTCTTGAGATGCTAATTATTTTCCTCTCTCTGGAGCATGTGGCACCACAATGATTCTCACTTGGCAGCTAGGCTACACCAAGGATACTTTACCCGGACTATGCCTCTTCACCTAGAGCATACTCATAATCCGTTCTAGTCTACGTGCGAGTCACACACTTACTCTATGTGACCGAATTGTACACTTAGACAATTAAAAACACATTCAACACTTAGTCATTTAAGTATACAAATGTGAAACACATGAAGCACACAGATAACACTTGTGGAATATAAAAGAGACACAGATATATAGTGCAAGCGAAACTAGTGGTGCCTAACACCTAGCTTGTCTTATTATGTGAAATAGAGTTATAGCAATAGAACTATTAGTTTGGTTACAATGTTTGGGAAGATTCAAGTGACTTACCTCACACCACCAAGGTAATCCAACTCTCACACCTTGCCCGACTACATAGATTCATCCCCACCAGACTTCCCTGTCGCAACCTTCATCACAAAACTTGTGGTCTACCTCTTCTTTTTCGCAAGAGTCACTTAGACAAGTCACAACAAAACTTTGGTTCGCCCCATAGTGCACCCACCTCATACTTGCAACTAGACTTTAGTGAACTCTCTTGTTGGCTTGGTTCACTTGTCTTCATCCATGCTTCTCATCCTTGACATGCCTTAGCTTGTTTGTCACATGGTTCTTTTATACGAATGCCAATCATTCACGTCCCTTGCCAATTGTCACATCCCTTCATAGACCAATGTGTCCCTTGGGTCAATGCACCCCTTTGTGTGGTCATGCATTCTTGAACTGGTGCACCCACTCAATCGACACAACCCAACTGTTGGTCACATCTCTTCAAATCGATGCATCTTTTTAGACCAATGCGCCCCATCACCTTGGTGTGTCCTTTTCCTTGTGTTTGTTTCTTCAAACTGATGCACCCCATCACATGGTCACGTCTCTTGTTGTGTGGTTGCATCCACTCCATGTCTTTCCCTTTGACTCTGGTAGACTCCAACGCATCACAAGTGCATCGGGAGGGTTGATCCAACCTCCCCAACGCACCTAATGTCACCAAGGAATATGGGTCCATTCCTTGTGATCGTGCCTAAGTCACCTCACTTATGCTCTTGTGCAACCCAAGTCTTCATCCTTTGTCACAAGGAAATTAAGGTGCATGCCCCCCTTGGGTTCGCAAGTCACCATCATATGCCAAAGTTGCTCCCATCCATGCCTCTAAAATTGTTGCACGCCCAACCGATCATATACTCCATGTGTTTGTCAACCAACTCATCTATGGGTTTGCCTAAGGAGCGTGTGCTCTCTATGGGTGTCACATAGGGTTTTACTTCCTCCCCCACTCAAATTCGTTGTCATCCCCAACAACATCTATCGAAAATGATCTCCATGGTGCTTCTACCTCATCTCTAGATCTCGTCTCAACTCGACAACTTCTGCCTCCTAAAATTGTTTCCAAAACAACCTTCCCTTAGGAACATTCAAGTATCCATGAAGTGTCGCATCTTGCTGACTTAATGATGCCTCCATACTTTGTTTTATTCGCTCGTGATTTTGTGTGTTGGATCTCCTCATGACTTTGACTAGTTGGGTTACTAGTCCAATCGTCGCACTTTGGCCACAAGAACTCACATCTTCATGCTCAAACAACTTTTCTTTCTGTAAACTCCTCACATCCACCACTCCTCAATTTTTCCATGAGAAATTCCACACTCTCTCCTCAATCTATCAAGTCACCAAACTTTCATTCTCAAAAGTCTCCAAACTTCACTAAGGAACCTTCCTCTATGCCCCCCAAAGGACTCACTACCTCCCACCTTGACAATGAGCCAATGTGTTGTTGTCTAGTGCGAAGGTGAAGGAGGATGGCTATTCGATCCATATCCCTCATATATAATCTATCTCGATTGACCAATGGAGAGCCACCATACTTTTGCGTTATATGTTCGACAACACAGGTATTCCAACAGAGGACGAACACCTTCAGTAACCACTCACATAACCAGATCAAAGATCAACACACCGATGTTTTCACGTGGTAAAACCCCTACGGGGAAACATCCACGGCCCCAGCCAACGC
>ML779188.1:198714-215486 GCA_009831015.1 Picea engelmannii | reverse complement strand
GTCGGGAACATATCGTGACCGTCGGATTTCCTAACTACAAATGCATACTAATGCATACTAAAGAAACACACTTTTACCTAACGACATATTAGACCAAGTAGATCTTAACTAACTCCTAAGTGTCTAAATATCCTAACATTATATACACAAGTAGAGGTACACTTGAACCGATTCTTCCTTTTCTCTCCTTCAAGCTCAGGTTCATACAATAGTTCTCCTTGTCCAAGTTCTCTAGTAGATGGATCAACCTCCTCCTTGGTCTTTGCATACCAAGGTTGTCATGTCTCCTTCTCAACTTCTTTTTCTATCGATGGATTCTTCCCTTATCCAACGAAATGCTTCGGTATCCTCTTTGTTCCAACTTCTCCCAATCCTTGTTGCCCGACTTCAAACTTTTTTAAACAAACATATTTCAAGCCATACACTACCTTGGCTAAGTCTTTGACCATGTCTTCAACATTAGCAAGCCTTCATTCCATCGACACCAAAATTTCTTCGTTTTCTACGTTGGGTCATCCAACCATCACCCCACATCGTCCAAGTTCATCTCCACAAGGATGTCTACTTTGACTGTTTGCAAAAATAAAATGTAAAGAAGACATCCACGTGCCTCCTTCCTTCCTCCTCATGGTAGGAACCAAACATGGAGTTTGTCCTAAGAAAATGGATAAACTTTCCATGTGAGGAATAGGCACTTCCTTTTCCCTTCTCATGAACTCTTGTCCCAACACAACTTCAAAATCGTCCATGGGAACAATGGTGAAAATTGTACTTCCACACCAATCCCCAAGCTTCAACGAGACATCCTTGTATACACAAATGACCCTCTCTACACCTAAGTTGACTTCTTTGAATGTTGTTTGCATTGGTTCAGGCTGCAACTCGAGTCTCCACATTGTATGCTCTCTTATGAAGTTACGAGTCGCCCCATTATCCACCATCATAACTATTGAATTTCGGTTGAGTTCGACCTCCACATAGAAAAGTATTATCTCATATTTCTCATAGATCTTCATGGATCCTCCCTCCATGACAATGTTTAAGACTTGAAAGACTCCAACAAATGTTGTGTCCTCTTTTTCCAAGGTGTTCAACTTCTTTTTTAAGGGACAATTCTTCACATTGTGTACCTTGGTACAAATCCAACTTGAAATTGGTTTCTTCTCCTTCGGTGCATCCATTTGTCTGGTATTGTCTTCCCTACCCTTAGATGTCTTTTCCTTATCTTTGTCCTTCTTTCTATTCCCTTGCTGCTTCTCACCTTGGGCATCCTCGTTGCTCCTAAGCCATCCCTCCTACATGTCAGCGAAAGCAACAATTCCCCCCCCATTCTCAAACTAGGAAATTTTCGGTAAGTTAATGAGTATTCAAGTATTCATTATAAAAATTCCATATAACCTGTCTTGGCTTCACCTTTGAAGTCTAGCAATTTTTCTGTTACGGAGTTAGCTATTGCAAGAGTTTGCAAATTTTGGTATCCCAAGTCACTTTGCACCCATGGCTACTAACCATTCATGAAGTGGAAAATCTTGTCTTCCTCTAACATATCCTTGATATCCAACACGATCCCCCCAAAAATCCTTGATATAGGCTTGGATCTTACCGGTTTGCGTAAGATCCAACAACTGATTTCGTGTGATCCACGCATGTTTTCTCAGACCAAATTGTGCCTTCATCTCTACCCAATTTTATATCTTCTCTATGGTTCGCCTAACATCTAATTCTTCCACTCGGTTCCTCCACTAAATCTTAGTAGTCCCTGTCAAGAACATTGTAGCAACATTCACCTTGGCTTCATCCAAACTTCAATTCAACTGCTCCAAGTACTGCTCTATGTCCCAACAAAATTTTCCAAGCAACTTAGCATTGTAGGTACAATCATTTGGCTTTGGTTCTTTTATCTTTATCCTCAATGGTGGAACATATGAGCTCTACCCACTAGCTACAACTCATTTCAATAATGTGATGGTGTACTCTTGGTCCTTCATCTTCTAGGTAACCGAGACCAACACATATTCTATTTCCTTGAGCTTGTCCTTAATGTCATTGATCAAGGAGCTTGTGATATCATTCGTAATGAAGTGGAACTCACACACGAATTCATTAAACCCATGCACCATATTTCCCATCTTAGTTTCCATGTGTTCAACCTTCTCACCTTGTTGGCACATTGAGTCTGTCATCTTCTCAACAATATTCTATAATATAATAAGTTGATCCTTCATTATGCATGTCTTGATATCTCTCTTAGTGTCACTGCCATATGTGTGTGACCCTTCCATGGTCGTCCCTCCAAGTATCTTCACATCTACTTGCGAGTGGTTCATCCAAGGTAGGAAAGAACTTGCCTCAAGACCACCAAAACCTACGATCAAATTCTATGATGAGTTCTGTGATGAACTCTGCGATGACTTCTATGTCATTCACCCTATACAAGTGCTTCATTTGACCACATAAACTCTGCTCTTGGTTCACACAAGGTGTGCATCGATAATTTCCTTCTACAAGTAGTGACCTTAGCCACAACTTGTCTTGTCAACCAACACCAACTTCTATCACAAGATTGATACCGATTGTCTATGCGATGAACCAATCCACTCCATTGAATTGTTCACCAAACTAGGATAGATATTCAATTATTCTACTGAATTGTCTCTGTCACCAGTGTCACAACTATAGTATGTTTTCTTCACAACAAGCTCAGACTGATCTCTCCAAACTATTCTCCTAAGTCTGTAGCTAGAACTATTGTCAAAGTAGATCTGATACCAACTGTCATGACCCCCTTGGAGACCCACCTAAGATGCTAAGTCTCATCCTCTCTTTGGGGCATGCAACACCGTGACGGTTCTCACTTGGCATCTAGGCTACAATAAGGATACTTCTCCCGAACTACACCTCTTCACCTAGAGCATAGACATACTTTGTTCTAGGATACAAGCAAGTCGTACTCTTACTCTATGCAACTCACTTGTACACTTAGACAATTACAAGCACATTCAACACTTAGTCATTTAAGTATTCAATTGTGAAACATATGAAACAAAAAGATAAAACTTGTAGAATATACAACAAACACACATATATAGTGTGGGAAAAGCCTTTTGAAATATTGTAACTGCAAAGAGTATTCTATTTATTATTGATTTATTATTCATTAGATCAATCCCCTTTTGTGGATTGATCATGTCAAGCATTGTAATTGACCAAATCCATTTTTGTGGATTGGTCAAACCCTAATTGTAATATGCAAATTAAGAAGTCGCCACCCAGGCAAATTAAAGTGGTTCTAACCACCCAGAAAGACAAGTCAGCCCTGCTAGTGAAGAGACACCTCCTTTCAATGCTTGTCGGTTTGTATAAATAAAGGAAGCCAACCACTCATTTGTTCACTCACTCAACTCACTCATCTAGTGCGCAAGTATTGAAGGAAGCTACAGTTACTAGTTGTCGGAAGAAGGAAGGGAGAGAGGTGCATTGCTTAGGAGAGGATATTCTCTAGTGTTTGGTTTATTGTTTTGGCATTGGATTGGCTATGGTACTTGGTTATTGAATCTATATTAAATAAGTTTTTCTAGGTTTTCTTCCCCTTTTGGGTTTCCCAGGATAAATGTTTGTGTACTCTTGTGATTGTGTTTCTCTCAGTGATCCTATGCTTGCTATGGTTATCTAGTAAATTGAAAAGAAACTTAATAATAGCTTAAACCTTAACATGGTATCAGAGCTAAGCTGAAGAGAGCATCTTTCACAGGAAAAAGAAAAACATCACTGTTGCCGTACAAGAAAATTAGAGCTTTTTATTGAAGAGGAATTTCAGCCCAAAGATCATCTAGAAAAGTGCATCCTAGCCTAAGGAACTCATTGACACCTTCAATGCACCTTTTCAGTGGATATAACTCCCAGAAATTGAAACCCTAGTTTTCACCAGTACAAGAAGTACCAGGAAACCAGAAGTACCAGAAAACCAGAAGTCCCAGAAAACTAGAAGTTGCAGTCCAGAATTTCGCAGGTCCAGTTTCAAGGGTCAGAAATTGGAATTTTCAGAAATTGACTATACCAGCATACTCGCCTCAGTCCAATGCATCTTTTGGTGAGTTCAATTTTCATATCCAAGAAATTTGATTTTTCTATTATTTCTATAGCTCGGAGGGCTAGGGTTTCTACTGCAAGAAAGAATGGATACCAGTATGAGAGTAGAAGATAGGCTGGAAGGATATGGAAACTTCAGATCTTGGAAGCATAGGTTGCATATGATTCTAGACGAAAATGATTTCCTAGAACATGTTACAGTGGGTATACCAGAACCAAAGGAAGAAGAGAAAAATACCAAGCACAAGAAGAATGAAAAGAAAGCAAAGAGAATCATGTCAAATTCAGTAAAGGATCACTTGATCCCTCATATATCCAAACTACAAACAACAAGGCAAATGTATGAAGCACTCAACAAGTTATATGAAAGAAAAGACATTAGCCAGAATCTTGCCTTAATAAATCAACTTCGTAATATGAAGATGGAAATCTCAGAATCTATCTCATCCTATATTATGAGAGTTTCTCAAATTAGAGATCAACTTGCAACTATTGGAGATGTCATTAGTGACAAAGAGCTTGTAACCACAACCCTAAATGTTTTCCAACATTTTGGATTCCTTTTGTACAAGGAGTGTGTGCAAGAAGCAAGTTACCCAAGTTTGATAAGTCATGGGAAGATTGCACACATGAAGAATCTAGACTTGCAGACCAACATAAGATATTAATTGTTTACAAAGAGGAAGCTCTTACAGTTCAGAAGAACAGAAGAAGTTCCTTCAGGAAGAACAATAAAGAAGCTAACTCCGTAAGAGTTCCAGATAAGAATAAAGATGTTTCAAAGATCAGATACTACAACTGTCAAAAGTTGGGACACTTTTCCTATGACTGTCCTCAAGGAAAAGGGAAAAGAAAGCATCAAGCACATGTGGTAGAGGAAGAGGAATCTCCTCCCTCAAAGAAATATTTAGTTGAAATTGAGAAATATGTACTTTAAGTTGAAGATAGTTGATCTGAAGAAAAATAGCAAATGGTGGAGTTCGTGGAGCCTCCCCACACAAAAACAAAAGATAAGTATTCATGTTTATTTTTAGTATCTTGTTTACTTTAATACTTTATCATTACAAGTCAGATTTTTGTGGGAATGTTAATTAACCTCATTTTATTTCAGTGTCTATGCAGATTTATGAAGGAAGTATCAAAGAAGAGGATAAAGAAAGAGATAAAATATTTATTTCAGGTATGATCACTCATGAGAGTGACAAAGGTACGTGTTTAGCTATGATAGTAAGGGAAAATTTGGTAATTTCATAGCTAGAGTGAAAAAGAGTTCAAAAGTCTTATTCATGATTAGGGTTTCAGATGTGTACATGGTTGAACAAGTTTTGTTTAAGAAAATATGTGTACTACTATGATAGAAATCATGATATAGTTTTATTTGATTACTGCTTATTGTTACTGACTGATTGACTAAGTGACATATCTCAGAAAGCATACTGTAAGTAAGTTTACAGGTCTCGGAAGAAAAAACTTATGCCTTGACTTGCAGATGTTAGACAACATGAGAAGGACTCATGATATGGTGACAGTTAGTAAGAACCAGACAATATCCAGTATTTATATAGGAGCAGGAGGCTCCTAAAGATGCAGAACATAAATGTTCAAGATGAAGAGAAATATGGATACTCAAATATAGTTGATGAGATGCAGGTAACTACAGGTTTCTCCAGTACCATTCTTATAGATACAGAGGGAGAAGGTTGATCCAGTATGAAGTCAGTAAGAAAGAAATGTTCGAACTCAAGAAGGCACCCATGATATTACAAAAGAGAACTTCAAGGATGAGTAATGAGATATTTTGATCAAGATGAAAGTTATCCAGTAGATGGATGGTGACCAACAGATGGGTGGCATTGTATTATACCATGGAAATATTTTTGACCACAAGAGATTTTTTTCAGATCCCATAGCTAGACCTTCATAAAGAAGGAAAAGAGAAGATACCTTCGTAGAGAAGGAGAAAGAGAAGAGACCTTCGTAGAGAAGGGGACTGCAAAATTTTCCAAGGTTGTCCTCTATCCAAGTGTTGAGTTTTGGATACTCTAGGGACATGCTAGAATACCCTCGTAGAGAGGGGTGTGACCACCCTCGTAGAGAGGAGTGTGGATGTTTCTCCAAGGGGCAGCGGGCGGATACTCTCCTCTAGACAAGGATTGAGTAGCCTGGAACACAAACCTTGACCATGTGGAATGGTTAGTTGGATCTTGAGTTTTTTGTCGTGATCATGTGTGGATCATGGAAAGGGAGTCTAGTCTTTCCCAGGCTAGCTTCTTAGCTTCTCTAGTTCACGTGGGATGACTAGGAGTGAAGCTATGGTAGTAGTCCTCCCGAGTGGATGGGTGAGATAGATAACTACAAGAGAAGGAAGAACATAAAAGGAATGGAAAAACTCATAAGATATCTTCTGTGTGAAGATAAGAAAGAGTATCTTCTGTGTGAAGATGAAAGAAAGAAAGAGTATCTTCTATGCAAAGATAAAGAGAACAAAACTTCTTTAATATGGATTCATGGATAACCAGTCAGTGATCGTGATGCCATATGACCAAGTGGATTATATTGATGCCTCTTGTTATCCAGTTGATGTTGTTACCCAATTGATGATGTTATCCAGTTGATGTTGTTGCCCAGTTGATGATGTTATCCATTGATGTTGTTGCCCAGTTGATGATGTTATCCAGTGGATGTTGTTAACCAGTTGATGATGTTATCCAGTTGATCCTGTTACCCAATTGATGTTGTTTCCCTCTCTCTCTCTCTCTTGATGATGTTGTAGAATACCCTTCTTGTTAAGGGGGAGTGTTGAAATATTATAACTGTAAAGAGTATTCTATTTATTATTGATTTATTATTCATTAGAGAAATCCCCTTTTATGGATTGGTCAAACCCTAATTGTAATATGCAAATTAAGAAGTCGACCCCCAGGCAAATTAAAGTGGTTCTAACCACCCAGAAAGACAAGTCGGCCCTGCCAGTGAAGAGACACCTCCTTTCAGTGCTTTCCAATTTGTATAAATAAAGGAAGCCAACCACTCATTTTTTCACTCACTCAACTCACTCATCTAGTGCACAAGCATTGAAGGAAGCTGCAGTTACGAGTTGCCGAAAGAAGGAAGAGAGAGAGGCACATTGCTTGGGAGCATATATTCTCTAGTGTTTGGTTTATTGTCTTGGCATTGGATTGGCTATGGTACTTGGTTATTGAATCTATATTAAATAAGTTTTGTTGGGTTTTTTTCCCCTGGGTTTCCCAGGATAAGTGCTTGTGTACTCTTGTGATTGTGTTTTTCTCAGTGATCCTATCCTTGCTATGGTTATCTAGTAAATTGAAAAGAAACCTAATAATATCTTAAATCTTAACAAAACCAACAATTCCTAACACCCGAATTGTCTTATTATGCGAAACAAAGTTACGACAAGATCTCTACTATCTCAGTTAAAATGTTTGGGCAGATTTAAGCGACTCATCTCACACGACCAAGACAATCCAACTCTCACACCATCCTTGGTTACATAGATCCATCCCCACCAGACTTGCTTGTCGCAACCTTCATCACAAAATTTGTGGTCCACCTCTTCTTCTTCGCAAGAGTCACTTAGCCAAGTCACAACAAAACTTCGGTCCACCCCATAGTGCACCCACCTCAGACCTAGAACTAGACTTCACCGAACTCTTTTGTTTGCTCGATTCACTTGTCTTTATCTGTGCTTCTCATCTTTGACATGCCTTAGCTTGTTTGTCACTTGGCTCTTTTATATGAATGCCAATCGTTTGCGTCCCTTTCCAGCCACTGCGTACCTTTGCGGACCAACACGTCTCTTGGGTCGATGTGCCCCTATGTGTGGTCTTGCATTCTTGAATCGACACGCTCACTCAACTAACATGCCCCAATTCTCGGTCACGTCTCCTCAAACCAACATGCCCTTTTAGACCGATGCTCCCCATCACCCGGGTAGGTTCTTTTCCTTGTGTTTATTTCATAAAACTGATGCGGCCCATCACATGGTCATGTATCTTTCTGTGTGGTCGTGTCCACTCCACATATTTCCCTTTGATTCCGACTGACTCTAAATCATCATGGGTGTGTCAGGAGGGTCGATCCAACCTCCCCAACACACTCAATGTTACCAAGGTAGACATGTACATTCCTTGTGCTTGTTCCCAATTCACCCCGCCTGTGCTCTTGTGTAACTCGAGTCTCCGTCCTTCATTACAAGGAAAGTGAGGGGCATGCCTGCTTGGGTCTGCATGAAACCATCATATGCCCAAGGTGATCCTGCCCATGCTTATAAAACTGTCGCACACGCAACTTATCACATACTTCTTGTGTTTGTCGACCAACTCGTCTTTTGATCTGCCCAAGGAGCATGTGCGATCTGTGGGTGTCGTGGAGGATTTACACCATGTATATTTGTTGATATTGTAGGAAAATAAGAAAAACACAAGTTTGAACCAAGGACATTGAATACACATAGAAATGGCATCTTTTATTTATTTATCTTGAGTTTCATAAACTATGGACATTAAAAAATTCATCAATCATTAAGATTCCAAAATCATGTGATTGAACAACAAAACAAAAATCCCACTTAATGTTTTATATTCTTGACACTTATAATTTTTTTATCAAATAGTTTAAATACGAAGAATGTACAAAACTAACAAATCCATAAAGAGAAAATAAAATCATAGAAAATCATTTACAATATGTAATATTGACCCTCTGATCGAACAATATGTTACATGTTCAAGGTTCAAGTTGTTATCAAGTGAGTCTTCTAAATATTTCTTCACACACCAAATATTTTACAAAAGAAAACCCTAATATTCTAAATCTTTCTTCACTCACCAAATATTTTACAAAAAAATGAAATTTGATATTGAAGCATTGAATATAGAGTTCACTTAAACAAAGGAAAACTATAAAATGCTTTTTTTTTTTTTTGGAGAAATCTTTCCTCTCACCCTCCCACACTTTAAGTGAGGAATGGGTACATTGATAGTGCAGTTTTGCAGATTTTCACCCTCTTCCTCGGGTTTCCCGATGGAGGGTAGTATTTATTTTAGTTGTAATAGTAGTTGGTAATTCTGCAAGACTTAATGGGAATGGATTGTGTGACCTCCTTGGAAATTACACCTTGGTGAAATGGGTTAAGTCAATAGAAAGATTCATGGGCATTCCTCCTTAGCGACAAGTGTCAAACCAATATAGTGATCCTGAGAATTATGCCTTTGCAAAAAGGGTCAAACCAATAGAGTGATATTTTTCTCCAAGGTTTAATTCCCATGGAGTTCATGGAATCTATTTCCACTAAGTCTTGTGGGGTTAGCAATTGGTATTACAACTAGTAGTAAATACTACCCTCCATCCATAAACCAAAGGAAGAGGGGGGTGAATCTGCGAAACTACATTATACCTAATATAAAATCTATAGATTGGGAAATTTGCTCCATGTCAACGTTGACGGTCTCCTCTCCAAAAACACTTGAAAATAATGTTCAAAATGGGGAAAACAAGTTCATTTTGAAAGTAAAATTTCATTAGTTCCCTTGACTAAGAGTCTTTCCTTCCAAACCTCCACTAAAACAAGAAATATGTATAACTGTTACATCACTCAATATTTTTGGAGAAATATATCAAGTATAAACAAATAAAAGAACCTTCACCTCATGGTATTTAATAAACTCCATGAATTGAAAAATCTCATGTCTTGACACCTAGTTAGGAGTTTGAAAAAAAGAACAAAGGTTCTTGCCTTTACCATGTATACACCAAGCTTTGAGCTAATGGAAACTTGTTGATAAATGGGCACTTAATAAGCTTCAATATTGTTAGAATTCATCAATTTGACTTCAAAGGTCTCAAGGTTTCAAAATTTTGGACCAAGATATTATAATTAGCTTTTCTTTGGCCAAATCCAAGTGTAGATGAAAATTTTATAGATAGTTTCTGATAAAATATAGACAAGAATAACAATATGGCGGAAAAGGCTCACTAGCCAACATTGAATGTATTCACTCCAATGTTACATATTTATAGTATAATGGGTGATGCCACCTCATAGAGAGATTTTCTCTAGATCCTAAAATCATGCATGATGACTAGGCTGGGCAATCTTAACTAACTCATTAGTCATCACTTGAGGATATATTACTAATATCCTAAATGAATAATACAAATATAGGTGACAATTTAGACATAGTGATTGGTAAAGGTAAGCCATAGGCTAACAATCCCCCCCTCAATCACAAGTCTGATCAATAATACCAACAATAAATCATAAACTGATATCAATTCCAAGTCTTCATACTGAAACTCCCGAGTTGAGCCTCAACGAAGAACTGCTTGAAAAAATGCCAATCTGGATGCTGAACATGTTCATCTGAAATGAACTAGAAGAGAGCTGAGATATGGAAGTGAGCAACTGCAATATCTGAACATTCCCTGATTGCTTGACAATTTGATCATTTTGCCAAGTATTTTAGCTAGAAGAATTTGATGTCTTCTGCTAATTGGTGAACATGTAGTATCACCACTCTACTATCAGTGCATCACTGAAGTGCTCTTTGAATCTGTGGTTTAGGATGACCACTAACCAATTGATACCATGTATCTGATGGTTTTTGGATAACCACTAACCAATCTTGACACTTTTAGGTTTCCATCAACATCCCAATGTATAATGTGTATGATTCAATTGCAAGTCATTGAACCATAATCCTGTCAAAGCTTGCCATCTCTGGAAAATCTCATAATGTAATCATGTGAGCCAGGATGCATGCAAATTGTTTACTTAATGTAAACTCCAATCTGATGAGAGAAAACCAAGAGAAGTGAATCAACTTCTAGTCTGACACATCCCTGAAAATGCCTGACAACTCAATCAAATGCCAAGCTGCAATGTAGAAGGATCCTCTTGTCCTCTTCTAGGTCGAATGACCATCTATGTGAACCAAACGTCCACATCATTTCTCTCAAAATCAAAATCAATATCCCAATTATGTATGATTCAATATAGAACCATCATTCTGCCAAAGTCTGTCATCTATAGATCGCAATTGCCCATTTGGAAAATTTCATGCCCATATGGCATACTTGATGTTTGTTGTTGTCGAAACTTTCTGTCTGACAACCATCTTCAATTCCATCATCAATTCCCCCCTTTGTCAGCTGAAAGGAGAGACCATAAGTGGTTTCATGAACCATTGTCACTGGAATTTTGAACTCCCCCCCTTAAGGTGCATGGGAGTTTCATCATTGTACTCCCCCCTTCTCGGCTCAAGAGAGTACCATACTTGTTCCATTTGAGTACAACACAAAGTGGGCATGCAGAAAAAACCACATGTTATCTCATCCCGTGAGGGCCATGCTCTAAAGCTACGCCATAAGGGGACCACTTATGTGAGGTACAAAAAAATGTTATGTGCTACAAGATTGGTCTTTACTCGAGATTTAATTCTTCTGTAAGACTTATATAATCGCTTGGTTGTTGATGACCATTGCCAAGGATCAATCCACTCATAATGAATCTTCAATCTTGCAGGTTTCTTTAGCGTTGAACATCTGTCTGAAGAATGGTTATTCTTACCACAATGCTGGCAAGGATGGAGATCAAAACACTTATTCTCCATGTGACCAACTCGATTACAATGTTGGCACTTATCATTCTATTTCTGAACTTGAACAAGTGAAGTTGAAGCTTCTTGAAGGAATCCAACACTTTGGAACTTGATTGGTCTGGAATAATCATGAATATGAAAGGTAACTTCCTTGTCATATCCAAGTCCTATTCTATTTTTGTTGTAGATGATTTCTTCCCAAGGTCTGATGATGGGCTTGGAAAGATTATTCTGAACCTGTTGCTTTGAAATCGATGGAAGTGGATTTACTGCATGTTGATGCATTATTGAAATGTTTTCTTCACTGAAATCAAAATAAAACTCTTGAAATGTAAGTTCATGAATAGATTCAACTTCGTCTGAAACTGATTCTGAAGTTGTATCACTTTGTTGTTCCTTCACTGACTATTGATCAAAAACATCATCATCATCATCATCATAGAGAGGGTTGTGCTGAACAAAAACTAGTTCAGAACACTTCACTGGCTGCTGATTTTTGAGATCAGTCAACTCATCATTCAATAGATGGGATAGAGATTGAAGAAGTCTAACTTTATCTTGCGTCACTTGAAAACAAGTTAGCACTGATTGAAGAGTTGCTTTGTTCAATGTCATTGTGTTGTCTTCAGTGGTGTTTATTAGAGTGTTCAGTAACTCTAATAATTCGAGACTTCGAGCCATTTTTAAAAACACTAAAAGAGGTCTCCTTTGTGCAGGTAGATCCTGATTATAATTTTACTTGATAGAAGAAGGATTATCTGCAACTCGCTCACTTGAATCGCTCGCTTGAACTTCATGCTCGCTTGCTATTCATGCTCGCTTGTACTCACTCTAGGAAGTTGAAGATGTCGGTTACCACCGAAAATGCATCCAAATTGTGATGTTTACAATGATTTGAGTTTTAACACTCAACCTTGTCATTATGGCTCAAAATGAATCTAGGGTGTCAGGCTCAGCCGAAAATGCACCTTATGACAAATTCAATTGAACCCAACTTGATTAAAAAAGACAAGTAAACTTACAAAAGGACAATTTGCAAGTTACAATAAATCCTAATTAAGTAATCTTACAACAAACATTGTTTGCAAGTTACAATTTAACTGCAAATGCTCCATGATGTGTTGAGTTCAAAAACTTTGATTTGTCCATTACTGATGTAGTTTGACGACTTGAATTCTTTAGAATGTTCTTCACATTTGCTTGAATGACATGAATTTTAGCTTGAACTTCATGTATGTGTTTCACTAGCATTAATTTGTGTGCTTATCTTGTTGTGGATTCCATGTGCGTATAGTTGTAGAGTAAATTACAAGCATAGTGTCAAAACTAGACACAAAAACACTATGAAAAAACATTCAAGGAATCATTCACCATCGCACACAATGCAAGGTGTTCCTAAGATCCCCTTATTCAATTTCGGGCGAATCTAGGACACAGACAAAAAGACTTTATTTTATTATGGATTCCCTTGTGATCACAATACAAATAGAAGCCTTCAATGGTCTTCATGTCCCAACTTATAAGAAGAAATTTATAACTCCTTTTTACAAAGTTTTGGCAACCAAGATTCAATTACCCCATTTCAATTTTGTAACAACTACATGAACTTCATCGATTTTAAGACTAGACTTCAAGCGCCTTCAATTTCAATTTCACAAGTCCTCAACTATACTGGTTAAATAACCCAACACAAATTTGGTTTTAAAAACTCCAATCTTTGCATTGAATCCATACACTATCGAATTGGCATAAAAAAAAAATCCTCTCTGTCCCTGCACATGAATTCTCATTCTATACCAAGCTCTGCACATTTTCAACTTACCATTCAGCAAACATTAACACAACTTGAAAATGAGTTGTGAATGAGTATAGACTGATCGCACTTACCATCAACAATAAACCATAGATCTGCTCCAAACTAGCCAAGTGGAGGTTATTGAAAATTGAAGATCATATTGAAATTCCATTGAAAATTGAAGATCATATTGAAGGGTAAATGATGGGTTACACATTTCTCCCTGCATTCTTCATTTCCTGCCTGATACTCATTGCCTTGACATCTGTGAGGGATTTCGGATACTCCCCCGAGGATCTTCTCAGTGAGGACAGAACTAAAGACAATTGATAAAATAAAGACAAGAACAATAATACAATTCCTTATGTCTACAACAGGTCACATGGACAATCACGATGATGAGATGGAGATAGCGGCGCTGCAAAAGGAGAGTATAAATTGCTGCAAATTAGATTAAATTCAAATATATCACGATGATGGAACCCCAGCCTTTTTCATTGTTTCCCGAGTTGTTGCTTTGTCACCCATAACACGAATTGTTGTCTGTATTTGGCCCAATAAAGTTCATTCCATCTCCTATCTATGCTGGAGATAATTTTTCATTGCCCTTTGTAAGGTTGAGTACACTTACCACCAGAAATATAAATAAAATTCCACCAAAAATCACCAACCATCATGGTCTACCATGTATCCAACGCTATCACAAGGATACAGCAATTACTTATTTAGCGCATACAAGCCAAGTTAACACATCATTGTATATTCTATGCAATGTTTATTAAACTTCATAAATAAAACTCAGTTTCCCAAGAATCATTTAACATCTCAGTCCGCTTCTTACCAGGATTTGAATCCAAAGGATCGAATCTCTTAACATGATAATGTAAACTTAACCTTGTATAAAATGAGCATGATTTACCTACACACAGTTTCCAAATGGGAGTTCTTTTCTTCAGGGTTCCAAACTCCCCTTATCTTACAATTTCCAGATCTTCATAATTTGATCTATCCTCCATCTCTATGCATTTTGATCCAAATCAAAACTTTGGCAAAAAATATTATTTTCAATGATTGATTCCATAGCTGAGAGTTCCTTCTGAACAGGGAATTTCACGCTTGATATGCCCAGATCTGTGTTGGATCATTGATTCCACAGTTTGGTCAATGACTTCATTTAATTTGTGCACTGTAAATCTGCGCCGAAGGTTTGCTTGAAATTGGGACCTCCCACAATTACGATCTCTCCAACGCACCTTATATCCATTTCACACTCACACAGATACACTCGACCCTTCCTTCTTTGCGAACTGATTACCAGAATTCTCTTCTCCTCTATTCTTAGATCCTTCTTTGCATGCTATTCACCATAGGCGACACCTTCAACACCAACAACTAGCAAATGAAATCACACAACAAATCACACTCCACATAATACACACAAAACATTTGGCAACGATACTCTTTGGCAACTCCTTCAATAATGGCCATGTGAATTTCACATATGGCTCATATATATATATATATATATATATATATATTCTTTCACCCAGGCAGTGCTCTCTCAAGACACAAAAGAAATAAAAACAAAATTATGAAACAATAACAGGTTTCAAGAAATAAACCAGATCTCTCATTCTAAGAAAATTGGATCTCCGTACAAGTGACAATGGGCAGCGATACCCTCGTCAGTTATCCTACACAATGGCCCTTTATTCACAAGGAAATTCTCCTTCACACATAAATACTCACATTCACATAGAAATCAAATGGGAATTCGCACAACAAATTATTCTACTCTCAATCATACACACAGAAATGAACCAACTCTGATACTAATTGATAGAATATAGACAAGAATAACAATATGGCAGAAAAGGCTCACTAGCCAACAATGAATGTATTCACTCCAATGTTACATATTTATAGTACAATGGGTGATGCCACCTCACAGAGAGATTTGCTCTAGATCCTAAAATCATGCATGATGACTAGGCTAGACAATCTTAACTAACTCATTAGTCATCACTTGAGGATATATTACTAATATCCTAAATGAATAATACAAATATAGGTGACAATTTAGACTTAGTGATTGGTAAAGGTAAGCCATAGGCTAACAGTTCCAAGAGAAAACTTCAAAAAATATAAAAAATCTAGATAGTCAACCACATAAATAAGGTGTGTTGGTGAGACCATAAATAGGGTAAGATTGAAGGAAACATTTATTCCACTATGTTGGACTATTCCACATCATGATATCACCATGTTAGGGATGCATGGAAAGTTTAGCAAAAAATGAACATGTAGTTGGATTGTTTGCAACCCTTCCTCAACAGTTTCTTGGGGTAGTTTGACTCATTCCCATGGCTAGAGGAGTGTTGTGGAAAAGTATGATAGAAGGAGAAATTTGACTAAAAAATGGGTGGTTCTTTTGGAAGTAGGGTGAGATGGAAGAGGAGGTACAACAAAGATAGTTGTAGTAGCTAGGTAGCATAATGCAAGCACTAAGGAGGATGGTTCCTTTGGTTACACTCTATCATTCAACTTATGGGCACTCCCAAGAATTGTATACAGTGAGTAGCAATGTTAGACAAAGGGACAACAAGAACTATTCGACATCGTAGAAATAAATTGCCAAAAACCATTCTCCAAACATGAGAAAAATCAATAGGGTTGGTTCCAAAGTTTCATGATTCTTTTACCTATTCACGAGTCTTTTCATAGCTCAAGTAGGGACATGAATTATAGCAAGAGTAGAGGAATTAGCTATGGTGCAGTAGCTTCAAAATCCAAACCATAGCATTGTAAGCTTGAAAGAGACACTTGTATGACATGTAATATGAAATTCAAATAAAGAACTAGAGGCAATACAGGTCAATGATTGGCAGCCTACTCCCATGCAAACCAGTTGTAAGTTGAGCAAAGATGATGATTCAAAGTCTACAGATCAGAGGCAATACAGGTCAATGATTGGCAACCTACTATATGTGACAACATCCAGAACAAATGTAATGCAAACAGTTGGACATGTGGCATGATTTCAAGCAGCACCAAAGGAATCACATATATTAGCAGTAAAGAGGATTTTCAGATATCTCAAAGGAACAAAAGAGTTTGGATTATGGTATCCAAAAGGAAAATATCTATCACTTATTGCCTACACAGATGCAGATTGGGCATGTTGTATTGATGACCGACAAAGCACCAGTGGAGCAACATTCTACTTAGGTGAGTGTTTGGTATCATGGCTAAGCAAGAAGCAATCATCA
>ML779188.1:180944-198664 GCA_009831015.1 Picea engelmannii | reverse complement strand
AACCCGGTGATGCACTCCAAGACGAAGCACATTCCAATCAAGTATCACTTTCTATGGGAACAGGTTGCAGAAAAGAACATCAGAGTTGAGTATGTGGGCACAAAAGAACAAGTGGCAGACATCTTTACAAAACCACTTCCACGTGAAGCCTTTGCATATCTTCGCCAAAGACTTGGAGTTATTTCTACTCCAAAATGAATGGTTATCTTATATGTCTTATATGTACACAAGGAAGCACCATAAGAGGACAGTTTAGTCAGGGGGAGCAGCCCCAGATGGAAAGATACCTTTGCCATTGATGACAAAGGGGCAGAGATTTATCAGATGTAGAAGACAGAGGCAGATTTATCAGATGCAAAAGACAGAGGCATGGTTCCAGGGGGAGCATGAGTGATATGATTTCAGTATTGCATCATAGTGTTGCCATCAATGCCAAAGGGGGAGATTGTTGATTAAGGTTGGTTGTCATTGATGTCAACCCTTGAAGAAAGCCCCACAACACAAAGGTTTGGGTAATGGACCCAATATTGTTTGACGTAAATATGACTCATTATTGTTTTGTCATGGTTGATAAGAAGTAAATATGGATGAACTCTAAAGTGGTCCCCTTATGGTGAAAGCCCTCACGGGAAGACGCTTTGCGGAGTAAGAGAACCGATGCTTAATTGTGGAATAATAAGATGAAGGATAGTGAATTTGTCAGGGAAACTATCATATATAGATAGTGCTTTTCATGCCATTTCTGGTGGTATGTGGAACTTCACATGACTCCTCACGGTTAGAGAGTTATGGCCATGAGAAGTTGGAGACCCGAGGTTTGGGTAATGGACCCAAGTTTGTTTGATGAATAACGGTATGAGTTATGATATATTTTCAGATAATAATATTATATATGGATAGTAGATGTCATTCCATTTCTGGTGGTATGTGGAACATCACATAACTCCTCACGGTTTGAGAGTTATGGCCTTACGAAGTTGGAGGACCCTCATATGTCATCTAGAAGCCCCAAAAGGTCAAAGTGGTTTAAGCGATTTTAAAAGGTAAATAATAAAGTGAAGTAATGAGTGTATTATAATTCAAAGTGAATACAAAATAAATTATTTCAGTAATAATTTAATGGAGAAATTAGAAGTGGGTTAACCCTAAAATAAGGAAAGTGGGGCCAAGTGACTTAGAAGATGTTTTTAAGGAAGCTACTTGGAGAGTATAAATAAGAGGCAAGGATCTCTCATTTTAATCACACTTGAGAATATTGAATATATATAGGTTTCTGAGGTAACCAAGGATATGTAAGCCAAAATTCTGAAGGAAGGTGAAGAAAAGAAGGCTGAAATGCAAGGAAGGATAAATGCTGTTGATGGTGCTTTCTAAGGTATGTTATTTACAGGTCATCTCACCATTTTCGCTATAAATTTTTTTCTATAATGTTTAAGACCGTGAAATTTCTATGCCATTGAGAAAACATATCCAAGTATCTGTGGTAAAAAATTCATCTTGTGGGTCATTTTATTTTTGGAGTTACACTTAGTTGAAAATAGGGTTTGTGGCTAGTCCCGAAACTAGTCAAAAACAAGTGTTTCAGGTAAAAACGTCATAACTTCTTCATAATAAATCCAAATTCTCTGAAACAAAATGTGTTGATTAGGGTACAGTATGTAGTATGCTGTGTAATGGTTTAATATAAATTCAACAAATATTCCATGTGGGGCACGCTCTACAAGGTCACTCTCTAGAATAAGACATAATTCAACAAGGTATGCCATTTTTGATATAACTTCTTTTCTGAGAGGTTCCAAGTAGTAAAATATGGAGGAATTGCATAAAACACATTGAAGAAAATTGTGTATTAGTTTCAGATCTTTATACATTACAGGTACAAAGTTATGATTACTTCAAGTTAGGGTTGTTGACTAATGCAAAACTAGGCATGTGAGACTAAAGAAAAGTTTGATGAAAATGCTAGTCTCTTGTTGTTGAGGTTAAGGAAGGCTTGCAGGAAAGTGATCATATACACCAGGTCTATTAAAAAGCTACAAATCATATTTGGATGATGAAATTGATGAGGGCTTTTGGTTGAGGTACATGTTGAGTACATGGTTGAGACAAGTAGTTGATGAGTTGGCACATACATGAGGTGTTTAGTTGATGATGTTGGTACATATTGATGATTCATAGTTGATGAGTAGTTGACACATGATTGGTATATACTTGATACATGGTTGGATGCACTTTTTTATGGTACAGGTTGATTACAGGTTGTTTGGTACAGGTTGGTGCATGGTTGATGCACTTGTTTATGGTACAGGTTGATTACAGGTTGAGGTACGGGTTGATGCATGGTTCAGATTTATTGGTATAGGTTTACAATGGTATATCTCACAATGACAGGTTGACAATGGTTCCATCATTCTACTTCTACTTCAGGGTGGCAGGACGGGGCAAGGACAGGTGGTTGTAGCCACCTTCTGGTTGTAGCCGGAGAACATAGGGGGTTGTAGCCTCCTTCTGGTTGTAGCCAAAGAATTGGGGAGTTGGAGCTTCCCTCAGGTTGTAGCCTGAGAAACTAGGGGGTTGGAGCCTCCTTCCAGTTGCAGTTGGAAAACAAAGGAAGTTGGTGCTTCTAATGAATAAAATTCTTCAAGACATATAAGAAAAAGCATTCCGTGGTTTTCTCCCGATTTGGGTTTCCACGTAAAACACTGGTGTACAATGTATGTGTATGTTTGTTCATTTGTTCATTGCTTATTTACTCTACATTTATTGAATGATAATGCTTCATTGATATAACACTTGGATTATATGGTCAAAAAAGGATTAAATTTCTCTATTACCGATTCACCCGTCCTTTCTGTAATCCAACAATGTTTATGTGTTGCTAATTCTATTTGTTTCTACCATCTCTGTAGCAACCATATTCTCAAAACTACCATATTTTGTTATGACCTTACAATACTTACCTCCACATTGGTATTGTTCTCTGAAGATACTTTTTCCTAACCTTTCTCTTCTTTTGGTGATGTTGTTCTTATGTGATCACACCTCTACACATAGTCAATTTTGTGTTCTCTTTCTGGTGTTATTGTTGTGACTATTTGTTTATCCTCGGACTCCTATCCATACTTTAAATGAGATTTTAGTTAAATATTCCTTACACCATTCCTTTGTGGATACTCAAATAATTTACAACCATCATCTCCACATGTTAAAAAATATATGACTCTATGCCCATGTCATTGTTTATGCCATCTAAAATATCTACAATCGTTGCATACCTATATCATTGTTTATGTTTATGCCATCTAAAATATCCATAGCCTCCACCACACATTATTCTAGTAGAATCTATGTCTTTCGTTGTATTTGGTTTCTCTCCATGCATATAAACTCTTGTGTGCATTGTGTTGCATCCTTTTGTGCCACAACCTCAATCCTTGGAAAAATTATTTCTAATAATATTGTGCACCAACTTCTCTACTCTTAGTGCCAATTGATATGCATCTTCAACATAATGGACCTTATGCAACCTTATCTCCTATTAAATGGTGAATTTCAAATCACATGCCTCAAAACTCGTTGATCCTCTTCCTCCTAATATCCAATGTGTATCAATATTGTAGAACTATTTTGTGGTCTCTTGCATGCTTTGCTCTTTCTATCATAAATTCTACATCTATTGTAATAATGACTATTTATACTATCATGAAAGGAATTTCTTGTGAAAATTCTAAAACATATTATTCCAAGTGTGGATTTTCTCCTTGTTTCTATTTAACCTTTCTTGCTGCACATACTCCCACCAGAGTGCCACATGTTCTTTTAACCTCATAACTATGAAATTTAATCTATGAGGGTATTTGATCCTCTCAAATTCAAAGTATATCTTCATTTCTCATGGCGAATAAACTAGGGAATTGAATTTCAAGTTGTCTTCAAGAATTTGATCAACTACAACATGAGATCATTCTCTTGTGCATTATGTTCATTTTCTTTTGGTTATAGTTAAGAATCAAGTTCTTCATTTTTATTTTTCTGTATTTTTTCCAATTCCTGAATTCTCTTTGTAGTTCCTACAATTCTCTACTCACTATCATTATTATACCTATATGAGCCATTTTGGTAGGTGTGATCCACGTAACCTGACAAATTAATCCGTCTCATATTCCTACCAAATTATTTCCTTGATCTAATATGAAATGGTGTAGGGGATTGGGAAATGACCCCCTACTCTTACACATGCATTGGTAAATATTGAGTACTCTACAAACTCATTTATGTTATGCATTGAAAATAATTAAAGATTATCATGTTTATGCATAATTATAGGAAATAAATACTCAAGTATATAATGACAATCAAGAAGAGGGCATTGGTTTACTCATTTTCACTAATCAAGTATCTTTATAACAAGCACATCCATGTTCCATAATGCTTTCCTTAGCCTTAGACTTGAAAACATAGTTCATGGTATCTACAACTTCACCCTCTACCTATTACTTCAAACTATTCACGTTCCTTCATCTTCCTCCTCTTCAAGTCTTCCTCTTTATTTCATTCTCAATCTCAATGGATTTCTCTTGATTTTAAATTGCTACCTGTCGATGTGGAAAGTGTCTTGAGTCAACCACACAAATTGACTCGATGAAAGGGCCCAATTAAACCTTCCTCTATTGAAATGTTAAATCCTTCAGATACAACCTAGTTTCCATTAATCATCTTTATGCTTTTACCGATCAAGGTATGGTTCACCTTAGGTTGTAAATGCTCTAATATGCAATGCAATGTGCAATTAATATATTCTTATCTAATCTACCTAACTATCTATCTTATCCTAGCTACAAGCACACATTATATACAACCAATTTAATATGAAACACAAGGAAGCTATAGAGAGTATGGAACATAGTCTCCCATCTACCATATGCATGAATCCAATTTGTTAGCACAACATATAATCAACAAACATGGACATGGTAATAGAGAGAATGCTCTTAACCAATGCCACATGATACGACATTCATCCTCATAAACAACCAAGAAAACATCATTCTCACTACACTTGATATTGTGTTTCTGGTGCAAATTGTGAGTTGTTAGGTTTTGGGGTTACTTCGAAAGAATTTATAGCATGTTTGGGGTGCTTCATGAGATTTGGGGCACATGGTGTATGTTCACCCCCTAGATGGTTTGAGATGGAAAGTCACATGGGAGATGGTCTGTGATGGATTTTCATGGTGGAGATATATTTCTTAGTAATCGATTGATCTCATTTAGGTGTTGGTGTGGTATTCTTCCCTCATGCAATGGGGTTCTCTTAACAATTTGGTGGATGCCCCTCATTATGGCCACATTGAGAGTTTTCTTGCTTAGAGAATTCCCTACTTAGGAGGAGGAGTGTTTTGCATCTTAAATGAGGGCATTAGGCCCTACATAACATGGAGTTACGTGGATTCTTGTTTGGAGGCTTGGAGTTGGCTTGGGGACACCTGAGCTATGAAAGTGTTCTCACATGGGGTAGTTGACCCAATGAAGTACATTTCTTGGGAGGATCAATGGAGTTTGTGGAGGCAAGTGATGAGGGGATGTGGATTTAACTTATGTAACTACATTATCTTGGATCCCTTATTGTGTATGAAATCACCTTGGAGCATGAAATGTGTACTTTGGAGTGGAGCACTTCACTGATGTTGGCCTACAAGTGCTCATTGTAGGTTTCTTGTAATAAATTAGGAACACATTGTATTATTGGTTTCCCTAAATTATCATATAAAAAAGGAAGAAGAGAGTCTTTCTCATAATCATTACATCATATCTCTTCTCTTTGCAATTTGATTCTTTGAGGAAGTCACTAGGGTTTCCTCTTGAACCCTAGGTGGAGTTATGAAGTCTGGAGGAGACTTCTTCATTTAGAGTTTTCTCTTGTGACTAGGGTTTGCTCTCATGGAGGAGACATTGGTGATTATCACTCTTATTTCTCTATCTTGTATCTTTACTCTCTCTCTCTCTTTCAGAGTTGCTAGGGTTTTTAGGTGTTCTTGGAGTATCTTGGAGCATCTCATAAATCTAGGGTTAGGTTTTATCCCTTGGAGGTTTGAGATTAGGGTTACGTGATAAAACAATAGGGTATCTTTGGTGGAGAAGAAGAAGAGAAGCGAATGTCTTGCATTGGAGGACTTGTTGGACTGATTCTTGCATGTTGTAGTTCCTTCATTGAGCTGGGGTTTTCATGTTTTCCCTAACCGGGGTTTTGGAGAGCTAGTAGACTTATACTAGCCTTGAGAGAAGGCTATGGTATGTACATGTAGTTCATCTTGAGTATATTAGTGAGGTTTTCAACCATCCAAAACTTACACTTTTTCCATATTTGATTTTTCAGCTTTATATGTTCTTCATGCATTGTTATTTACAACTATATATGTTTTGATGATTCAACATGAGTAAAAGAACAATTGTTAAGTGATTTGACGTCATCGTTGAAAAATCTAATGTTTGTTTTGTTGTTGCTATACTTATTATTTTAATATTGTTATAATTGTTGTAAAAGTGAATTTTTAGTTTTTCTTTATGTGAGATAAGTTGTCCTAGAGGGTTATTTGGTATATTTTCTCCTTGGTTTGCCTAGAATATATGGAAATTAGAAAGAGAAATATTGTACCCCTTCCACTATTGTTTTTTATACTCTATTTCATAACAATCCCAAGGATGAAAATTCACAACGTTAATATCTGGGAAACCTCTAGTCAAAGAGGTGAAATTTCCATTAAAAGTCAAAGAGTAGAATTTTTTCCATGGTTTTAGAGCTTGTTGTAGCTGAGATCACTCTAGAGTATGGAGGAGCTTGTATTTCAGTTAGAGATTACCTTGGAGATGTACTTGACCTTGTTGAGGTTGTGGGTGTGACACCCTGGGTTGCTTGGGAGAATCACCTTGACCCTTGAAATGGATTTGTATACTTCATATGTAGTTGATTTTGTGCACTTGAGACCTATTTATGATGTGCAAGGTGACTCTCAACCTAAAAGAGAGTGACATGTTGGAAGGAGCTTCCAATTTTTTTCCATGGAAGCTCAAGCTTTAGATTCTTATGGAGGAAGCTGATCTTTGGGAGCATGTTGAGAAGGATATTACAAAACCTATTGATCCAACATAGTTGGACACTCATCGAAAGAAGGAATCCAAAGCAAAGGTAATCGTTCTTGATTCTGTGAAGGGTGATTTTATCTCACACATTTTAGATAAGAATATTAGTAAGAAAATGATTGATTCTTTGGTTGAGTGATTTAAAAACTCTTGTGCATCTCAATAGTTTCTCTTGTGATACCAACTTTCAACCATTCACATGAGAAATAAAGATACTATGGTGAGTTACTTGACTAGGATCAATGAATTGAAGGATCAGTTGCCCAACATTGAGACAAAGGTAAAGGATCAAGAGTCAGTGTCCATTACCCTAAAAGGACTTGGTCATTCTTGGATTCCCTTTTTTCAAGGTGTTTTTACTCAAGAAAATATTCCAGGTTTCCCAAAGCTTTGGGTTGATCTTGTGCAGGAAGAAATCATATTATAGTCTTGTTTGAAACAACAAGGGGAAGTGGATACTATTAGTCTGACTAAGAGGATGAACAAAGGTAGCAAGAAAGGATTCAAGAAGAAGGATAACATAGCTACATGAAAGGACTTGAGTAAGGTGTAGTGTAGTTAACCCCCAAAATTTAAAGAATTCACACAAAATATAGTGCAAAACCCAAGAACACAAGAGAAAAGAGAGATAAACCCTAAGAAAGATCTATTTGATAAGAAAAAACAAAGAGATATGTTCACTTGCCTCTTCAAGGGGGAAACCTTCAAGAGCAATGAGCTAAATACAATAACAATTCTTGAAATAACAACACATAACATTCTACTCAATATATAACTATTCATCAAGAATATTAACTACCTATGGGCCCCTTAACAATGAGGGATGACCAACTAATTTGGGCCTTATTACTAAAAATGACCCTTTATTACAATGAATGACTATTAACTAACTCTTTAATGGGATTTATTCAATGAAGTTGGCCTCTCAAATTAATAAAGTATCTAATTAAGGGGGTTAGGGTAGGAAATTAACATGTCGTCCCCCCTCGAAAGTAGCATTGCCGTCAAGGATTAAGAGGAAATTGTTGTAGAATCATTGTCGGTTCTCATGTGGCATCTTTTCATTTCATATCTTTTTCACTGGATCAATACTTCCTTGATCATGCATTGGTGCAACTAGCGCTCTCTAGTATCCAATATTTCTTTTGGCAAGAGCCAAATGGAACCTTCTTCATCAAGTTTTGGTAGATTGGTATGCACTTTGCAGTTCGATCCCACAACTTTCTTCAAATAGGACACATGAAATATTGGATGAATCTTGGAGTGGGTTGGGAGAGCCAACTTGTAGGTGACCTCACCAATGCATTGTATTATCTAATAGGGACCATAGAACTTGGGAGATAGCTTTTGGGGAAATTTATCTTTGAGTGATGTCTCTTTATAAGGATACAAGGGAAGAAACACATGATCGCCTTCATTAAAATAATGTTTAGATCTATGTTTACCAACTTGTTGTTTCATTTGATTTTGCGCCATAAACAAGTTTGTTGTGTATGTGTTATATTCTTTGCACAATTAGCCCCACATATTGTACACTATGTTGGGTGTAGTGGGGGGGTCACAAATGGGGTAGAGCCCCCATAATTTTTTTAGGGATGGTTTTTTGCTCTGTTTTGGGCAATTTTAGAACACGATTTTCTAACCCATATTTTTCTAATGGGTGGTTTTGGCACATGATTTTTTAATTCTGGTTAAGGAATTAAGGTTCTAATCTAATCCAAGTCAATGGATTAGGGATTTTGGATGCCACAAAATCATATATGTTGTATTTGTAAATGATGATTTTAATACAATGAGAGTTAAAGGTGTGGCTCTAAACTTTTGTTGGTTTTCCCAATTAAGGGTTTCTAAGGTAAATTTTCTTTAAAATAATTTGTGCGAATGCTATTGTTTCTTTCTATTTTATAAAGAATCTTTTTCTGCATTGCAATACTATAAAGTTTTAAAACCTACAAAGTTGTCCTTGAGGATACAGATAATGGCTTCTTCGGTGTATTAGATAATACAACGCATTGGTGTTTTTGGTAAATATGGTAAATATGATGCCACTAATAGGTGTTTTTGGCCATAAAAACTTCATATGTTGTCATTTTGGTAGCTCCATGATAAGTGGTATTGTACCACCATTCAACAAGGAGAAGCCATTGTTCCCATTCGTGTGGATTTTCAGAAGAAAAACATCTCAAATAGGTTTCTAGGAACTTTTTGACCACTTCTGTTTCACCATCAATTTGGGGATGATATGCATTGCTCATATTCTATTGTATGCCTTGAAGTTAAAATAGTTCATACCAAAATTTGTTGGTGAATGTGTGGTCCTAATCTGAGACAATGCAAGTGGGCATAACATGTATCTTAAAGATCTAATCCATGAAGGCTTGGGACATTGAGGAAGGAGTGAAATGATGAGCTAGGGCACAAAAATGACTATATTTTGGAAGACAATCAACAAAAATCACGATGACTGATTATTTTCCCACATTTGGGAGTCCCACGATAACATCCATTTAAATTTATATCCAAATATTTGTTTGGATTGGTAATGGTTTCAATGCCATTGGTATCTTCATTGTCTCTCCCTTGTTTCTTTCGCAAGTGTCATGGGATACTATGAAGTCTTGGATATGTATTTTCATGTCATCCTAGAAGAAAGGACACTTAGTTCTTTCATAGGTTTTATGGAATCCAAAGTGATCGACTATTGGTGATGAATTTAGGTTTTATGGAATCCAAAGTGATCGACTATTGGTGATCGACTTGTTATTTTCCGGCCAAATCGTTTGCCAAAACAATGCACACTGTATACCACAATGTATCTTGTTTCCATGTATAACTTTTAGGTGGGTTGGGTTCTCCACGAAGCTGTTGGATGAGTTGCCTTAAAGTATTGTTTGCTAGCCATTCATTGTGGGCCTCCTTGATCCATCCTGGACTTGGTAATGATAAGTCAAAGAGTGACCCATCCTCCTCAAATTGTCTGGATAAAGAATCAACCACAACATTCTCTTTACCCTTCTTATATATGATCTCATAATCACACCCTAACATCTTGGTGACACATTTATGTTTCTCCAGTGAAGACAACCATTGTTCAAGCAAGTAGTTTGGAATATGATGGTCGATATTGATTTGAAAATACCTCCCTATGAGATATGGGCACCAAGTGTCCATTATATGAAGGATAACGATCATTTTCTTCTCATACATCTATTTTCCCAAATTATGGTCACATAATTTTTTATTGGTGAATGCCAAGGGGCATCCTTATTGCATTAATAATTCTCCAAGACCTCTCCTTGAAGCAACATATTCCAAGACAAGATTGTTTTTAAAGTCAAGTAATACTAATATTGGAGTAGTGTAAACGACATCCTTTAAAGCAACAAAGTCATGTGCTGCTACCTCACTCAAAACAAAGGAATTCTTTTTAAGGAGTGAATTTATGGGAGTTGAAATTTTGCCATAATTTTTCATAAATTTCTTGTAGTGGTCTATAATTCCTAAGAATCCCCTCAATCTCTTTAGTGTTTTAGGATGGGGCCAATCTTGTATATCCACCACTTTCTTGGGATCATCTTGTACTCCCTCCCGAATTACAATGTGAGCCAAATATTCAACCTCAGAAGGCCCAAAATCACATCTGGAGTGCTTCATAAATAATGGGTTGTTTCTCAAGAGTTGCAAGGAATTATCAACATGGTCCATGTGTGATTCTTATTTTTTACTATAGATCAATATATCATCAAAGAATACTATCACAAAATTTCATAGGAAGTGTTTGAGAATATTATTCATGAGACTTTGGAAAGTGGATGGAGCACTGTAAAGGTCGAAAGGCATCATTAGAAACTCATAATGACCATTGTGCATTCTGGACTCTATATTTGGGATGTCTTCCACTTTCATTCTGATTTGGTGGTATCCTGAACGTAGAGAAAGCTTAGTGAAAAAATTCACTCCATGAAGTTCAACAAGGAGATTATAAAAAATAGGGATTAGAAATTTGTTCTTGATTGTGAACTTATTCAGAGCCAGAAAATTAGGACACATGCACCAAGTGCCTTCCTTCTTTAATACCATGACTACTGGCGATGAGTAAGGGCTTGTACTGGGATGTATGACCCCCACCTCCAACATCGCATGAATTCTTTTTTATATTTCATTCTTTTGTTTAAAAGGGTGGCTATAATGACATACAATTGGTGGTTGACCTCCTAGAATCAAGGGAATTCCATGGTAATGTTCTCCTAGAGAAGTGGGTAAACCCTTTGGTGTCTCAAAGCCCGATGATGTTTTCCAAGAACTAGCTACAAGTTTTGGTGGATTTCTTATGTTGGGTTATCCATAACCTATATGGCATGAAATTGCACAGTAATACAATAATGACCCTTCTTTAAGAACTTTTCCATAATATGAGAGTTGCCTATTTAAATAGAGAATTCCTAAAGCCCTCGAAGGGTGTGTACATGACCCTCTTTAGTGAAACTCATATAGATATCTCTGAAATCCATGATGACTGGTCCCAACATGTGTATCCATTCTCCCCCTAATATTATATCACACCCACACATATTGATGGAAAATAGATGGGTTTTGAGATGATAGTCTCCCATCTAGAGTCTAACATTGTTACATCTTCCCCCACATTTCATCATACCTCCATTGGCGATCATGATTTTAAATTAGTGCACCAGGTGTACAAAACAATGGGTTTCTTATGTCACTCTCTTGTGAATCAAATTCTGGGTATACCCGGCCCCAACCAAAAGTTGTAATCCTCTAATAGTTCTTTCCAACAAGCTATCGTGCACCCCAAACAAAGATCGTATGCAAAATTAACACCCCCGGGAAGTTGATGTGTCAACTAACCACATCTGGGTCCACAAACCTTTTGGAATTTCATCTTTTGGGGTTAGGGTTTTTGATGTTTGGCACTTTCTCATTGATGTTTTATGTTAAAAAGGCCTTTTCAGCCTCATTATAATCATCTTCTTGCAAATGCGCGTAGCCATCACATATCTTCTCGAAGATAAGCTACCACCATTCTAGCGAGTTTATTTCACTCTTCATTTTTACAATTCATGTACATTTAGTTCATTAATAGAAATTGAGTATTATTGTATCTCATGTTTCTGTCATATTTATATGTTTCATTTCATTCCCTCATAAATATGGATCAACTAGCAGGGGTTACAAGGGTTTCCAACATTGTGATTCCAATTGTATTTCTCACGTGTATTTCCCAACTACCACAATTTTACTCGTTGGATGACAGATCAATGTATTATTTAAAGATGTCGGAACATGTCTCTAAAAAAATAAAAAATTTATGAGCTTGCTAACCTAATAAAAATATTTGAATATCACTACGAAATAATTCATGCAATGTAGGGTTTGAGGCCGAAAATGTAAAATAATAACAACTTATGCTATACTTAGATTACTATTGTGACCCCAATTATGAAATGATACACCTTCTTTGGATCTAGTGGCATTGGTTTGATTGAAATCCACACACTCTATCAAAATATATCAAATATGTGAAATTTGTGGCCTTCTCAGAAAAAAAACCCTAAAAAAAATCGATTTTAAATTAATGATATCTCCACTTTTCAGACTCCATTTTGGATTTTTTTTTTGAAATTGTGTATTTTTTTTAGAGGAATTAATTTATCGGGTTGTATTTTCTAAATTCTACACAGAAAGTTTCAGAAATCGACTTGAATGTTTTCATCCTCCTTTTTCCTTCAAAAATAAACAATGAGAAACAAAAAATTCCTACTTTGTGCCCAAAAATTCTCCCACTTCATGCCCAAGAAAGATCTCTGATACACTTGTAGTATACTTAATCCCAAGACCACTTCATGCCCAAGAAATATCTTCGATACACTTGTAGTGTACTTAAGCCCAAGTTTGTAGACAATTAACACAAAATATAGTGAAAAACCTAAGGACACATTAAAAAATAGAGATAAACCCTAAGAAAGATCTCTTCGATAAACAAAAATAGAGAGCTATGTTCACTTATCTCTTCAAGAATTGTTTGGTATCAATTCATTGTGGGCCTCCTCGAGCCATCCTGGACTTGGTAATGATAAGGAAAATAGTGACCCATCCTCCTCAAATTGTATGGATAAAGAATCAACCACAACATTCTCTTTACCCTTCTTATATATGATCTCATAATGACACCCTAACCTCTTGGTGACACATTTATGTTTCTTTAGTGAAGACAATCGTTGTTCAAGCAAGTACTTTGGACTATGATGGCCAGTCTTGATTTGAAAATTCCTCCCTATGAGATATGGGCACCAAGTCTCCATTGTATGAAGGATAACCATCATTTCCTTCTCATATGTGGGTTTTCCCAAATTATGGTCACACAATTGTTTACTGCTGAATGCCAAGGATAACCCTTCTTGCCACTTTCATTCTGATTTGGTTGTATCCTAAACGTAGAGAAAGCTTAGTGAAAAACCTTGCTCCATGAAGTTCATCAAGGAGATCATAAAAAATAGGGATTATAATTTTTTCCTTGATTGTGAACTTATTGAGATTCAGAAAATTAGGACACATGGACCAAGTGCCTTTCTTACTTAATACCATGATTATTGGTGAAAATTAAGGGCTTGTACTGGGACGTATGACTCCCACCTCCAACAACTCGTGAATGCTATTTTCTATTTCATTCTTTTGTGTAAAAGGGTGGCTATAAGGATGAACATTTGGTGTTTGACCTCCTAGAATCAAGGGAATGCCATGGTCATGCTATCCTAGAGAAGGGGCTAAAAACTTTGGTGTTTTGAAGACATGATGTTTTTTTTCAAGAACTAGCTACAAGTTTGGGTGGATTTCTTATGTTGTGTTATCCATAACCTGTATGTCATGAAATTGCACAATAATACAATAGTGACCCTTCCTTATTAACTTCTCCATAAGATGAGAGTTGACTATTTAAAGACATCACTCTTAAATCCCTCAAAGGGTGTGTACATGACCCTCTTTAGTGAAACTCATATAGATATATCTTTGAAATCCATGGTGATTGGTCCCAATATGTGTAGCCATTATTTCCCAAATACTATATCACACCCACCCAGATCGATGGAAAATAGATTGGTTTTGAGCTAATAGTATCCCATCTAAAGTCTAACATTTTTACATCTTCCCCCACATTTCATCATACCTCCATTCGTGATCATGATTTGAAAGTTGTGCACCAGGTGTAAAAAACAATGGGTTTCTTTTGTCACTCTCTTGTGAATTAAATTTTGAGTACTGCCACTGTCAACCAGGACTATGCATTTTCAGTGCTTGGTGTAAATCATGATTTTCAAGGTTTGTGGATTTGAAATGCATGATAACCCATGTAAGGAGATAAGTGGTTCTTCATGAGAGAATGAAAGTTTGATATCCACCTGATTTTGAGTGTTGGTGTTAAAAAATTGTAACTCTGGTGTCTCTTTGATACTTATGTCTTCAGTCAAGGCCTGCGTGGTCATATCAATTTGGAACAATTTTTGTTCTTTACATTGATGACCCGAGGCATATTTTTCATCACAATCATAACAAAGTATTCATCTTTGGCAATCTGCCATTTCCACTAGAGACAACCTTTGTGCTTTCAAGGGATGAGTAGAAGTTGTGCTCAAGGAAGTATTTTGGGGAGGATGAGTGTGGGCAATGAAGGTTGTTTTTTTTGTTTGTGCATTGATTACCGTCTCTACTACTAGGGTCCTCTACTTCAATTTAAACAATGTAGTGGGATGTTGCATTCTAACTTGTGCTCAAATCGCCTCCTTGAGGCCACTAATGAAACATTCTTTGTAGCTGTTAGGTTCTCTATATAGATAGTGAATTCCTAAAAGGATGCCATAAAGTTTGTGACTAAGATTGTTTGGTGTAAATTGGTAATCCTCCCCAAATAATGAGTATCCTTCTCGAACCATGCATAGGTATCTTTAACAAACTTACTCCAAGTGATATACCATGCAAATGATTATTTATTTCATTCCCACCATTACCATCGTTCCAGATCTAGATACAAGACCCGCACCCTCAGTTTCATCATGTCATCAGTAATTCCTTGGAGTGATAAGTAATATTTCATTTAGGTGACCCATCCAGATGGATTATAACCATCAAAAATGTTCAGATCCACCTTAGGGGAATGGTGCCATATGCTATTATCCATTGATCTATTATTGTGTGGACTTGACAAGGGTTGTGGGTGGTTAAATAGTCCTAAGTGAGAAGTTTCTTCCTAGTGTGGCTCAATGTGATATGTAGTCTAGTGGTTTTCTTCTGGTATGCCCCAAGTTTCCATATCTTTCAATTTCTTAGTAAACATATTGTAGAAGTTGTTAAAATTCTCATCCATATTCTTATCCAACATCTCATACAACCTAGTTATGTCATGCTGAATTTTCTTAAGCTTCTCTTCTGTTGTAAAGTCAACAAGAAACATATGTCTAATTTASTTTTCCCTTAATTAAATTAGACAATAAATATTAATCTATTATCTCATTCATAACTGAGTGATTTGGAATTGTAATAGAATTATAAGTGTAGTTAAGTGAGTTAATATCAGTTGTACTAGTTGTAACTAAACATGCACTAGTGAGAGTTTAGTTAATCAATGAACTCACATGCAACTAAATATTCTCCACGGTTAACTACATGCATGTCAGTTCCAATGGAGATCCAGTTGAGATAACAGGTGAAAGGGACAGTTTGGATATCAGTTGTGATTTGTTCACACATGCAGTGAATATGCTTATGAGGATGTACAAACGAGGCAATTGTATTCATTCGATTCATTGTGAGAATTCAGATTGCAGAATTTGTGCAGAGGAGGCATGCTGTTTTGACATAGGAATTGGCACATGTATTTTCTAATTTGTGTATGACAGTGTGAGACGATTGTATTGTACTGAGAGCTCTTGGATTAGAGTTTTGTATGAGATTGTTTCATGATTCATGATATACATAATATATGATAATGGGTTTTTTATCTTTACGCTTTCCCGATAAAACTTCTGTGTTGTGTGTTATTGATATTTCACTTTGTGCATTGTGGTTGTGATCATGGTTTAATTGCTTCCACAATAATAATAGTAGAAGCAATTATGTATTTAACAAGTGGCAGAAATTGTTAGATCAGGAGAATCGCTGGAATACATTAATTTGTATCGAAATTTCTACATGGTATCAGAGCCACGGAGGCCACGGAGTCACGAAAGTGAGGTGCGAACATAATTTCATTCTCGCAGGTCTCGCCTCTAGCCCGGTGCGAACTCTAGTACTGAAAACTTCTGGCATTCTCGCAGGAAAATACACTAGCAGGGTGCAAACTTCCCTCACCCTAACAGTGGATCAGGGTGTGAACTTCTTGAGCATTCTAACAGGTAAATACACTAGCAGGGTGCGAACTTGACAGGCAAGTTCGCAGGCTATACATAGGCAGGGTGTGAAATTCCCTCAGGTTGCTCTCAGGTGGGGTGTGAACCTCCCAGGACAAGAGGAAAGTGAAGGGGTTGAGTTTTGGGTTGGATAACATTCAAATTTGCAAGATTTTCTTGGTGCGACACTTGATTCAAGATTGAAATGTCTTTCAATGGCTTGAGGTTAGAGTATGCACTTGAGGGAAGCTCTAACTACATTTCTTGGAAGGACAGGATGGAGGTAGTGCTCGAAGACAATGGCTTGAAGGGTTACATTGATGCAGATGTTCCTAAGCCGGTTGCGACAGATACTGCAAATCTTGATGCATGGCAAAAGAAAATGGCGAAGACGAGGAGGATTCTATTGGAGGGAGTACGAGACCACATTGTCTCAAGTCTCCATGGGAAAACCACACCATATGCAATGTGGAAGGTTTTTACAGATCTATTCCAAAACAATAGCGACCATAGGAAATTGGCACTCAAAGATAAACTCAGGAAGATTAAGATGGAGAAAGGCGACACCATTCCAAAATATCTCACAAAGTTTGTCCAATGTCAGAATGAACTTGGAAGTGTGGGAATAACAGTCGCTGTTGATGATTTGGTGAGCTTGGTGCTCCTGGGGCTTCCTAAGAGTTGGCATAGTTATCAAGACTCTGTCAATGGAAGGGAAAAATTACCGGATTGGGAACGACTATGGCCGGATTTGGTGCAAGAGAAGTTTAGGCGGAACACCAGAGATGGATCTTCATCAAAGCGTGATGATGAAGAGGATTGTTCTTTGACTGCCAAGGAAAGGAAAGGGAAATGGAAGAAATTCCAATCAAATTTTGAGTCTAAAGTCAAGAAGCTGGATTTGTCCAAAGTGAAGTGTTTTCACTGTCACGAATGTGGGCATCTCGCTACTAACTGTTCGCAGAAGAAGAAGAACAAGACAGTTGCTGGAGCTGCAACTGGTGAGTCTCTTGTCTCACAATTTGAGCTTGACTTTGCTTTGATCGCATGCATGGCTTCAAGTGCATCGGGATCAGTGTGGTATTTGGATAGTGGTGCTTCCTTCCACATGACGGGAGATAAAGAGTCTTTCATTGACTTGGAGGAGAAAGATCTCAGAATGCATATAGAGATGGGCGA
>ML779188.1:163314-174238 GCA_009831015.1 Picea engelmannii | reverse complement strand
ATGTGTGTGTATATATATATATATATATATATATATATATATATATATATATATATATATATATATATATATATATATATTGTTTTGCATCGTTTTTCGTGCCATAGAGATCTTTGAGAGATGTATAGGGTGTTTATAGTCAAAAGTTTCAATTTTCCGAGACATAGCTAATTTTGACACTCATATATGAGTTTGAGCAATGTATACAAAGGTAATTGTAAAAACATAAGTTGTATCCATTATTGTATCAAGCATTTGAGGATCAATAGAGAGGTCTCTCATTTGGAAGTGGACCCAGAGACGTAACTGAAGATGGGTGAACTCCATTATCAACTTGTGTAATGTGATTTTTTCTTGTTGTTTCTATTTCACTTAGTTTCTTGCAAGTTATTTTATCATTAATGAGGTTTTGGATAAGTAAGTGATTTCATATGTTATTTTGCAAATAGTCAAGACAAGCATAATTTTCGAATCAGGTTGGATGTTAATGTATGCTTAAGAAATAATTTAACATCTAAGGGTTTTTGGATCAATTTGGTATCAAAGTAGGTTTTGACAAGTGTTTGCAAGTGAATGCTTACAAGGTCCAAGTCCAAGTTAGGAGAAGGAACGCTTGAATACTTCAACCCAAAAATTCAAAGGGAATTTTGAAGATGAGGAATGGCATCTAAAGAAGGAGAAGATCCTAAAATAAGCTTCAAGGCTTTGACATAGACATTTCTCAAGATGAAGACAATGGTGGAAGAACTGCACTGTAAGGTTCAAGGAGGAGTCGAAAAATCGATAAAATCCGAAGGAGAAGGAGGAGTTGAAAAAAATCTAGAGCCCCCTCGTCCCCATCATCATCATCGTCATCATCTTCAGATGATAGAAATCATTATTCTCCTAAGAAGAAGCCTTCTAAGAAGTATTCTCATTCTCATGCTCATGATTTGATTTTATTAAAGTTATATGTAAAGTTTGACTTGCCGATTTATGATGGATAATTGAATGTAGAGAAGTTGGACCATTGGATGAAACAAATTGAAGTATATTGCAGGGTACAAAAAAATTGTGGATGACACTGCAAAAATACAGTTGGATACTCTTTGTTTGGGCGGCACAACCTTGATATGGTGGGAGAAAAAGACACAAACTGATCTCATCCAATAGGGTAAAGTAATTTCTTCTTGAGATGAATTTACTGCTACATTAACAAAACAATTTTATCCATTAGGTTATGTGCAAACGACAATAATTTATTGGAAACATCTAAGACAAGGAAAAGGGAAAAATGTTCAAGTATATACACATGAATTTAAGAAGAAATATTTGTCTTTTGGAATTCCATTATATACTTGTGAGACTCTTCTTAGACATATTAGCGATATGCATTCATATCTTCGACATACTATATTGATGTTCAACCCTACTAATATTTATGAATTGTTAGTACAAGCTACTCATCTTGAAGATAGCAAGGGAAAGCATGTGTTTAAGGATAAGAATCCACACAAGTTCGAGAAGCAGTTGATGGGAAAAATGAGGAGTAAGAAGTCAAATACATTGAAGAAAGCTAAAGAGAGACCTACATGTTCTCATTGCAAGAGGAAATGACACGAGGAGGAAAAGTATTGGAATTTGCATCAAGAGTTGCGACCAAAGAAGTTCCAGGATAGGGGAAAACAAAAGGTTGTTGCAACAACTCAACAAGATCTGGGGTCATATTCAGGAGATGAAATTAAAATGACAACAATGGGAAGCAAATGTATATCTACTACTATATCTAGTTCTTCAGTTCAGTTTGCTAAATTGGAAAGTGTTATTAATCAAAAGAAACAATGTAAGCTTTTCCATGTAAGGGTTATAATGACGCCTACAAGGATAGATACTTTGTTTAACAATACCACACCTCATGTGAAACCATATCCATTAGATTGGGTGTGTGAGGATGCTAAGTTGCAAGTAACTAAACAATGTAAAATCAGATTTGCAATTACTTCTAAGTTCATTGATGAGGTTGAGTTGGATGTAGTGCCACTTGACATCTACAATATTGTCTTGGGTAGTCCATATTTATTTGATAGGAAAGCCATATTCTATCATGAAGAGAACAAATATTACCTTTTCAAGGATAGGATTGAATATATTGTTAGAGCTCACTGTATTAAAACTAATGTTTCTTTAGTGAGTACAAGACAAATGAAGAGACTTATAAGTGCTAGTAAATATTTTGTTCTCATGACGGTGAAGAAAAAAGAGAAAGATGTATCATATGCTTTTTCAGGCTGTGAACTAGGTCATAAGCAGGAATTGGTAAAGATCATTTCTAATTATGGTGAGGTATTTCATGAACCTACAGGGTTGCCTCCAAAGAGGGGAGTTGAACATGAAATTTATTTGCAACAAGATGCTCTTATTCCTAATATTGGTGTGAAACAAGTCTTTGAGTGGGGAGGAAAGCAACATAAATCCTTTGATACATTGAAAGAGAAAATAAGTACCAGACCAATTTTGGCTCTACCGGATTTGTAGAATCCATTTGAAATACAAACCGATGCAAGCAGATATGCCATGGGAGCAATCTTGATGTAACGAGGTAAACCTATTCGTTACCATTTTGAAACTTTTATTCAAGCACTAATTAACTATGTAAGGCAACTACACTAAGCATAACTCCAGTTTTTCAAAATTGTAAGAGTTTTTATGAATGTTTGAAGTCTCCTAGCCTTCAAATTTTTATTTTCATGCACTTTGTAAGGTAACTACACTACACTTAGAGTCCTTTCCCATATGAAAGGTTAGCTAACATAGGCACTTAGGGGGTAAAAATAACCAATATTCTCCTCTTTTGTTTGGTTGCCACATGGATGGCTTATTTGGCTTGTAAAATTTTAAGGTGAAGTTATTTCTTTCATACATAAATCACTTAAATTGGGACTAGAATTTAGCTTTGACCCTCAAGTATGCTCTTCCCTCTCACCCTAGTGTGATCTTGAGAATTAGAAAGGTGGTTAAAGGGACATTTCATCTCCCTTAACAAAAATATTTAGGAGAGGACAAATCCCCCCTAGGGTTCCTCTTAGTTTTTGAAATCATCTTAAGTTTTGTAAGGGCCCATACATGCCCACATGTTGAAAACTTAGGATAGTTTCTTAAAAATGATTTCTTAGTTTAGATCACAATCTAGGGAAGTTTAAAGATCAAAGTAACATACCCATACATGCCCGCATGCTTGCAATCTAGGATAGTTTCAAATCTTTCTTAGTATAAACAACATTTAGAGAGTTCAAGGATTTGTAAAGGACCCATATGCCCACATTGCTAGTTCTTCAGAGCTTTAAATATTTCACAAGGTTGTACCAAAGACACATAGTAAGTTAGGTAAAGAAGATTTGTAAGGACCGCAGGAAGTCCACATGTTGCAATCTCACACTTAACTTATTAAAATATTTTCACACTTGTCACCGTCTTGCACACAAAGCCTCTCCACACACACATAGTTTCCATTTTGAATAGTGGAGGTTGAAGTAGGGTTTCTCCAAAGGAATTTTGAAACATCTCACTACTTCTTTGGAAATTATCCACACCCATTTAATTCAAATGAGATTGGTTCACACCCCCAATCTCTTATCCCACCACATCTCATTTTTTTTTTCTAAAAACGCACTAAGTTTTCCTCCACGAGAGGTGCCAAAATAATTTTTTTAGTCTAGGTAGGATCTCGGGGGTAGTCATCCAAATAACCCCCCATTATCTGGTTCTCACATTTACAAACAATAGAAGTTGAGAAATGGGGAAATTTTAAATCCTCCAAGTCAAGTGTTCCTACACCATAAGGCAGGGAGATACCCGTGAAGGGTTGAAGACAGAGGTCCGGTTGTTCTGTGCATCCATCCTTGAGTTACCCAACTCTTGGAAGGGCATCCATCCCGTGACCCATTTCCGAGGCCAAAAATCTAAATGTCACACTTTGATCGAGGTACCTAGTGACCAAACATATGACATCCACCCAGGTGGCAATTGTGGGCTGCAATCACACTTTGATCAGATTTTGTGTGGCTATTGGGAAATATTGTTAGTCCTTTCGGGATATGCACCCTCTACCTCTCATTATAACTGATTATTTTAACCTTCACTAGTTCCTCTTTCGGTGGCTTCAGACCCCACTATTGAGTGCTATTAGAAGGTCCAATGCTATTTGAGAGGAAGGATGATACACCTTTTAGGACACGAGAATTTGTTTTTATTTGTTCCCCCACACGAACAAAATCCACCTATCCACATGCTTGTCTATTTACAATTGATTTATGTGTGATGATCATTTGATTACATGCAATTGTGAGTTATACTATCTTGTGAAGGTCCAACATATGCAAAACTCTTGTTCATTTATTTTTCTCTTGTCACCATTTGCACACATTCACTTTGCTAGTCGAAAACCATAGGGGAACCATAGAATACCTGTCGTTCTAGACGCTTGCAAAATCTCCCTCCTATTCCAAGAGGAGTCCCTAGTATTTCCAACTCACCGGCTCAACCATCTCACACCCCCATGAGTGCCACTATTTTGGGATTAACTTTACTTGGTTCCACTTTTCTTGGGTCCAATTCCCAAGGCCATCCATCCACTAGTTCTCCTTCACAAGGAGGCGGGGGCCAAATGTCTTCTCAAGGGAGAGGTACAACCCCACCAAATCTCTCTTAAGGGACAAGTCCACTACCTTCTCACACGATGGTTGGAACTAATCCTCCACCAAATCTCCCTGTGCCATACTTGACATCCCTTAACATTCTTGATTTAACCAAACTCACGAATGATCCCATTTTGCATGATCCCACTTGGCCCAATATGCCTACAAAATTACCTTCAGACATTCCAAAGTTTGAAGGAAAACTAGGGGACGATACCGCCAACCATGTTATGACCTTCCACTTAAGGTGCTCGTCAAACAACATCATGGATGATTCAATCCACTTAATTTTGTTTCAACGAACTCTCATGGGTTCCTCAACCAAATGGTATGTGGACGAAAAATCGGGGTCCCATGTGACCTTTGAATCATTGGCCAAGGCCTTTTTGTCCTTTTTCCAACTACCAATTCATCATGATACTGGTTTAGAACTTCTCTCAGAGTTAAAAAAAACTACTGCTATACATATAGTTGACCACATCCATGAATGGTGTCAGCGCCGTAGTTTGTGTGAAGTAGAAACCACCAAAGAACAATGTATTGATTGGTTTCTCAAATCACTCGTCTCTGTTATCGCCAAGGATGTCGCATCCACTTTTCCTTAGTCAGAAGAGGAAGCCATCGACAAGACCCAACATTTTGACCTCATCTATGGTCATTCAGGTTAGTTGTACACAATGTTACCCGATGCACCCAGATCCATACCATTTGGCCAGGACGAACCTAGGATGTCCCATGCTGCGGATGGGTTGATTGGTTCCATGATGCACCGCAACCCTTATAGCCAATTGTCACCTATTTATGGTGCACCTCAGTATCCACAACCATATGGAGGGCCGTATTATTACCCTCCCCCCACTCACCAACAGTCATATCCTGTTGTTCCCCCTCAGCCATTGAGGGACCCCCAACTGTACCCCAGATGCATCCGATATCTCAATCAAGTGTGGGTCCACCCCCAACCCCTACATATGAGCATAAAAGTTGTGGAGGTACTTCAAATTCCTATACACCATATATATCATCTCCATAAAACAATCCATATTTTCCTTTTCCCGGTCCTCCACAACTGGTTTCTCCTTCATAAGGACAATCACATGTCGTCGTTAACTTTGTTCAAATCTCTCCCATTCACTAGATTCATACTTTTGAATAGTTGAATATGGAAAATCTATCCCATTAGCCGAATAATTCCAAGAAGAAAGGGAAAACTGAAACAATAATAACCCGGGACCAGGAGGAAATAACCCCTAGCAAAACCATCCCACTGGGGGCAACCAAAATCAAGGCAACCAGAACCCCCATGAGGACAAAAACAACAAACAACTAGGGAAGAAAAAAAACAACCTTAGGACGAACTTCCCTTGCACTCTCTGTGGTGAGTATGGACATTATACTCACCATTGCCCCCAAATTTCTGACTTTAAATGGATGAAAGAGTCCATGAACGTGCAACGTCCTCCAACGGTGCTTGCCCCTTAGCAGGCCCCACAATAGTATTTTCAATAGCTACCTACGACCGTTTTTCAAAACCCTATTCCACACCAAGGTGTGATGAATACTCAACAGGAGGTACACCTCGCTCCACCACAAATGGGGCAGTATCAAAACCCAGGTCCCATTCAACCTTGAAATTCGATTGATCGCAATATCCTCCTCACCAACGAAGAGGAGATTCTTTTACAAACGCGCGATCGTCAATACGACATGCCTTCTGACTCTACACCAACCACCTCAGAAGTGGCTCCATCTACTTCCAAACAACCCTTGATGATTCCACACCCTAACAATGAACCAAACCCTTGTATACCTTGCATTCTGTTACAATGGAATGCCAATAACCCTCATGTTAGGGAAACACACAATTACAGTCTGGTCGACAACTTAACACTGTATCCTACAACCATGTCTGTATTGGAGGTCCTCCAGACCTGCCCAACTTAGCGAAAATCCTTGCTTTCTGCCTTGGGGGTAGTCAACCCAGCTGATACGTGACTCATCACCTTTGATATAGATAGCAGAGAACCATGCCTCCCCGCCTTGGTAGCTTTTCAAATACCAGTTAAGATCTGAAACATCAGAGTTCATCGATGTATCATCGATGAAGGTGAAACCACATGCATCATGTCCAAATTCGTATGGAAGAAACTTGGGTCCCTAGAGATAGTACCATTTTCCATCACCCTTAGAGATTATGACGACTGACCATCATCCCCTGAAGGGCTCTTCCAAAATGTCCCGATAGAACTTGGGGGAAAAAACATCCTCATTGACATTGAAGTTACCGATGCCCCACTTGATTACAATATCTTGTTCGGATGTAGCTACATGTATGCTATGAAGGCGGTAGCCTATTCTGTGTTTCAAACAATGATGTTCCCCCACAACGGAAAAATCGTCACTATTGACTAAATTATACATTATGAGCCTAATCATCCCTCCAACATTAATAACATTCTTCCCCTAGTCCGGACTAGCTCAGATGCTTATTCTCTCATCGACATGGGTCCCATAATTTTCAAGGACCTATCCTTGTTGGGGGCATATCATGGAGCACCACCTCTCCTACACCCTTCAACACAAGTGTGTGTAGTATCTTCTAATGGAACATATATTAGAGACATTACTCCTCCCACCGAGGCCTCTCCTCACATCGATGTTCCACTAGTTGTATAAATATTACTTTAGGAATTCCCTGAGAACCCCACTACACCACTTATCCCTAATTTTCCCCCACTCCAGGGACAAATCCTAGTTTGTAAGACAATCCCTCAAGCAATTACCCAAATTCCCTTCTTCTACCCTCCACCTTGAGTCCAAGCCTTCCAGGTAGTTGTGACCCTTACCCTTCTTAACATGGTGCTTGACATCCCTATATGGTATCTTCATACACCCACGATGGTTCCTCAACCATCTCTCCCTCCTCAGACATAGGGAATACCGATGCAGATCCCAGTACAGGCTCGTGCCACACCATCCTCACCCCCAACTCTTGGCACCACTACCACTGTTGGGGGTAGAAGAAAGAATAAAGAGCCCACAACTCCACTTCCTCCTTGATTTGAACCTCCTTGCACACTATGCAAAAGAGAATGACACCCCACTAATAGATGTCCTACTCTTTCTGAGTTACGCAATCTGATCTAGATCCCTAGAGAAACCACATTGCTTGCCACTCCACCAAGTACCTCCACTGCTACTACAAAGTCTTCCACCGCAAGAAATAATTGGGTTGCGAACCAAATTATCTTTTTCCATCTGTTCAGAATATGGCCATTACACTCATCATTGCCTAACTCTACCTTAGTTTTTCCAGACGTTAGTCGCAGTATGCCAAACATCTCGGCCAGAGCCCTCTTAGCCACTCCCTACTGCGACTCACATTACTGATATTCAATACATTTCATCTTCAGTTCCCACGTGAACAAGGTACCCTCCATAGTATCGGGACATTCACTTTATTTCCAGCAGTACCTTGCACCCTGTACACGATATCCCATCTACGTCCTCACCACTTGAGGACAATAACGATTACCCATTGATAGTTCCCCCTGTCACGTCCCATGATCCCCTATTTTTTTTCATTTTTCAATGCGATGAAGATATCCCAGAGGAACTCACTACCCCCAATTTCCCATGGAATGTGCTCCATCATTGATCAGTTTTCCTTTCACAAGAGGCCTTTCACCATCTTAGCCAAATCTCCATCTGCACAATCGAAACTAAGGATTTTATTCCTTTGGGACATATAGACTGGTTCACGAACCCTATCCCTACCTCGGATTCTTTTGAATAAGGAAACATGGCCAACATCTCCCCCACCGTCAAAATCGACATTTTCATTAAACCGAGAATCGTAGAAGAAATCACCATTAGTGCCACATTCTCCCCTAAAGAAATCACTGCTTACAATGCTCTCTTTCAGGAATGCCGAAATATTTTTTCCTGGCCATATATGGAGATGCTCAACCTCGATCCTTCTATAGTCGAACACCACATTGACACATGGCTAGATGTCGCTCCAGTTTGTCAAAAACAATGCCCCCTTCACCCATCCAAAGCTATGGTATCAAAGTCGAAATTGACAAGTTATGTGTTGTTGGGTTCATCTACCCCATTGCGTACACTTCATGGGTCTCCAACCTTGTCCCCGTTATCAAAAAGTAGGGAACCATTCGCGTCTGCATAGACTTCCGCAATCTCAACCATTCTTGTCCCAAAGACAACTTCCCAACCCCTTTCATCGACCAAATTATCAATGACTGTGGTGACCACAAGGCATTGTCCTTTATGGATGGGTTCTCCAGCTACAATCAATTCCAAATCCATCCAACAGATTAATACAAAACAACTTTTACTACCCCTTGGGGTACCTTTGCTTATCGCATCATGCCTTTCAGACTCAAAATGTTGGTGCTACATTTCAATGAGCCATGACCTATGTTTTTCATGATCTTGCTCGCATCATCCTTGCTTATTTGGACGACCTCACAACTCGATCCAAAAAGCAAACCCAACATTTAGATGACCTGCGTATCATTTTCCAACGATGTTGCTAGTATAATATCCGCTTGAACCCCCTCAAGTGAGTATTTTGCGTCACAATCGGATGGCTCCTTGGATTCATTGTCTCCCAACATGGCATCACAATGGACCCCCTCAAGGTCCAAGCTATCACAAAAATTCCACCACCTAGGAATTTACACCAACTGTAAAGCCAACTTTTTACGTCGCTTTGTCCCAGATTACGCCACTCGCGCACACAATTTTCTCCACTTACTGTGACATGACATCCCATTTCAATGCGACGAAAATGCTCAAACAAATTTTGATGATCTGAAAGCCGCCTTATCCAATGCCCCTTTGATTAGTCCCCTAGACTATGATCACAATTACATCCTCTACTTGTTAGCCTCAACTGTCTTAGTAGCAGGAGTCCTCGTCCAATTAGGGGATGATGGGCATAAACATGTCGTTTACTACATCAATAAAAACCTTTCAGGGCCACCCTTGAAGTGTAATCATGATGAGAGACTCGCCTTAGTAGTTGTCCTCACGATCCAAAAAATGCGCCATTACATTCTTCTTCGAACTACCAAGGTCGTAGAAGATTCCAAATCCATGCAGTACTTACTTAGTCGATGACAAACTAATGGGAAATTTCCCCGATGGATCCTCATCCTCCAGGAATATGATCTAGAGTTCTCTACTCCCAAAAGATAGAAATCTCTTATGCTAGCCGAACTCATTACGACTTTTCCCTTGGATGCTAAAGCATTCCCTGTCAATACGGATTTCCCCAACAAACACCTCTTCTTCATCCTCTCTGATGACCCTTGGTACGACGACCTTCTCATCTACCTTCAGACATAAAATTTTGGGTCTCATCTCTCTCGAGATGATCGTCGACACATTCTCCATCAGGCCCCTTGATACATCCTTATCGAAGATGTTCTCTATCAACGTGGGGTCGATACCATCCTTCGTCGATGTCTAACCATCGATGAAGCTAACAAAGTCTTGAATTATTTCCACAATGACGCTTGTGGTGGTCACCTCTCAGGTATGTCCACTGCCCAAAAAATCATTCGAGTAGGCTTCTTTTGGCCCACATTGTTTCATGATTGCATCTACGTTGTCAAGTCATGCAACAAATTCTAGGTTTATGAAAACAAAGCATAAGTGCCACTAGCCCTTCTACATCCAGTCATCACCACCGACCCCTTCTACAAATGGGGCATTAACTTCATGACTTGCCATCCTCAATACTGTTGGAAGATTGGTTGTTGTCATTGTTGTCAACCCTAGTCATGGGTTTTGGACCGCAATATTGATGAAGGTATTTGGACATGAAGGAAAATGCACATGCAGATAAAACACCCATGGATGGATAGTATACATCATTTTGTTTCCAGTGGTATGTGGCACGTCATGTGGATCCTCATGGTTGAGGAGAAATGAATTTTTGAAGATGACAAAGTGAATTGAAGAAGGAAGTACATGTAGGCCCTGAAGATAATTAAAGAAAAGAGTTACAAAATAAGAAAGTGTGAGGTCGCCCTAATGTTAAAAGGAAGTGACATAAATGGCACAAATAAACATCATTATACATTGATTTGATACAAGTCGAATTTCAGAGGAAATAAGAAGAAAAGAAGGCCAGATTTCAAGGGAGGATGAAGTCTTTTGGTGATGTGTTCTAAGGTATGTTATTTTCAGGTCATCTTACCATTTTTGCTATAAATGTTTTT
>ML779188.1:135622-163264 GCA_009831015.1 Picea engelmannii | reverse complement strand
TAGAACGATTCAAATGGTGAAATTGCTATGGTATTGAGAAGACATATCAAGGTACATCTGGTAAAAAGTTAAGCTCTTTATTCGCTATAATTATTGAGATACACTCTGTGGAAGATAGGGTTTGTGAACAATCCTGAAGCTAGTCAATAAACAGGTGTTCCAGGTAAAACAATCATAACTTCTGCATACAGAATCAAAATGAAGTGGGACCACTTCCATTGGAAAGAGTACGGACTATAGTTTCTTGTGTGTTATTTTCAGAATTGGATGTTAAATATTGAGTGCGAGGCATGATGTACATGTTGGGTCTTCGAAATAGACCAGAATTGAATAAAGTCTACCATTGTTTCTATAACCTCTTTTTGGGGAGGATTCAAGGAGTGAAAATTGGAGGAGTTTCAGAGAATACATTGAGTAATATTATCTACAGGATCATAGTACTCCAAGAATTGAAGAATTGCAGAAATTGAAGAAGTCTCAGGAAGCATTATTAGGTTCTATGTGATGATTGGTTGATGGTGATGATTTAATGTAAAGTTTTATTATGTCTCATATATTTTTGGGTGGAAGGAAGGGGTAAGGATGGAGATTTCAACTCTCTCTTGATATTGGAGGATTGTATCTTCCTCTTGGAGGTTTATCCCTCCCTTTACATTTGGAAGTTGTAGCTACATTTGGAATTCATTACTTCCCTTGAAAAAAAACTATTGATTATTTCTCATATATTGTGCATGGTGTATTGTGGTGTATTGGTGTAATTCTTATACTATTGTTCATTGCTCATTGGATATAATTGAATGGTTTAAGTATAAGTTGAAAAAGGTTTTTAAATTGTACTTGATACTGATTCACCCCCCTCTCAGTATCAACAAATACTCTAATGGACACAAATACATTGTCGTGGCAGTAGATTACTTTACCAAATGGGTCGAAGCCATGCCCACATTTAACAACACCACTGACACAACAACACGTTTTCTCTTCAACCACATCATTACCCACTTCGTAATCCCACTCCATCTAGTGTCTGATCATGGAAAACACTTTGAGAATGAGATATTTGCAAAACTCTCCTTAAAGTTAGGCTTCACCCATGAGTTTGCCTCCCCATACTACCCTCATTCCAACGGGTAGGTGGAGGCTGTCAATAAATTCCTCAAAACCATGCTACAACGTACCATCAACAACCATAAGACCAACTGGCATCATATGTTTTTTTCCGTGTTATGGGATTGTCGCATGACAATCAAAACTGACACCGATTTTAAACCATTCCACCTCGTCCATGGGATCAAAGCCACCATCCCTATCAAGTGTGAGATCCCCACATTACGCACTGCCATTGAGCGATTACTTGACACTGCTCCAATGGAGCTACACTTGCTGACCTTAGAGTCGCTTGATGAAGACTGTCAATATTCATTACAAAACAATGAGGCGGCTAAAAAATGGTCCAAAGCCACCTTCGACCGCCATGTCAACCTTGGCTTATTGAACGAAGGTGATCTCATCCTATCCTATGATATCGTCCATGATACTCTCGGCCATGGGAAATTTGAGTCATTATGGCATGGACCCTACATCGTCCAACACTGACTCACTAAAGGTGCCTACATATTGGCCTCTCCAGAAGGTTATCCTCTCAAATAACCCATTAACGGGTTGTACTTAAAGAATTTTTACGCCTGAGCGTAGCTCCCCTGCCTTAGGTTTTTCTTTGTAAAAATTTGTAGAGATTTTAGTCTTCTTTTCCACCACCATTTCTCACGTATGATATATCATCCGTGTTATTGACAGAGGCATCATCCATTAACCTACCACATCGGTTACGCTGACGGTGCCAGCCGCTAGACCCAGAATCTCGCTTTGGTCGCTTGGGCCCTCTATACCGCCTCACACGTACTCCTCCACTCCAGTGGCATATGTTTGGGCTCATCCACCAACAACCAAGATGAATATGACACCGTCATTGGTCTCCTCGCCGAGGCCAATCATTGCCACATTCTTCACCTTAGAGTTCTATTAGATTCCCAACTTTTCATCCTGTAACTAAAAAATGTATATCACGTTTGTGATCCTTTCCTCTTTCGCAAATACTTGTAAGTTAGATTCCTATCTTGCAACTTTAACTCAATCACATTTACACATATTCCAAGACAATTTAATGAAGTAGCAAATAACATGGCTAACCTAGTATTAGATTGACATTTATTACATTAAAACATCATTTTATACATAAGCATCATACATTTGTCACAACACATAGAAAATACATCAGCCATATCTGTAGCCTCATGCTCCCACATTCTCCAAATCTCCTTAGAACACTCTTGTCAATTCAACTACAGTGACAGGTACAAATGAGGTGGCATTATGGGCCCACCAACCATATATAGTCCGTTTTCTCCAACTTCCATACTCTGTTACAGGAGCCTAGAGCCTCTAGTTTCCGATCCATTCTCAACTATAGGATCTTGGTCCTGCCATCTACACAGTCACATTCCCTGGGTCATCATCTACACTTAGCCCTGGAGGATCATTTTTCTCATGTCACATTCAGATACGCATGTTCATGTTCAATTTTATCAAATAACTTTTATATGTTCTTTATCATCATATATTGTTCACGTCAGGTATTTGGTTTTCATACTTGTTCCACAAGATTACAGCCCCTTCAGGTATATGTTCGACACTGGAATGTAATGATTTCCTCTGCAAATCAATTACATCTCTCAGTCATACCCTCTGACATTTACCTTTAGGGTCCTTAAATCCGGCTCTGCAATATCTTTACCTCTGCTACATTTGGGTATTGTCACCTGGTAGCACTCTCCCCCACATGAGTTGTCCCATTCATAGTTCCCCTCGGCAACTTGACACTCATGCTGATTTCACCCCCTAGGATGGGAGTCCCGATAGTCTTATACACTTCCAATAATGAACCCCATACTTCTTCTTATCATATTTCTAGCTTTCCCAATTGACTCCCAGGTCATATCATCTCAGTTCTATTGACTGCACCTCTGCAGTATCATTATCCTTCCATCTCATACACCATCCGTTTTCCCATCTGCAGATTGTCCTCCATCCATTTACCTAATACATAAACCCACCCATGAGGACCCCACCCTCTACTAGTTCTCTTTCATAACTTCCACCCTCACAGGCCAAGCTAACTTTCATTGGGGCACCCATTTCTGTATCTGTATGCTCAACCCCAATTATTCTTTATTTCTTTGGTAATTTTAAAAAACCTTTGTTTCCAACATATACTTAGTTTTTTCGTCATTACCATTGATGGCCTTCTTTTTCCTGGCAAAGCAACCCATGTCGCCCTTGGTTGGGGCATCCACTCTCGTTTCATACCGACATTGTTCATGAACCCCAAGTATCCCACATCCATATCCCCATGATCTCTGAGTTTGTCCACTTTGTTAGCCTCTGGCATAGTTTAATCCCATATCTAGTCATCCCCCTAACACTAGATCCCATTTTACGGTTGATGCTATTCATCCTTCAAAAATCCCCCAACCAATGGCAGTCTTGAGTCTTACTGAATCTTGACTTTTTTCACATTACCCATTAGTACCTGATATCACCTATTACTCAGTGGATTTCACGAATCCCTTTGCTTCTTGGAGTCATGTCTCCCTTCCTGTCGACATCAACACAGTTTCCAGAAGGGTGACACTATATTGACTCTCATTACCTTTTCAATGAGGAGTCTCAGACGACACAGAGAGATTCATCATTGCTTTCTGATTCCGTTGACCCCCATAACATTTGACTTCAACAAAATCTCATGTTACGGTGGGTCTTACTATGCAACTATTGCAGTTGTTTCATATCAACTGAGGACCTCTGAATTTATTAGGCCACAATGCCTACAAGTCATCGAAAATTTTTATAGTCGTCCTTGCCTCACTTCAATGTTCGTTCACCATTCAGAACTGTCATGTGCTGTTATCAACCACCCCCGAGGGCGCTGTAGTTATCTGCATCAACATACATCTTCAATTACAACCTCACATTTTGGTTACATGACATGAGCATGGGGCATGCCCGCCTCATTTGTACACACATTTTCTTTTTTCTCCCTAGAGAAAGATTTGGGTTCCACAATTATCCCTCTCCCTCTGATGGATCTCTCTTGCAGTTCCTCTCTTCACTCTTCATTACAATGGCACTCTCAACAAAATAAAGATCGATGTATTTCGGCTATACGTATGCTTCTAACCTCACACATCAGGGGTCATCTGTTATCACTAAAATATCGTCTGCAACATTGCACACAATGGTTAAGGAAAATTAACAATGCCAACAACAATTAGTCCACCTACAACACTAAAAGTGCATTCAAAAGGAAAAAAACTATACAAATTGGGTAAAATACTACAATGTGCGAATTCACCACAAGAAGCGCATGCATAGTGCGCGGGCCAACACAACCCTTAGCGTGCACTATGTGCCAAATGCACGACTGTGTACAATAAAATCCACACACTTCTATGAACAACGTATTTATAGATGTTTTCAGCCCCTCAACCACTTATGGACTGACCCACAACACGATTTGACATGCATATCTGAGTGAAATCTAGCTTGGGGTCTGGTCAAGGGTTAGACGGTGCCCTAAAAGGTCCCTTGTTCACACTATGAACCAATTACATTTTTCCATGTATGAATGCTATAAATAAGAGCCACGGGTGTGCTAAGAAACCAAGATCTTGATAATATTGTTATCCTGCAGAATTCTTCCTTGGGAATCCTTTTTTCTCTTGGAATCCTTCAAGCACCATTGCAATAGGCCTTTCCACTCACCTCTTGAGGGAATAGGCATTGTTTTTCTTCAACATTTTCCATTTCTTCCATTGTATGAAGAGCTCTCCATTAGGGAACTCAAGATCCCTCCCAAGGAGGAAGAGGGGACTCATAAGTCCCTATTTTTCTCTACAATGTTTTGCCTACTAATCTATTGATCCATTGGTAGCATTATGTTGGTCATTGTTTGATTTTCATGGTTCTAAGTTTCTCACACTTTCTAAAATTTATTGCTTAGTTGTTTTAGTTTTATTTATTTGTTTTTACATGTGTTTGTCTTACTTAAATAACTCACATACTTCTATCTTGTCTAGAAGGCTCATCTAGACATGCAAGTGTTGTTGTTTTTCTCACCCAAGTGACAAAACCAACACAACAAAGGTTTTTACCTTGATGCGGTCGTACCCTTCGGTTTTAAAGTTACCTATATGAAAAAGTTGAGAAGAAGATAGGAGGATATCCCTTCTCCAAACTGGATAAAACAACTGAATGCATGCTTGGAGGAAAAGGTTAAACACTTGAATATCATTGTCCAAGCATGTGACCAAGCTGTATTGAAGAATGAAGAAATATTCAAGAGGCTGACTGAGATAGATCTAGCTGGAAGCACCAATGAGTTCTAAGAACCCAAATTGATCCTTAACTCGTTGTTCCTAACCAAGCAAGCCTTTGATGAACAAGATGATATCTTTAAAGGGTTATCATTTGAAAAGTTCTATGGCATTCTTGAGTATAATGAAGACGATGTGTACAACTGGCTAGTGGATTATTCAGTAAAAAATCAAGATATTGAAGAAGCTTTGGGTAATATTTCCATTGGACTAAGGGAATTGGAGGGCGAGCTATTCAATACAAAAATCCAGCATGAAATCAATGTGGCACCCATGAGAAGCTATATTGAAGAGTGGTTTAAAAAAGCTATTAAAAAACTGACCGATGAAGGGAAAAAGGAAGTTGAGACAGTTCCTGTAACCGTCGATGAAAGTAATAAAAGGAAATCTGCAAGCAAGTGACAAAGGGAGAGATACCATCATAGTCAGTTCATACTGATCACATCCTTATTTCTTTATCAAGTCCTTCATCTAGTTACTCCACCTCTTTAAATAGAAAGGTTTAACTGAAGAATGATAATTTCCTTTTTCTTCTTACTAGATCTTGTTGTCTTCTGCCGCCCACTTTCCTGCTTCTACAAATTTCATTCTTATACATATTTGCTTCATGGTCCGGGGGAGCCCCAATCCCAGTCTTTATGACAAACACATTTAAATTTCTGAGAATTTGTAATAAACTATATAATTTTTAGAAATTTCAAGAGAGCTATTTTCAGAACAATCTCGACTGTACTTTGTAACCCAGTTTTCTGAATATAAAGTATTTGAGGTTGATCTATCATTATCTTTATTTGAGTTTCCCATGTATCACTCTGTCAAAGTTATCTTATGCATGCAAACCATTTATTTTTATTTTTATGTGATTAGAAATCTTTAGCCACTATGATGGAAGCGAGGAAAATTTTCTTATTTACTTTAAATGTGTGAATGTGTGTGGTTCCTGGTCCATTCTTAGGAACTTTCTTTGAAATAAAATAAAAACATTTTCCGTTTTTGCATCTTTACTTTTTCTTTGATTACCACGACGAACTTTTGTAAAGTCCCACATTCTGAAGACCTAGACTCCCACGAAATCATAACAAAGGAGTACCACCTCTATAAAAATGTAGGGGGATTTGTATCCTTGTGAGGTTGTTGTTTCGGTCCTAATGGATTCAAGCGTCAAAAGTGTCCCAACCTCCCGTGCCACAACCCACATAGGTAGTCACTATTGTAATACCCCTAGGCCGAACCCCAACTATAAATGTAAATGAAAATGTACTTAAGCTAGTGCGCTGTTTGATATCATTTTTGTATGCACCTTCCATGGTATAGTGCGCACATGTACTGCACACTAAAATGATGAAGTGTGGAAATTCCAGGATACTGTGTGCAACAAACTTAAGTGCACGCTATTTTGAGGCCAGGGAGTCTTTGTGTATATGTTGTGTTTTATTGGCTGGTGAGCCAGTTATTACAATCTAGGAGGCCTATGTTTTGAATTAGGCTAGAAAGCCTATATTCTAAAGGCCAGTGAGCCTATTTTTGTATATGTCTCATCATTAATATAATACATCACTTCGTGTAGACCGACCATGATAAAAGAGTATGGGGGACTAAACTCCACTAGTTAGGGAAAGGGGGGGGGGGGCTAAAAGTTAAGGATAAAAGGCTAAAATAGGGAGCTTAAGCCAAAAATGAATATTATATTAATATTCCTTAAAGTATAAAGTATGGATAATTATTTTATCCTAAGTTCTAAGGATGCAGACAAGTGGGCCAAAGTAGCTCTCAACATGACAAGTGTCAAGTTGGGAACATGCATACATATAGTTTGGACTTAGTTCATTTTCCCATCCATTCATCATTCCATCATCATTCACTCACTCAGGGAGCCGTCCTCTGTACCTTTTTGTTACTATCACTGTAACTGTACCTGTATCCATACCCATACCTGTATCTGTACCTGGTTAGCTTGGGAGCTGGATTGAAGAAGCGATTTGTCAGGCCTGTGGGATACTAAATAGGTGGGTTGTCAAGCCTGTGAGCAATTTTTCTCTAGGTGAGAGAATTGCTGGGAATTAATTTCCTGAAGGTGCTAAACTGCAGCTACAGGGCTTTGAGACTTCCTGTCCGGCCTGTTATTGAAGCAGGGAAAGGAAGTGGGGGTAGCTAAAGGACTGTTGAACAGAGAAGGGGCACACTTCCTGGGGTGGGACATGCATGTGGGGAATGGGGCACTGTAGGCTATTAGTTTGAGTTGGCACCTGTGACAGAGTCTTCCCTGTTGTCTGAGACACATCAACCTGGTTAAGAATCCCTTTACCCGGGTGGAGTTTAGTCCCATCTCGGGGGTGACCCATTGCTGAGAGTGATGAGCAGTGTGGTCTAAGGCTGGGAGGTTCATGGAAGGTCTGCACGCAGTTGGTGATATTGTTTCCAAGATAAGTGTCGATTGTGTGTTAAATTACATGCTTCATTATTATTTATGTGTTTATTTTTATGGGTTTTTCCTGTGTGTGGTTTATACCTGTTTTTATATTTATGGGTATTGCATGTCTATGCTGCATGTATATGTTTACTACTATTTCCATATGAATCTGTGCATTTATATAATGTATTTGTCTGTTTTAAGTTTTATATATAAAGATTTTGCAATAGTTTCTATGTGTATATGTTTTAATTTGCATACAGTTCAATTTTTTTTACGTGGCATAGCCTAGTTGGATGCTGGGGATGTTAGAATATGGTATCAGAGCTTCTGTTTTCAACATTGAGCCTAGATGGGCCGAGAAAGTTGATTTGAAGCGAAATTTCACAGAGGATTGATTTCGAAGTGGAAAAATTTCAAGTTACAGAGTGTCCATGGTCAAAATTAGAAGTAATTGCATGGAATTGGGAAAAGGCTCCAATTTATGTTGTTAAATTCATGGGAAAATTGAGAAATTTGGCCAAGTGGTGAGATATTCCTGATTTAATATCTTCTCTAGAAAATTCATACTTGGAATTGGTCGAATTTGAAGTTACAAGGAAGCCATGACATATGGAGAGAGATTAGTTGATTAAAATTCTCAATTCGTGAATTGAGTTTGGGAAAAATCCGTTCCAAGAATGTCAACCCGCAACGATTTGTTGTTGTAGAGGTTGAATTGGTGTTATCGAGGTGAAATTGAATAAATTTCATAGTAAAAATTGAATAAATTGAATAAATTGAATAAATTTCATGGTAAAAATTGGGAAAAATTTAGGCAAAGCCCTAATTTCTGCAGCGTAATTCACGAGGAATTGATGCACATAAAAATGAATGTGTGGAGGTGGGTGCACTAAAAATGCATGATGCACAGTGAAAAGCTTGTGATATGTGGAAAAATATTGGGGTGCGGGTGTGTGCGCTAAAATTTGGCGTTGCGCGGTGGAGAGTGGTATTGCACGGAAAAATATTGGCGTGCGGGTGCACGTGCTAAAATTTGGCGCTGCGCATTACAGAGTGGCATTTCGGGGAAAAATATTGGTGCGGGGGTGCGCGAACTAAAATTTGGTGCTGCGCAGTGTAGAGTGGCATTGCATGGAGAAATATTGGCGTGTAGGTGTGTGCGCTAAAATTTGGCGCTGCGCAGTGCAGAGTGGCATTGAGCAGAAAAATATTGGCATGCGGGTGTGCGCACTTAAAATTTGGCACTCGGCAGTGCACATTGGTAATGCAAGAAAAATATTTGCGCGTGGGTGTGCGCACTTAATTTTGGCACTACGCGATACATAATGGTAATGCGCGGAAAATTTTGGTGCGTGGTTGTGCGCACTAAATTTAACATTGCATCGTGCAGATTGAGTGGCACATGCGTAATACTGGCGCACGCGGTGTGCGCACACATAATAATGGCCTGAATGGTGTGCACAATATTCAGAGAATGCAAAGGAATTTTGTTGGTGCGCACATAATGTGGGTATATGTTGTCACGTGACAATTTAATTAAGGGTGTGCTTAGAGTACTGGTGCACAGCGGGGGGAAACTAAAATTTGTCATGGTGTAGCGTGTAGAGTAAAATGCGCGTGAAATATTAGCACGTGACACAAAAATTGCGCGCAACAGGTATTAGTGCATGAACCAAAATTGTGCGTGGTGGATATTGGCGCGCGACACAAAATTAGTGCGCACCAGTTGTTGATGCGATAGAGAAGTGATCCACATTGGTTATAGGCGTGCGGAGCATGAAATACCTTATGGTATTGTTGCACATGCTAAATATGGGTGTACAAGTACAAATTTGTGCGTACAAAGTCATTTGGATGGTGTACAACAACAAAAAAGCAACGAATTTCTGCGACATTTTATATTGTTTGAAGGTCACCTTTTTGTAGCGTGCTTTTGAGGATTTAAACAATGTTTTTGGCTACTCAAAAACCTAGAGAACAAAATGTACCAAGGCTCACTCTTCCTCTGCATCTCAAATGAAATATCTCGGAGAGATATTTCTAATGGTGTAAGCCATTCGTCAAACGAAGCTTTTATGAGGAAGTTACATGACAAATAGTGGAGGGTAAATTTTAAGACCCAACTGACTTCAAAGGACCATAACTTTCTGCTCTGGAATCAGATTGAGGCACATGAGAAGTCTATGGAAAGCTATTGAACAATATAAAATATTCCTAGAGCTAAATTAAAATTATGGGCATGATAAAAATGTTTAACATGGCAAAGAAGGTACTTGTATCATTCTAGAGAAAAAACACTAATTGGCCTAGAACTTCAGTAGGCTGTAACTAGCAGCCCAGAACCCAGAAAAAGGTGAAAATTGGACAAACTGTCCAAAATATGTATATTAAGAAACCCAATTGAGATCCTACTAAAAATCCAATGGATTAGGTGCAAAAATGCATAATTACAACGCATAATTGCACCAAGTTGAAGAGTGAACAAAAAAATTAATGGACAATTTTCAAATAACTATAACTTTCTGCTCAAGACTCAAAATTGATCATGGAAGCATGAGTTGGAAAGGTGATGAATAGTAGAATATAATTATTGACCTAGAAAATTGATCTGGCAATCAATTTTTCATAAAATTAGAAGAAAGAAGTCTGATATATTATTGAACCAGAATGGTTCATATTTTCATGAAATTGTTGAAACAGTTAGCTTGACAAAGTTTTGTTGGCTGCACATTTTGCAAAGTTAATAACAACTAGATCAGATCAGAATCATAACAGAGTGAAAAGTAATGGAATATGCACATGGGTATTACAACAAGGAAGATGATATTAGAGGGATGGATGTCCATATGAACATTGAAGGAACAAACTCCAATGGACATGGAGAAAGAAGGGATGAAAACATGAATATGGTAGAGACCATTAAAAATTTGCAGAAGGATGTCCAAAGACATAAAGCTGATAATGAAAGACTTATGAGATCCAAGGAGCAACATGAGGACTTCAACATGAAGTTAATGGAGATATTGAACATAACATAAAATAAATTGGATAAGGAGAGTGGCTCAAGCAAATTAGTAAGTCATAGGTTTCCTAATGAGAAAATAAGAACATGAAGTGTTAGAAGACATCACCATCATTCCCCAAGGCATTCCAATAAGAGAGCACACAACAACTCAAGTCCATCTCCTGTCAGGAAGCATAATACGTCTGGGGTGGATGAGCTATGAGGAGAAATGTACAAAATCAAACCTCCTACATTTGATGGTGAGCACAAGAAGGATGAAGATTACGAAACATGGTTGCTGGGCATGAGAAAGTATTTTCAATTGAATAATTTTTCTTCTCATGCATAAGGAAGAATTGGAATCTATCAACTCAAGGGAAAGGCATCCATGTGGTGGGATCAACTTGTGAAGGTACAACACATTAAAGAGAAAATTGTTACTTGGAAGGAATTCAAGAAATATTTTGAAAATAAATATTTGACTAAGAGATACCATGACAAGAAAATAAAAGAGCTCTTTGAACTCAAGCTTGGGAGTCCGACCATATATGAATATGAAAGAAGTTTTTTAGAACTGCTGAAGTATGTTTCTTTCATCAAGGATGAGACAGTTAAGATTCAAAGGTATTTGAGTGGATTGCCATCATTCACCAGTGACAAAATACAATATGATGATCCTAAAACATTGGAGGAGACCATAAGGCGAGCTAAATGCCTATATGATCAGGAAAAATCAAGGCCAAATTTCCAAAAATCTTGGGAAGACAAAAATAAATTCAAGATGGATCAAAGGAAGAAGGGAACTAGGCCACCATTCTTTAGAAATAATCCTCAGGGACAACCAACTTCTAGAGAACCCCAAATTATGGAGATAGGGGGTCAAAGGCCAAGAAAACCACCTATTCAATGTTGGGGTTGTAAAGGACATCATATGTTTAGAGATTGAACTAACAGAGGTGAAAAAGTGAGGAAGTTTCACAATGTACATCAAGATGAAATAGTGGAAGACATGGGCAAAAATGTACCAAGTATCTGTGCATCCTTGGACAACAAGAAAGCAGATTATCAGTCACATATGATTGAAGTGGAAGGTATGATCAACAACCAAACCATTACTATTTTAATTGATTCAGGATCTAGTCACACACACACACACACACACACACACACACACACATATATATATAGATCCTAAGATAGTGGAAAGTTTGCATTTTCCAAGAATAAAGCATGGAAATATTGGTTGGTTCAGCTGCCTACCAGAGCCAAAAGAAAAGTTAATGAGATGGTTAAGTCATGTCTTATGGACATGAATGGACTGAACACCAGAGAAGATTTGAACATCTTTCCTTTAGGTTCCAAAGATTGTCTAATTGGGATGGATTGGTTGGAACAACATCATGCTATCCTAGACTATCATAACAGGGAATTTACTTGCTTGGATGAGGAAGGGAAACTAAGGACAGTGTAGAGAATTCCTAGGGTAGTAACCATCAGAGAAATTTCAGCATTGCAACTAAAGAAATGTTACATAAAAGGGTGTCAATTATTTGCAGCACATATGGAAGAGACACCTAAAGATAAGGTGTCAAATATTGAAGATTATGCATTCCTAAAAGAGTTTGAATATGTGTTTAAGGAAATACCAAGATTACCCCCTAAAAGAGACATTCATTTCTCCATAAATATGATGCTTGGAGCAGCTCTGGTATCCAAGACTCCTTACAGGAGGAGTACACCATAATTGAAGGAGTTGCAAATGCAACTTGAAGAGCTTCTGAAGAAGGGGTATATACGCCCAAGTGTGTCAGCTTGGGGTGCTACAGTTTTATTGTGAAGAAGAAGGATGGAACATTGAGATTATGCATTGACTTTAGGCAGTTGAACAAGGTAACCGTGAAGAATAAGTATCCTTTGCCAAGGATTGATGACCTCTTTGATCAGTTGAAATATGTAAAAATATTCTCCAAGATTGATCTTAGGTTAGCTTATCATCAAGTAAGAATTAAAGAAGAAGACATAAACAAGACTACTTTCAACACAAGGTATGGTCATTATGAGTTCACAGTGGTTCCCTTTGGATTATCAAATGCACAAACTATCTTCATGTGTTTAATGAATGATATTTTCAGAGAATACTTAGATAAGTTTTCCATTGTATTTTTAGATGACGATCTTATATATTGTAAGTCAGAGGAAGAGCATGAAAAACACTTGAGGATGGCATTACAAGTATTAAGGGAGCATCAATTTTATTCCAAATTGAGCAAGTGCTCATTTTATTAGAAGCAAATTCATTATTTGGGGCATATAATTTCAGAGGAAGGGATAACAATGGATCCTGAGAAGATAGAAGCCATTAGAGGATGGTCAGCGCCAAAGAATGTGACAGAGGTCAGATCATTCATGGGCCTTGCAGGCTACTATAGGAGATTTATTAAAGGATTCTGAAAGATTGCACACCCAATCACTTCCTTGCAAAAGAAGGGTGTGTAGTTTTAGTGGACATTGAATTGTGAAAATAGTTTCCAACACTTGAAGAAATTATTAACAAGTGATCCAATACTAAGGATTGCAGATCCAAATGAAGACTTCATTGTATGCACCGATGCATGTAAAGAAGGACTTGGTGGAGTCCTCAGTCAAAATGGGTTTGTTGTATGTTATGAATCAAGGAAGTTGAAGGAGCATGAAAGGCACTATGCCACTCATGATTTGGAGTTGGCAGCCATAGTGTATGCCTCGAGGAAGTGGAGGCACTACCTCATGGGGAATTTTTTTGAGCTGAGGACATACCATAATGGTCTGAAATATTTATTTGATCAACCAACTCTTAATGCTAGGAAAAGCAGATGGTTAAAATTTCTCAGTGAATATGACTTTGATATAAAGCATATCAAGGGGAAAGAGAACAAAGTGGCTGATGCACTCAACAGAAGAGTGCATGAGTTGCATGCTACAACCATTAACATGTACCAATCATATTTGAAACACAAAATCATAGAGGCTGCAAACTTAGATTTTCAATACAAAGAGTTAGTGGAAAAATTACAACAAGGTATTTTGCAGTAGAAAAGTGAAGACTATAAGCTAGAAAATAATGAAATTCTCATATACAAGGGCATAATTTATGTACCAAATTTCCAAGAATTGAAAAATTTGATATTGAGAGAAATGCATAATGTACCTTATGTTGGGCACCCAGAGTATCAGAAAACTATTGTAGTTGGCAAGAGCCAATATTATTGGCCAGGAATGAAGAAATAAGTTGTTGATTTTATTGTCAAATGTTTGGAATGTCAAAAGGTAAAGGTTGAGCATAGACACCCAACTGGTTTGCTACAACCATTACCCATTCTTGAGTGGAAATGGGAAGCTGTAACAATGGATTTCATCACCAAACTTCCTAGAACAAACAAGCAACATGATTCTATCATGGTAATGGTGGATAAGCTTACTAAAGTTGCCCATTTTATTCCAGTAAAGCTCACTCACAAGGAAACCAACATTGCTGAAGTTTATATGAGAGAAATTACTCGATTACATTGTATACCCAAGACAATTGTGTATGACAGAGATCCAAAATTTACATCAAATTTTTGGAAATGATTATTTAAGGGTTTTGGAGCAAATTTGAATTTTAGCACAACTTATCATCTAGAATCAGATGGACAAACAAAGAGGGTGAATCAAGTGATTGAGGATATGTTGATGATGTATGTGATGGATAAACCATCAAAATGGGAAGAATATCTACACTTAGTAGAGTTTGATTATAACAATGGGTACCAAGCATCTCTAAAGATGAGCCCATTTGAGGCACTTTATGGCAAAAGGTGCAACACACTGGTAAGCTGGGATAAACCAACAGATAGAGCAATGGTTGGGCCATATTTACTCAGGGAAATGGAAGAGAAAATGTTGAAAATAAAACATAATTTAAAGGCTGCCCAGGACAGGCAGAACAGATATCCTGATAAGGGTAGAACTCACAGGGAATTTAAAGTAGGGGACCATGTATCCTTGAAAGTGAAGGCCAACAAAAGTTCCCTGAAGTTGGGAAACTGTTTCAGGTTGGCAGCTAGATATTGTGGACCATTTGAAATCCTAGAAAGGATTGGTCCAGTAGCTTATATGATTGCATTGCCTTCATCTATGTCTATACATAATGCATTCCATGTATCATTTCTCAAGAAATATATACCCAATGCTAATCATGTAATTGATTTGAATGTGATTCAAGTGGATCAAGAAGGCGCTTTCCAAGTACATCTGGTACACATTCTGGACCGGAAAATCAAACATCTTTAGAATCGATCCATAGGGCTTGTAAAGGTCCAATGGACCTGGTACAGTCCCGAGGACGCAACTTGGGAGCATGAAGATTCTATGAGGACAGAATACCCGCATATTTTTGAGGATTTTTGAAATTTTGGTTGTATATGTGTACATAATGCACCGAGGACAATGCATAAATAAGGGGAGAGGATTGTAATACCCCTAGGCCAAACCCAAAATGTAAATGTAAATGAAAATGTACTTAAGCTGGTGAGGTGTTTGATATCATTTTTGTATGCACCTTCCATGGTATAGTGCACACATGTACTGCGCACTAAAATGATGAAGTGTGCACATTCTAGGATACTACGCGCAACAAACTTAAGAGCGCACGATTTTGAGGCCAGGGAGCCTTTGTGTATATGTTGTTTTTTATAGGCTGGTGATCCAGTTATTATAAGCTAGGAGGCTTATGTTTTGAATTTGGCCAGAGAGCCTATATGCTAAAGGCCAGTGAGCCTATTTTTGTATATGTCTCATCATTAATATAATACATCACTGTGTGTAGATCGACCATGATAAAAGAGTATGGGGGAATAAACTCCACTATTTAGGGAAATGCGGGGGATAAGATTTAAGGATAAGGGGCTAAGCTAGGGAACTTAAGCCAAAAAGAAATATTATATTAATATTCCTTAAAGTATAAAGTATGGAAAATTATTTTATCCTAAGTTCTAAGGATGGGGACAAGTGGGCCAAAGTAGCTCTCAACATGATAAGTGTCAAGTTGGGAACATGCACACATATAGTTTGGACTTAGTTCATTTTCCCATCCATTCATCATTCCATCTTCATTCACTCACTCAGGGAGCTGCCCTTTGTACCTTTCTGTTACTATCATTGTACTTGTACCTATATTCGTACTCATACATGTATATGTACTTGGTTAGCTTGGAAGCAGGACTGGAGAAGCGAGTTGTCAGGCCCGTGGGATACTGAAGAGGTAGGTTGTCAGGTCCATGAGCAAATCTCTAGGTAAGAGAATTTCTAGGAATTGATTTCCTGAAGGTGATAAAATACAATTACAGGGCTCTGGGACTTCTTTTTCTGGCCTGTTGCTGAAGCCCGAAATGGAAGTGGGGCAGCCGAAGGACTGTTGAGCAGAGAAGGGGAACACTTCCTGGGGTGGGACGTGCATGTGTGGAATGAAGGATTGTAGGCTGTTAGTTTGAGTTGGAACCTGTGACTGAGTCTATCCTGTTGTATGATATACATCAACTTGTTTAGGAATCCCTTTACTCGGGTGGATTTTAGTCCCAACTCGGGGGTGACCCACTGTTGAGAGTGATGAGCAGTGTGGTCTAAGGTTGGGAGGTTCGTGGAAGGTCTGCATGTAGTTGGTGATATTCTTACCAAGATAAGTGTCAATTGTGTGTTAAATTACATACTGCATTATTATCTCTGTGTTTATTTTTATGGGTTTTTCCTGTGTGTGGTTTATACCTATTTTTATATTTATGGGTATTGCCTGTCTATGCTACATTTATATGTTTACTGCTATTTCCATATGAATTTGTGCATTTACATAATGTATTTGTCTGTTTTAAGTTATATATATAAATATTTCGTAATAGTTTCTTCATGTATATGTTTTAATTTGCATACAGTTCAATTTTTTTTATGTGGTATAGCCCAGTTGGATGTTGGGGATTTTACAACTATCATGTACCAAATCCTGAACATGCTTTCCTTGTAACCTATATAAAGTGCCTTCTCTAACCCCAAGAACCACTGCATTGTCTAGGATAGATTTCTTTGGATGTATGAGTACCCTCCATCTCTAAAAAGCGATGACAAAACCCTTGTCCTCCATAGCTGAGATTGAAAGAAAATTCTTCTTCAAACCTGGTATGTAAAGAACATCTTGGGCATCCAAAAAACCCCCTAACTGAAGCTGGAATACAATTTTTCCCTCTCCCTTCACTACATACTTGACATCATCACCAAGCTCCACATGAACATCTGAGTCACGCTTTGTCATACTAATAAATAACTCTCATGCTTCTAACATATGATGAGATGCACCATTGTCCAGGAACCGAGCACTCCTCATTGTTGTGTTGGTAGAAAGGTAAGAAACCAATGAGTAATCCTTATCAAACTTTGTTGCAAATGCATTAAGATGTGTCTCTGCTAATTTTGTTGTTTGTGTCTTTCCATTACCCTTCTTCTTCTTCTCCAGAAACTGAAATGCATAATGTCCATCCTTATGACATGAGAATCACATGATTTTACTCAAGTCATTCTTCTTCCTTGGATGTGATGATCCTCCATAATCACTACCCTTCTTTCTATAAATATTTCCTTTTCCCTTCTTTGTCTTACTGACAAGAGCCAAGTTCTCCTCACTACCTCCTTGCTTGAAACTCTTAGACTCCTCCCAAGTCTCTTCTTGGATGCAATCATCCCCAAGTATCTTCCAATCTAAAAGATTTTCCCAAGTGACAAATCACTTGAAAAATGGTTTCTAAGACTTGGGAATACCATTCAATACCACATTCACGAGATCCACATTCTCTATTTTCTCCCCTATGGTTGCAAGTTGATCACGTACCTATGTGATCCTCAAGAGATAACTCGTAACATTATCATATCTAGACATTTGTACCGATCTGAGTTTATTCCTTAAGACCATCTTCCTGTTCATGTTTGTGCTCTAGAATAACCCTACCAAGGCATCAAACATCTCTTTGGACATATTCTTATTGGATAAGTGAGGAATTAGATGATCCTTCACTAAGTCCAAGACGACCCTTTGTGATTTGATCTCATTCTTGTTGTGAGCTTCCAAAGATGCTAGATCTATTAGTGGAGTAACAACTTTCTCCACTAACTCCCAAATGTCATACTCCTTAAACACCAAATTTATTCTTGCTTTCCAAGAGAGGATATTGGATGCTCCATACAATCTATCTTTAACTCTTAACGATGTTGCTACCATCCTTAAGACTTGATAACCTGCCTTGGAAATAACCTGTTGTTGAAATTTCCCTTGTATTGACCTGTACAAAATCGTATGTTTTTGTAACCACTCAAACTCACGTGTGTATGTGCATTTTCACACTAACACCTGTGTATGTACGTGCATGTGAAAAATTCCACCCGTGTGTGTATGCATTTGTGCACACTTACACCTACTTATGTGCACGCTTTTTCACATTACCACCCGCATGTGTGTGTGCCTGTCCCTTCTTACAACCTACATACAGTTTTGTAAACCTACAAAACCCTAGTTCTGCCTTAGTATGGTTGTTTCCCTGAAATTCGTCCTTTGATTTCTCTTGCTGGTTAAGGATCTGCTATGGATCTGAGATTTGGCTTCTCTTCAAAGCATGTGCTCTAATGCCATGTTGACTTTACCACTTCAAACCATCACCTGACAAATAACTCAAAATAAAATCACTTTATCTACTAAAAGAACAACTAAGTAATCAACTAAACATGCAACGAAAGCATAAAATAGGAAACCACAAATATCACACACAAGACACCAATATTTAAGGTATAAACCCATGGAAAACCCCTGAGGGAAAACCAATGCTAAGAATGATTTTATTATGCTAAAATCAAGGTTCCTGTAATAGGGATAGTGACCCATTGAGAGAAACACAAATGCAGACAAACCTGGCAAGGCCTGAAATGATGTACGGACCAGATATGACACACTTTTCGAGATGTACGTGACATTTTCTACTGTGCACCCATGTACACATGACTGTCTCCACTGTCACCCACTTACACATATGAAAAACATGTATGGAAATCTCCGTACGATGTAACACTCTCCTGTGGCTTCCTTTGACTGAAACCCACCTACATGATGTTCTCTTTTCTCTTCTTCTGATCTGATCTCTAGATGGAAGTCCTTCTCTACCTATCCAAAATATTGAATCACAATTCTTCGTAATCTAACTCTCTCTAAAGTAAATCCTCTACTCTCAATAATCTCAAGTATCAAGTGTCTTAATCCTTCAACTTGGCCTTGCTTTTATAATCACGAGTTATATCTCCAAAGTGATTGCATGTTGATATTACTTCTCACTTCACTTGAGATTTATCAACATGCTAATTACTTTTAGCACTTTCTTTAAATAACTCAATTAACTAATTACATAATTAATTAATAAAAGCAATTTACTTTAATAATTCCTTTAATTAAAGAAAATTCAAGAGTATAAGGCTTTGCACGATTTCCACACATCTAGACACATAGACCTGTGTGGAAACACATGTCCGATTCTACCACTAACATCAACAATTAGAACTAGGCAAATGTATAGGAAATTGGAATTATTATGGCCTAGAGAATAGATTATGGCCCTTTCAATTGACCAAATCATACTTTATTAAATTCATATTCTCTCATATGTGGGTAATATGCATACCTACAGAGTGTGCCAACCAATATTTCTGATCAAAGTTCCTACAAAGACACCCACCCTTCCATAATTATTGTATATTAATTATACACCTATTGCGTATCCAGTTGCTCGTTGGCTTATGATCTACTATATCTAGGTTTTGTCTTTGCAAAGAAATAGAATCCCATGTATATGATTACCATGGAAGATAAGTGCATGGTTTAGAGCCTACTTGAATTGAAGCATCTTTCCCCAACATTGTAGAAGATCCAAAAGTCTCTAATGAAATAGAACATTTAATAAGTGCTCAACTTTCCAAATAGTGAGGTTTCTAGGTAAAGTAAATAGGTCTCGCAAGAGAATATAGGTTGATTAGGTATTAGGTGTCATGTGTCTACCAATTAGTAGGGGATACAACCTTACCTCCATGGTAGGCCTTGGAACTATCCAGAGTGCTCAACCAGAGAAGCACATGTAATGCATGTAGAAGAGATCTCATACTTGGCACAATGCATGTATTTTTCTTAGCCCTAATTAAGATGTCATTAATCAATTATTTGACCTTAATTGATTTAATTAAACAACCATTACAATGAATACAAAAACCAAATATATATTCTCATGTATTAGCCACTTGGATATCATGCCATAAGTCTTGATATGCGAGAACTGAATGCCCTTGCACGAGCATACATCACCTGGATTGATTTTTGGTTTTTGGTTAGCTTGTGCCCCAATTGTGTTATTCTCATATCCTAGTAACATTAATGGCTTCCCTGTCAATACTGTTGAAAAAAAAGACAAATATGGGGATGAAATCATTATACCATTAGATGGGAAACATTGATGATTGGTTTGAAAGGCATTAAAATAGCTACACAAATGGAAATATTTGGGACTTTTCATAGGAAAGGGGAAGAAATGAAGCTTTATTTCAATATTCCAAGATGGTCAAACAAAGCATCCATGCTACTCTATTGAAAGCAAGTGAGCTAGTGCAAATACATGTAGTTCAATCTCTTGTCTCTATATATATTTTTATTGTTCATACTCTACAAGTTGATTTTAGAATATTCATATCTAGTTTGATTTTTTATAAATGAAATTTCAGGATAGTTGAATGAAATTCCCTTGCTACTCTAAGAAAAGAAAGTAAGCTAGTGGACAAAAAATCACAGATTCTTTTGAGCTAATGCTAAGAAAATCAAGGCAGAACATTAGGCAACACCTGAACCATGTTTGTGAAAATTGAGAAAACTACATACTTCATTTAGCATAGATATGTCTAGATTAAAATAGTAAGATTTGAAAAAAAAAGGTGTTAAGTTATTTACAATGTTTTTTCTTATGAAAAACAACAAATAAATGAGTTGTTTATTAGGTAGACATGTCTAGATTAAAATAACAAGATTTGAAAAATGAAGGTGTAAAGTTATTTACAATGCTTTTTCTTATGAAAAACAACAGATAAATAAGTTGTCTATCAAGATTGAAAACTAACAACCATCTGTATATATTTTTGTTATTCTCACTTAAAACATAGGTATTTTTCTTGCAAGATGTGTTTTTGAGGTGTAAGGCATAAATATTTGTTTGCCTTTCTATCTATATAATGCACAATTAGTAATAGTGGTATATATATCATCTATAGAATTTTTTTGATGTAGGTACATTTGTATTTAACATTATAATAGATAAGCGGACACACTCTAATTGATACATTAACAATTTTATTGATACCTTAACAATTTTAGAAGATAATCTCGCATATGTAAAAAGGTTGGACTGTGTTATTTTACAGTAGATGAAATAATGAAAATATTTTTGGGCAAAGCATTGTTTTGGATTCATGAGAACTCCTAATTGTAGTTGGAGAAAGGGGATTCAACATGAACTAATTTGACCATGAGTCAAAATCTGAGAAAAAAAGATTTAAGTGATTGTTAAAGAATCACACCCAATAAACTCATATTCAATCTAGTTAAAAAATTTGGAATGAAAAAATAGGATTGCACAATAGAGATGAAAGGAATGCTCTGTTTAAATACTTTGTGGTTTTTTATAAAAATACAACTTATAAAAATTACTCTCTGTTGTAGAAAATCAGTGACAAAAGCACACTAACTCCATAGGACTTTTTTCAAACACTTAGTAAACACACATTTCTATCTTAAATGAACTCTGAATGTAATACCCACATACAACGATATCATAATAAGAGACACACATTACTAAGGAAGTATTGTACTAGAAAATAACAATGAACAACAGTCACAAAACACATGTGCACACCCAAAATTTTGGCAACCAATTAGGGAAAACCCCAGTTTGGGGAAACCCACCAAGAGAGAGATTTATTAGAGCTTCAAGAAGTCCAAAAGTTACAACATTAATGCATTTGGAAACAAGAGAACACTTACAAACACCCAAGCTGTCCCACAAAATTCTTCCTAGAAAATCGTGCTAAAAAATATGTACTTTTATACGACCTGCTCCTGGAAATGCATGTCAATCAACCGTTGTATGATTTTATTTGTATGACTATCCTCCAACAACAAACACCCACAAGTTTCCTAAGAAACCATGCCTCAAATGCCTTGATTTTTGTGCCCACTTCTTTGTTGTGTTGGACATATTGTCATTGATATGTTGTCATTGATGTCAACAATCGATGTCACTGTGATGTGATGATAAGTTATTATGATGAATTGTCATTGATGAAAACAATATAACAGTTAGCAGAGAATGAAAATGTTAAACAATATGCAGAGATTGAAAATATCAAACAATATGCAAACATTCAAGCTCATAAGCAAGGACATTAATCAAATATCAGAAGGAAGAGAACATTGTAGAAAATCCATCGGGATCGAAATCCCCATGGGAAAACTCCAAAGGATCCAAGGAATAATCTTGTTCATTGAGATAGTTTTCAATAGTAATCGCGCAGAAGGCATAATGCGAGGTGCAGAAGAATCTAACTAAAAGCTCATGAGAGGTAGCGTATTAGATTACACAAGATCAGAGCATGCAGATATCCTTGGTTCAGTTGGAAACCAAGTATAAACCCAAAAGCTCAGAAGAGATGACGCACAAGATCCGTCCATAATTTCAGGACAATCCGGGATCGTTAGATCGAGGTGAAGTCAGAGGTTGGGAAAGATTAAAATCTCAACCGTCAGATATGAAGCAAGATCTTTAGATGGTTTCCCAGCCATTAGATCAAGATTTGATCTAGATTTAAGTATTAGCTGTTGATCTGGAATAGAAAAGGGGAACCGTTAGATCAACAACAATCAACTCCGATGTTGACTACTCTAGAGAAAAAAAGCTGAGAATGGGTAAGATTACCCGAAGGCCGAAGTCCCGAAGTGGACATGAGTCATTCGATCCAAGGAACACTTCAGATAATATACCGACCATTGGATTGAGTAAAGTGGAAGGATAGGATAAGAAAATACAAAGGCCAGAGCCCTGAAGTCCCAAAGTGAATGAGGACCATCGGATCTGGACAATACATGATAGTCGTTGGATCAGAATAGTGGTCAACTTCGGTGCTGACCACTTCGGCGAAAAAGGATTGAGAACATGTAAATTCACCCAAAGAACTGAAGGACGAAGTCATTCTCAGCCGTCGATCTAAGATACATTTCAGGAGTTATGACAATCGTTAATATCCATGAGGAGAACATGTGCCACATGAGGAGATCCATGTCAACAAGACTACGTCAGCAAGGACACGTGGCACAATCATATAATGACAAGTGTCAAGATGAAATTGGAATTTCAGGTACGTGTAAGTCACGAATCTAAGTGACATGTGGCAACCACTTGGCCAGTGCCAAGTCAGTACTGATGTCATCAAGTTACGTCACTTCGAGTGTATGTACTTCGGGGGAAACCAGTTTCTAACACCAGTAACTACTCGAAGCGTTGAAGGATGAAGTTAACGCTAACTGTTGGTCTAATTCGGGAGCATTCTCGACCATTGATCAAGTACAGTGGAAGAATAGAATAAGAATAAACCATGAAGTGACGCTAACCATTGATCTACTTAGAGAGAATTATCAACCATTGAATATTATGGACACACATCTTTGAACCAAGAGGTTTAATGATTGCAAATATTGGAAATCGTCGAACCCTGAAGTTTTGAAGTGAATGAGAGCTGTTCATCATGCAAATAAAATATCAACCATCCGATCTACTTCGGTGAAATGTAACTCCAGAAGATTGAAATATTGCAGAATATGGAAGTGCCGAAGTCCCGTAGTAAAGAAAAGTCATCCATCTCAATGCTTGATTAAGTCCCAACCATTAGAATGAGCAGTGGAAGGATAGTGTAAGGATCAAATCTGATCGTTGATTTGGTTTCGGGAGTCACACAAACCATCAGATTAATCCACTCTCGTGTTGACCACTTCGACACTGACCAACTCTGAAGGAAATTGGAACAACAATGATCTGGACCTTTGAACCCCCGGAGTCCCGAATTCTCGAAGTAAACAAGAACCATCCATCTCTTCGTGGAAATTAAAAATGTGATCGTTGACCTTGATAAGTGATCAAACACTCTCTTGGCCTAACACCTGGTCACCACCCAAGGTTGTATGGAATAAGAGAAATAAGGGTAAAAGAAGAGGTAATGCTTAAATCAATAAGCCCGTGGTTTTGCGCATATGGTCACAAGTAAATGGTTTGAAGGAAGCACCTCATACAAACTTCATTTCTATAAACAACTTACTATCTTTAGAATAATTCGATAGAGATTTAACACCAAAACAATACAAAGAATCGATAAAAAGATCGAATATGATATGTTGGTGAACCGAGGATGTAGCAGAAGTAGGAGAATGATATAATGAGTCGATCCATGTCTGTGATCAACTCATGAAGACAAAAGAACCAACACACAATCATGATTAAGAGAGTTAAATCATGAACATTATGAATAAAGGATAAAAGGAAAAATGATATTATTTAAAGTTTAATATTATCATTTAAATGAAAAGGTACAATGATTAAATATCAAAAGATGCAATGATTCAAATTCACACCAGTTGGAAGACTATATAAACAAGAAAGAATGGTGAGAAGAAAGTGTAGTTGAATTTGTTGAAGTATATATATTTATATATAATGGATTGAATGAAGTTTCATTGTATCAGGTTGGTGCCTATTTACAAGATGGGTCTTGTATGAGGATTGGATTCCTCACATCTCAGTTGGATCTGAGATCAACAAGCTGGGAATTGTTATGAGGGTTGGATTCCTAATTTCTCAGTTGGATCTGAGAACTACAAGCCAGGTCTTGTAACAGAGAGTTGGGTCTCTCATTGTTGCTTGAAGATGAAGATATTCAAATATTGATCTTAGGTATTCATTCAAGTTAAATAAATAAATAAAATATTTATTCTTTTATTTATTGGTTGAGAAAATGAAATAAATATATGTTGTTCAGTTAATTTATGAAAAGTGGAAAATTGTCCAAAGTTTTGTGACACTGATTCACCCCCCCTCTAAGTGTCAAGTGTCCATTTCAATAATTGGTTTCAGAGCGAGTGCATTCAACAAAATTTAAACACTAGAAGGTAGATTCAAAATAAATGGGTAGACAAATTGTTATCTCCACAAATGAAGCTCCCTTATTTGATGGAACGGATTATTCATCAAGGAGAAAAAATACAAAAAGATATCTGAAGTCAAGAGGATCTGGAGTTTTTGATTCAGTAGTAAGTAAGCCCTCGTACTTAATTACTTCAAAGAGAAAAACAAAAACTGCAAAGGAAGCAAGGAGAAACAATTCATCAGCCTTAAAATCAATCCAGGACGGATTGTGAGACCAAGTCAAAGAAAAGATGAGACACTACAAAAATGCTAAAGAATTATGGCTCCACCTAGAAAATAGTTATCAGAATGAAAGGCAAGAAGAAGATAAATGCTATCAAAGTGAGGAACAAGACTTAGATAAAGAGGATTCCTTTCGAAATAGGGAACACGACTCTAATGAAGAGAATTCCTCTCAGAATAAAGAACAAAACTCAAAAGAAGAGAATTCTTATCAAGATAAGGACCAAGATAAAGAAAAAGAGAATTCCAATCAGATTGAAGAACATAATACAAAGAAAAAGATTTCTAATCAGAATGAAATGCAAGATTTGATGCAAACCTCAGTCAACAATGAGGAAGACAACCTCATCAAGGAATTCAATCATACCTCAGTAATCACTAAAGAAAAATTACATAATCTTAAAACTGATGTTGCAGTTGCAACAAGAGAGATTCGTTTGGAACCAGGAAATTATATGCATATTAAAGTTCTTGTGGAGGTTCTTGACAATCTTGAGTACATTGTTGATCAAGGTTGGTTGTCATTGATGTCAACCCTTGAAGAAAGCCCTGTAGCACAAAGGTTTAGGTAATGGACCCAATATTGTTTTATGTAAATATGACTCATTATTGTTTTGTCATGGTTGATAAGAAGTAAATATGGATGAACTCCAAAGTGGTCCCCTTATGGTGAAAGCCCTCACGGGAAGACACTTTGTGGAGTAAGAGAACCCATGCTTAATTGTGGAATAATGAGGTGAAGGAAAGTGATTTTTTCAGGAAAAATATCCTATATGGATAGTGTTTGTCATGTCATTTCAGGTGGTATGTGGAACGTCACATAATTCCTCATGGTTAGAGAGTTATGGCCATGAGAAGTTGGAGACCCTAGGTTTGGGTAATGGACTCAAGTTTGTTTGATGGGTAATGGTATGAGTTATGATATATTTTCATATAATACTATTCTATATGGATAGTACATGTCATGCCATTTCTAGTGGTATGTAGAACGTCACATAACTCCTCAGGGTTTGAAAGTTATGGCCTTACGAAGTTGGAGGACCCTCATATGTCATCTAGAAGCCCCAAAAGGTCAAAGTAGTCAAAGTGGTTTAAGAGATTTTAAAAGGTAAATAATAAAGTGAAGTGATGAGTGTATTATAATTCAAAGTGAATACATAATAAATTATTTCAATAATAAATTTAATGGAGAAATTAGAAGTGGACCCAACCCTAAAATAAGGAAAGTGGGCCAAGTGACCTAGTAGATGTTTTTAAGGAAGCTACTTGGAGAGTATAAATGAGAGGCAAGGCTCTCTCATTTGAATCACACTTGAGAATATTGAATATCTATATGTGCTTGAGGTAACCAAGGATATCTAAACCGAAATTATGAGTGAAGGTGAAGAAAATAAGGCCGAAATGCAAGGAAAGATAAATTCTTTTGATGGTGCTTTCTAAGGTATGTTATTTACAGGCCATCTCACCATTTTCGCTATAATTTTTTTATATAATTATTCAGACCATGAAATTTCTATGCAAGTGAGAAAAAATATCCAAGTATCTTTGGTAAAAAATTCGGCTTTTGGGTTGTTTTATTTTGGGAGTTACACTCCGTGGAAAATAGGGTTTCTGGCCAGTCCTGAAACTAGTCAAAATCAGGTGTTTCGGGTAAAAACGTCATAACTTCTTCATAACAGATCCAAATTAAGTTAGGCAAAATGTGTTGGTTAGGGCATAGTCTTTAGTATTCTGTGTAACATTTTCAGATCAATTCATCAAATATTTTGTGCGGGGCATGTTCTACAAGGTCGCTCTCTAGAATAAGCCAGAATTCAACAAGGTATGCCATTTTTGCTATAACTTCTTTTCCGAGAGGTTCCAAGTAGTGAAACTTGGAGGAATTGAATAAAACACACTAAAGATTTTTTTTTATCAGTTTTAGATCTTTATACATTACAGGTTCAAAGTTATGATTACTTCAAGTTAGGGTTGTTGACTAATCCAAAACTAGGCATGTGAGACTAAAGAAAAGTTTGATGAAAATTATAGTCTCTTGTTGTTAAGGAAGGTTTGCAGAAATGTGATCATATACAATAGGTCTATTACAGAGCTACAAATAATATTTGGATGATGAAATTGATGAGGGATTTTGGTTGAGGTACATGGTTGAGACAAGTAGTTGATGAGTTGGCACATACATGAGGTGTATAGTTGATGATGTTGGTACATATTGATGAGTCATAGTTGATGAGTAGTTGACAC
>ML779188.1:81325-121348 GCA_009831015.1 Picea engelmannii | reverse complement strand
TTATGGTACAGGTTGATTACAGGTTGGTGCATGGTTGATGCACTTGTTTATGGTACATGTTGATTACAGGTTGAGGTATAGGTTGATGCATGGTTGATGCATGGTTCAGATTTATTGGTACATGTTTACAGTGGTATATCTCACAGTGATAGTGTGACAATGGTTCCATCATTCTACTTCTACTTCAGGGTGGCAGGAGGGGGCAACGAAAGGTGGTTGTGTCCACCTTCCAGTTGTAGCCGAAGAACATAGGGGGTTGTAGCCTCCTTCTGGTTGTAGCCAGAGAATTGGGGAGTTGGAGCTTCCCTCAGGTTTTAGCCTGAGAAACTAGGGGGTTGGAGCCTCCTTCCAATTGCAGTCGAAAAACAAAGGAAGTTGGTGCTTCCAATGAATGTAATTCTTCAAGACATATAAGAAAAAGAATTCTATGGTTTTCTCTCGATTTGGGTTTCCACGTAAAACACTGGTATACTATGTATGTGTATGATTTTTCATTTGTTCATTGCTTATTTACTCTGCAGTTATTGGATGATAATGCTTCATTGGTATAACACTTGGATTATATGGTTAAAAAGGGATTAAATTTCTCTATTACTAATTCACCCCCCCTCTCAGTAGGAAAGAAAATTCTTTCCACATGTTGAAATTAGAAATAGTCAATCTCAAAAAGTTAAATGAAAAGACAATTAATACTGTCAATTTCCAAAATAGCTTAGCTATCCTAGATAAAATTTGGAACAGTTAAAGATCAACTGATGAAAAAACTAGTCTTGGATACAATAAGAAATAAGACAGTGACAAGCAGAGCACCATTTACAAACACAGGAAAGGATCAACCTTCTCAAAAGGAAACAATGCAATCACAAACCAATTACAAGCCATGAACTTTGTTAAGGAAAGAAGCTATAGAAGTAAAAATGAAGAAGAAAATTAAATCACAGATATTTCAAGCCAAAATAAAATCAAGAATGGAAACACCTTCAATGGATATTTCTTTTCTTGTCATAACTTTGGCCATAAAGCAATGGAATGCAAGAAACTAGAGAAATGATATACAAGAAAATCCAAAAAATCAATTAGATGTTGGAGATGCAATTTTGTTGGGCACACAACAAAATCTTGTCATACAATGAAGTGTTACAACTGTGATAGGTTTGGGAACAAATCCCAAAGTTGCAGTAGTTCAAAAATTCAATCCTTAAATAAATCATTCAAGTCAGTGAGAAAACCTAATAAAAGTTGGAAGAAGAAAGGAGATGACAAATCTCCAAAAACACAATTAGAAAGATAAGATCCAAAAATAAGAATATCTCATAGAGAGATATGGAGAAGAAAATCTGAAGGAGAAAGAAAGAAAGATACCTGAAAATGAAGAAATTAATAATAAGAAAATGATGGGTGAAGGTCCTAATAAAGAATGTGAAATTCAATATGAAATAGATCAAGCTCAAGAAAGGGAAGTGCCTATAGAAGAATATGGGACAATATCAAATTCTGATGATGTCATAATTTGTTAGCCAAAGAAAGAAAATACAAAAAGAAGTTTAAATTGATTTCTACACAATCAAAGGATTATGCCAAGAGTTTTTAAATAACATATGGAAAGTCTTGACTATTTAAAGATTAGTGGTAAGAATAAAAATAATTGGTAGGGTTAGTTGTAGAATACAAGAAGGAGAAAATGGACAAAGAGAAGCATCACCTTAGGAGGAGCATGACCTCAGAAGGAGCAAGAAAATATTATTTTTGTCATTTATGTAAAAAAAGGGAGAAGAGGAAAAGTAAAGGTAGCAGAGAAGTTCAAGGAGTATCATTCAAACAAAGATCAATAGATAAAAAATTGGTATTAACTCAATTGGTATCAATCCTCAATTGATATTCTCGTGAAATATCAAAGAGGAATAAGAAGCAAATAAAAAAGATTAGTAAGATTCATACTCTTGTTCTATTTGACAAAGGAAAGTCAGTAAGAACTCAGGAGGATTATTTTTGTTATCAAATAAGAAAGTAATTAGATTAATTTTTGAAAGACTTGATCACTACAAGTGGATATCACTACAAGTTGGTATAAAAAAGACTACTTATTTGAACACAAATATCCCAATGGATTAAGATAAGCAGCTAGTAAAATTCACAAGGGAAGAAAAATAGTCAGAGCCTCACTCTTTGTCATTAATGTCAAAGGCAGAAATAATAGATTGACAAGGAGAGTCATTCAGTTATGGTAGGCAGAGCATGATTGCAGGGGGAGTTACCCAAGTTCATATTTTGGTCAAACAACATGCAGACAAACATAGGTTGATCATAAGGGGAGAAACCATTTTCCATTGATTTCAAATGGGGAGAGTAACTTAAAAAGAGAGAAGCATCATCACAGGGGGAGAGTAACTTAAAAGGAGAGAAGCATCATCATAGGGGGAGTTTGAGTAAGAAGTAAGTGTGTTTCCGTCAATGACAAAGGGGGAAGATTGTTGGACATATTGTCATTGATATGTTGATCTGGATTTTATGAGTAGAATGAAATGACTACATATTATTAACATGTTCTTAACACAAAATAACGAAGATACAGTAAAACTGGTTTTCTATTCAATAAGGAAATAAGTTGAAATTGTAAAATGCAACGGAAACAAGCTTGCTGGAATGGTGGCGGCTTATCTCTGAGAAGAGGTGTGATGACTGTGCTCATTCACAAGAGGATGATTACAATGAGGCTCTGAAGGAATTTTTGCAATAAACATGAATTCCAAAAACCTTAGACATCCAAAAACTAACCCTAGGAGATGAAGTGCCAAAAGTCATGTGGGCCCCGTTTGGGTAAGTTAGTACATCAACTTCCCGGGGTCGTAAGTTTTGCATATGATCTCTGTTTTAGGCATATGATAGCCCGTTGGAAAGGTATTGTCGAGGAGATTAATTTTTGGGGAAATATTGGAGGATATTAGATATTTCTCCTAGTTTTCCCAAAAAAACATCGTTTAGGGCCTCAAAATGGCTCCGGAAGTGAAAAACTTCTAAAAATAGTAAATTACAAAAATTGCTAGAAAACTGTTTTGAGCCAGTTGGAAGAGGTGGGTGGAAAACGATATCCACCTAGATCAATCCTCCCTCCTTAGGAAGCAATGGTATCCATTGCATTGAGTTCTCCCGTTAGATGATGAAATTTCTGTTGAATTTGGCCCCGGGTGAGCCACTTGCCTTGGTGCAGGAGCTGCCCTGCTTTGATGACTCGATAAAGCTGGATCCTTTGCTGTTGAGTGCCCTTGATATACATGTCCACAATATGATCATTGGATGCCTGTTGTATGAAGTCGGGGTTGAGCTCCGTTGGTGTCAGTTGTTCTTCTACTTCTGAGGTGTCCAATAATGGTGGGAAATAAGGGCGAAGGAGATCCACGTTGAACACTGGGTGCAGGCCAAGGAAAGGAGGAATGTTGATCTCAAAAGAATTATTCCCCATGGCCTTGGTGATGGTGTATGACCCATAAAGGAGTGGGTGAATCTTCCGATGGGGTCATGTAAGGCGTTCTTTCTACAAGTGCAACCAAACTTTGTCACCCACCTGAAACTTATGTGGCACCCGATGTTGATCATGGTGCTGCTTGTACTTGTCATTGGACTTATGTAGGATATCTTGAACCTTTTGGTGGATGCGATGGATATGATCAATGAACTGGGTGGATTTGTCAGCTTCAGTTATAGCAATAGATGTGTCGGTTGAGGTGACCGCAAGGGGAAGTGCAACATCTATGGGACCCGATGGTTGGAATCCCAACCCCACCTGAAAGGGGCTGTGGCCAGTTGAGTTATGCAGGGATCAGTTGTAGCTATGCTGGACATAGGGAAGGATATCATACCATGTGCGAGGGTGCTTTGAATATACATGTGAAGGATATGCAAAATCAATTGATTTACAACCTTGGTTTGGCCATTTGTCTGGGGGTGGAAGGACATGGATTTGGTGAGCTTGGTGTCCAGCAGTGACCAAAGGCTAGACCAAAATGTGATGAGAAATCGACTGTCCTGATCTGAGACAATGGTTTGTGGGATTCCAAAATGTACCCAGACTCATTAAAATAAGATCTTGGCAGTGACCTCTGTTGTGATGCTCTTCTTGTAGACAACCATTATCACCATTTTAGAGAAGCAATCAACAAACAAAAAAACACAATCATTTCCTTGCTTGGTGGATGGGAGGCCCGACATGTAGTCCATTGAGATGGATTCCCATGGCCTGTTAGGAGTATGAAGAGGGGTGTACAGGCCATATTTCTTAGTGGTCGGTTTGGAAATAGTGGAGGCAGTATAGGACCTTATATACTTGTTGACCTCTTGTCGAAGTTTCAACCAAGAGAAATGTTTTTGTAGCATCGCCACTGTCTTTTCGACATTGAAGTGTCTTGCCACCCAATTGTAGTGGGCTTCCCAGATCAGATTCGCTTGCTCACTTGATGGAACACAAATATGGCCCAGACGACACAACAACCCATTCTGGAGATGGAAGTTATTGACAACTTCGTTTGCACCCAACATTTGGTAGGTGGTGGCGAAGTCCAGGTCTGTCTCATAGAGTTGGGGCCATCCAAAGGTCTCATGGCTGCAAGAGTCTAGCATCGTGGTGAGTGTCGCGACTGGCGGTCTGTTTAGGCAATTAACGACATGATTGGTGCTTCCTATTTTATACTTGATGTTGAGGTGGAATTGCTGCAAGTATGTGGACCACTTTTGATGACGGTCATTTTGCAATTTTCCTTATGTATTCATGAATTGTAGTGGTTTATGATCGGTGTGGATGAATGTCACCTTCCCAAGAATGTAATGTCTCCACTGGCGATAGTCTTGCACAATGGAGTACATTTATTTTTTGTAAGTAGGGTACTTACGGACAACATCTGATAGTGTCTCACTATGATAGGCCACAGTGTGGCCATGCTGAGTGAGAATGACACCCACAACATAGTCTGAAGCATCTGTATCGATCTCAAAGGGCTATTGTAGGTCTGGTAGTGAAAGTACTAGGGTTGATCACAAGCGCTACTTCAAATCATCGAACAGTTGTTGTTAGGACCGACCCCATGCAAATTTCTCCTTACCACCACCCCTAGTTATTTGGCTAAGATCCGTTGCAATCTAGGAGAATCCCAACACAAACCTATGGTAAAAGTTGACAAGGCCCAAGAAGCTCCGAAGCTTAGTGAGTGTGGTTGGGACTGGACATTCATGGATGACTTGGATCTTGGATGGATCCACATGTACACCATGCTGATCAATGATGTATCCTAGGTAATGGAACCTGTCCATGTCGGAGGATATTTTTTCCAAGTTGGCATATAGCTTGTGCTGCCACAGGGTGTGCAGAACCTGCCGAATATGCTGCAAATTTTCGGCTCAAGTATTGCTGTAAATGAGAATGTCATCCAGATACACCAAAACAAAAGTATTGGTGAATGGTTGCAGGATATTGTCCATCATCCTCATGAACGTGGATGGAGCATTTGTAAAACCAAAGGGCATGACCAACCATTGAAAAAGGCCTTCCTTTGAATTGAAGTCAATCTTCCATACATCTATCTATTCTATCGGGGCCTAGTGGCATATAGACTTTAGATCAATCTTATTGAAGTATTTGGTCACCGTGAGTTGATCAAGGAGGTCATCAATTTGGGGAATCGGGTACCGGTTTTTGACTGTGATTTTATTCAGAGCCCAATAATCAATGCAAAGTCACTAGGTTCCATATTTCTTCTGTACTAGCATGATTGAGCTCCTGCAAGGTGATGCGCTGGGATAGATGTGCCCCTTGTGGAGCAGTTCTTGGATTTGTCACTTGATCTCCTCATTCTCTAATAGAGAGCGATGATAGACTGGCCCATTAGGCAGCAATGCACCGGGGGTCTGATCGATGGGGTGCTTGACTTGGTAGTGCAGAGGTACCCCAGTAGATGAGGAGAATATATCCGAGTATTCTTCCACGACCTTATATACTTGCTTCTACTATGTGGAGAGGTCAGCCGCAGAGACCCTAGATGTGGCTGTGATCTTTCGCTTATTCTGAGAGTGAATCATGAAGGAGATAAACTTCCTTGTCTGAGAGACGACCTTCCTGCATTGCTTAGCAGAGATCAAGGAAATAACACTAGGTGGGATTGCCTCAGGTATCCTATACAATTTCCTATTCAAAGTAATAATAACACTACAAGGCCTAGACTCATATACATCATGAAATTTCCATAAATAAGGTTGGCCCAAAAGAAGATCACAAACTTCGAGAGGAGAAACATCAAACAATACCTCATATTTGAAGGGCTTGATTCCCTACGACAATCGACACTGTTGGCTGATGCGGAGATCACTTCCTTAGTAGAACGATCCAATGGTGTAGGGTTGTGGGTGCGACGTTGTTGGCATGGCCAACTTCTTGACGACCTCTACTGAGATGAGGTTCTTTTGGCTACTGCTATCAACAATGAAGTGTAGCGGGGTGCCTTTTACCCACATCTGTGAATGGAAGAGGTGCTCTCCTTCTTATGGCTCATTTGGTTAACCATGCTGGAACTTGGAGGTAGAAAAAGTGGAACTGGGTTCTGCGTCAATGATCCATCTTCCCCTTTCTGGTTCTGGCTTAGAGTCAAAACCCACATCTGATTCATAGGATTTCACTTTGGCCACCAATGATTGCTTTGAGCGATAGTCAGCAGTTTTATGCCAAGGGCTCTTATGGAAGTCGCACAACTTCCCAGTATCTTTATTTGTCTTTTCGGTGTCCTTATTTTCTTGTGGCTTGGAATGGTTGTCCTGATACTGTCCATATTTTATCTATCCTTTGTTCTATGGGTTGGGGCTTCCCTTTCCTAGCTTTTGTTGTGAGGGGTTCCCAGGCCCAAATTGCCGTGTCTTTTGTTTGAGCTTCTGCTAGATTTTGACGGCATATCGGTAGGCCGCGCCCAAGGGTGAGATGTCCAAAAATTCCATTTCAGTCTGGATGTATCTATGCAGAGCACATTGATACTTGAGCACTATATGTCACTCTGAATATTTGATACCCAACTTGGTGCACAAGGTATGGAAAATATTTGTGAAATTTGGCACTACTTGGTCTCTTTCTTTCCGCAATGTGGTCCATTTGGTATACAGGTTGTCATAACTTCCGAAAGGGTAGTATTGTTCCTTAATAAAATCCCTGAAGTATTCCCAGGTGGATGTGACTATAAATAATGAGGGTTCCTCTGTTTCCTTTTGCTCACATAAAGTTTTCCACCAATCTTTGACATGGGGAATGGCTTTGAGGAGCGCAAAAGTAATATTTTCTCTATTTGAAAAGTTATGGACAAAAAAATACCCTTCTAGTAGATTCAACCACTTGTCTACAACATATGTGTCTATCTGACCTTCAAATATAGGAATATATAAGTTTATTTGTACCTTGAAGGGGGCATCGCCTCTGCTAGAAGAAGATGCATCGCTTGTTGGTAGCCGCCGAAGGATTTGCGTGAAACTATCCATCATCTCGTTCCTTTGTTGCATGAGGGCTTACTCAATCAACAGTTTGAAAGGATCTCTTGTCCCATCATATTTATTTTCTCCTAGCATGAGAGGTCGCTTGGGAGTGCAGGAGATTTTATCCTCAAGAGAAACAAGCTCGAGACCCAACTCTTTGTACTCCGACCTCGTTGGGGACATGCATTAAGATGACAAGGAGCATACCGCTCTGATACCATTGATCCATATTTTTTGAACATAATGAAATGACTACAGATTATTAACAGGTTCTTAACACAAAATAAAGGAGATACAGTAAAATTGGTTTTCTATTCAATAAGGAAATAATCTGAAACTGTAAAATGCAGTGGAAACAAGCTTGCTAGAATGATGGCAACTTATCTCTGAGAAGAGATGTGACGAACATGCTCATTCGCAAGAAGATGATGACAATGAGGCTCTAGAGGCCTTTTTACAATAAACAAGAATTCCAAAAACCTTATACATTCAAAAACCTAACCCTAGGAGATGAAGCGCCATAAGTCATGTGGGCCCCGTTTGGGTAAGTTAGTACATTAACTTCTCGGGGTCGTAAATTTTGCATACGATCTCCGTTTTAGGCGTATGATAGACTTTTGGAAAGGTATCATAGAGGAGATTAATTTTGGGGGAAATATAGAAGGACTTTATATATTTCTCCCAATTTTCCCAAAAAACATCGTTTAGGGCCTCAAAACGGCTCTAGAAGTGAAAAATTGCTAAAAATAGTAAATTACCAAAATTGCCAGAAAACTATTTTGAGCCAGTTGGAAGAGGTGGGTGGCCACCGATATCCACCTGGATCATATGTTTTCATTGATTTCAACAGTCGATGTCATTGTGATGTGATGATAAGTTGTTATGATGAATTGTCATTGATAAGTTGTCATTGATGAATTGTCATTGATGACAACAATATAACAGTTAGTAGAGAATGAAAATGTCAAACAATATGCAGAGATTCAAGCTTAGAAGAAAGGAAAATAATCAAATCTCATAAGGAAGAGTGCATTGTATAAATTCCATCTGGATTGAAATCCCCACAGGAAAAACTCCAAAGGATCCAAGGAAGAATCTTGTTCATTAAGATAGTTTTCAAGAGTAATCGCGTAGAAGACATAACGCGAGGTGCAGAGGAATCTACCTAAAATATCAGGAGAGGTAGTGTATTAGATTGCACAAGATCAGAGCATGCAAATATCATTGGTTCAGTTGGAAACCAACTATAAGCCCAAAATCTCAGAAGAGATGATGCACACGAGTCGTCCATAATTTCAGGACAATCCAGGATTGTTAGATTGAGGTGAAGTTAGAGGTTGAGAAAGATTAAAATATCAATCATCAGATCTGAAGCAATATCTTCGGATGGTTTCCCAATCATTATATCAAGATTTGATATAGAGTTAAGTATTATACGTTGATATGGAATAGAAAAGGGGAACCGTTAGATTAACAACAATCAACTCCGACACCAGAATGGGTAAGATTACCCGAAGGTCAAAGTCCCAAAGTGAACATGAGTCGTCCGATCCAAGGGACACTTCAGATAATATACCGACCGTTGGATCAAGTAAAGTGGAAGGATAGGATAAGAAAAGATAAAGGCTGAATCCATGAAGTCCTAAAGTAAATTAGGACCATCAGATTTGGACAATACATGATGGTCATTGGATTAGAATAGTGGTCAACATCAGCGCTGACCACTTCGGCGAAAAAGGATTAAGAACATGTAAATTCACCCGAAGTGTTGAAGGATGAAGTCGTTCTCAGTCGTCGATCTAAGTTACATTTTGGGAGTTATGACAACTGTTAAGATCCAGGAGGAGAACATGTGCCACATAAGGAGATCCACGCCAACAAGACTACGTTAACAAGCACACAGAGAACAATCATATAATTACAAGTGTCAAGATGAAATTGACATTTCAGGTACATGTAAGTCACAAATCTAAGTGACATGTGGCATACACTTGACCAGTGCCAAGTCAAAAGTGACATCAACAAGTTATGTCATTTTGGGAGTATGTACTTCAGGGGAAACTAGTTTCTAACACCAGTAACTGCCCAAAGCACCGAAGGCCACAATTAACACTAACTGCTGATCTAATTCAGGAGTGTTCTTGACCATTGATCAAGTATAGTGGAAGAATAGAAAAAGTGTAAACCATGAAGTGACGTTAATCGTTGATCTAATTCGGGAGAATTCTCAACCGTTGAAGATTATGGACACACGTCTTTGAACTAGGAGGTTTAATGATTGCAAATATTGGAAATCGTTGAACACTGAAGTTTTCAAGTGAATGCGAACCATTCATCATGCAAATAAAATATCGACCGTCTGATATACTTTGACGAAATGTAACTCCAGAAGATTGAAAGATTGCAGAAGTTGGAAGTGCCGAAGTCCCGAAGTAAATAATAGCCATCCATATCAATGCTTGATTAAGTCCCAACCGTTGGATTAAGTAGTGGAAGGATAGTGTAAGGATCAAATATGAGTGTTTATTTGGTTTCGTGAATCACTCCAACCATCATATCAATCCACTCCCGTGTTGACCACTTCGGCGCTGAACGACTCTGAAGGAAATTGGAACAACAATGATCTGGACCTCCGAACCCCCGGAGTCCCGAATTTCCGTAGTAAGCGAGGACCGTCCATCTCTTTGTGGAAATTAAAAATGTGACCGTTGATCTTGGTAAGTGATCAAACACTCACTTGGCCTAGCACCTGGTTACCACCTATAGTCCTATGGAATAAGATAAATAAGAGTAAAAGAAGAGGCAACACTTAAATCAATAATCTTGTCGTTTTTCACATATGGTCACATGTAGATGGTTTGAATGAAGCACATCATACAAACTTCATTTCTATAAACAACTTAAGGTCTGTAGAATAATTCGATAGAGATTTAACACTAGAACAATACAGAGATCAGTAAAAAAACCGAATATGATATGTTGGTGAACTAAGGACGTAGCAGAAGAGGGAGAATGATATAATGAGTCGATCCATGTCTGTGATCAACTCATGAAGACAAAAGAATCGACACATAGTCATGTTTAAGAGAGTTAAATCATGAGTATTATGAATAAAGGATAAAAGGAAAAATGATATTATTTAAAGTTTAATATTATCATTTAAATGAAAAGGTACAATGGTTCAATATCAAAAGATGCAATGATTCAAATTCACACTAGTTGGAAGACTATATAAACAAGAAAGAATGGTGAGAATAAAGTGTAGTTGAATTTGTTGAAGTATATATATTTATATATAACAGATTGAATGAAGGTTCATTCTATCAGGTTGGTGCTTGTTTACAATATGGGTCTTGTATGAGGATTGGATTCCTCACATCTCAATTGGATCTAAGATCAACAAGCTTGGACTTGTTATGAGGGTTGGATTCGTCACTTCTCAGTTGGATCTGAAAACTACAAGCTGGGTCTTGTAAGAAAGAGCCGAGTCTCTCATAGTTGCTTGAAGATGAAGATATTCAAAGATTAATCTTATATATTCATTCAAGTTAAATAAATAAATACTTAATTTTTTATTTTTTATATATTGGTTGAGAAAATGAAATAAATATATGTTGAGTTACTTTATGAAAAGTGGAAAATTGTCCAAATTTTTGTGACACAGATTCACCCCCCCCTCTTAGTGTCAAGTGTCCTTTTCAACATGTTGTACGTATTGTATGGATCCGTACAATATGACCTCCCTCTCAGAAATAGACTTCAACAACTCTAACCAAAAATTTCTCCTTGGGATTTGTGCCCAATCTCTGTTGAAAATCATGCTAAATATGTTGCATTTACTTTCTTCCAAGCTCTCTCTAAAATCTCTCTTTTCTTGTCTTTCACTACCATAGGATTTGTCTTATAACTGAAAATGACTTTTCACCTTCCCCATCCCTAAATCCAATGGCCAAGATCTAATCTTGCCTTTACAAGATCAAGGGACATGATTCATTCCCTCCAAAATAAATCACTTACATTTACTAGTAATTTTCCACTTATGACATAAAGTCACTTTAACAAAAGAGTCACTTTAATAAAATATTAGAAAGGTCACTTTACAAAAAAGTCACCTTAACATAAGAGTCACTTTATTACAACTTTATAAAATGCCTATTACAAAGTCAAGTGCCTAGTAGTGAAAATGGAAGGTCACTTCCACATACAAGAAAAAACATGTGAAGTACCTCCCAAGCTATAATAGCTGACATCTTTGAGGGATAACAATAAGTTAACTTATGCGACTTAAAAAATTACAACACCATTTCGTGAGAGACCATTAGCTATAAAATTATGCAAATAAAAAGAACCACAATGCCATTTTGTGAGAGACAATTAGTTGTAGATTATGAAAAAAAAAAAAAAAAACTATCATAGCAATATGTGAGAGACAATTAGCTGTAGACTATGTAAATAAAAAAACTAAAACAACATTCTATGAGAGACAATTAGTTGTAGATAAGAATAACATTCGTTCATTGGCACCATAAGATAAGAGGAAACTGTATGTAAATAAGCAAATAGTAGTTGAGTTGAGGACCCAGTGCAATTGATGAGGGAAAAAACATGGTGAAATTCACTAAAACACTTGGAAATTTTAGATTTACATATGGAGATGACCAGTTCAAAAATGTCTAGGTTCCCATCACATGCCTAAAAACTAGGAATTAGTTATTTCAATCTCCCCCTAGATGTCAAGTTTTTTTTAATTCCCAACAACAGTATAAAATTTTCCAATCTATTCTTTGGAAGAGCCTTAGTAAAAATGTATGCAAGTTGATATTTAGATTGACAAAATTCAAAAGAGATGAATTTTTGTTGTACAAGATCTTGAATGAAATGATGTCGAATATTAATATGTTTTCTTAGATTGACAAAAATTAAAAGAAATGAATTGTTTTTGTCCAAGATCTCGAATGAAATGATGTCAAATATCAATATATTTTCTCCTGCCATGGAATATTGGATTCTCTGTCATGGATATTGTTCTTTGATTGTCACAATAGACTCTGATGGGATTATAGACTCCCATTCCCAAGTCTTCAAATAATATTTCCATCTAAATAGCTTGTGTAGTTGATGATGATGTTGCAATATACTCTACTTCAGCTACAGATAGATCAACAATGGGTTTCTTTTTGCTTCTCCAAGAAATAATCTTTCCTCCAAAGAGAAAATCATATCTAGAGGTATTATTTTGATCATTCAAGCTACCTGCCCATTCTGCATATGTGTATGCTACACCATTGGAATCATTAGTAGTATTATAGAACAAATCAAACAATTTGGTACCACTTACATAGCTAAGAATTATTTTGGTTCCCCATCAATTAGACTTGTGAGGTTGATTCATGGACCTAGCAACCAAACACAACAAACATAATTTCTAGTCTAGTGGCTGTCAGATACATAAGATTCCCATAATAGATCTATAAAGATTCATATTACAAAGTGGAGTTTCATCTTCCTTCATCAATTTTCTTTCGACAACTATGAGAGTGCTCATAGGTTTATAACCTTCCATGTTAAACTACTTCAACAAGTCTTCAACATATTTGGATTGACAAATGGATATACCTTTAGTTGTTTGTTTGATTTGCATACACAAAAAATATTGCGATTACGCTAAATCAAACATCTCAAATTCATATTTCATTGTCTCTTTAAACTCCTTCACAAGTGAGAATGAGGTGACAATAAACATTAAGTCATCTACATATAATCAAAGAATGATGAAATCTGATCCCACAACCTTTTTGTACATGACACTCTCAAAAGGACATTTAACAAAGTCATTATGATGAAGATAGCTATCTATTCTAGAGTACCAATATCCAGGGGCTTGTTTAAGACCATAAAGAGCCATCTTAAGCCTATAAACCTTATCTTCTTTACCTTTAGCAATGAAACCTTTAGGCTATTCAACACAATTTTCTTCCTTCAAATATACATTTAAGAAAGAATATTTAACATCCATTTGATAAATTGTTAACTTTAACTGAGATGTAATGGAAAGCAAAGTTCTTACAATTTCAAAGCTTGTTACAATAGCAAATGTTTACTCATAATCAATGAATTCTTATGACACCTATCCTTTTGCAACTAATCGTGCCTTATACATTGAAATACTTCGATCCATATTAAATTTTATCTTGTAAATCCACTTTACTCCAATAGTTGATTTTCCATGAGGGAGATCAATTAACTCCCTTGTATCATTCTTCTCAATCTATGACATCTCATCCTCCATGGCTTGCACCCATGGCTCATCAATGCAAGCTTCTTTAAAATTAAAAAGTTCAACATGGGTAAAAGAAAAAATAGAAAAATTATCACTAGCATACCTAGATGTCTCATATATCTCCTTCAAACTTCTTGGTTTTCTAGGAGGACTAGATGGAGGTGTTTCTTGGGTATCAACATGAGATATTGTTGTTGGAGAATATGAAGATTCATTTGATGGAGATCCTTGAAGTTGAGCCTGCATTTCTTATTTGTAGGTCTGAAAATATTGATCATTATTATCAAAGATTAAATTTTCAATATGTAGAGTAATCACTTTATCTTCTCCTTCATTCTTGACATAAACTCCCCCTTCATAAGAGATCACATCTCTACTAGCATAAAAATTATTAGTAAGTGAATCCGAACACCTGTAAGCCTTGCTTTCTTTTGAATTCCAATGAAAACACAACCCACAAATTTTCCATCTAACTTTTGCATTTGTTGTGTAGGAATGTGAAGAAAGCATGTAAACCAAAACAATTTCAGATAAGAAACAATTGGTTTTTTAAAAAACCAAGCTTCATAAGGAGTATAACTTTTTACTAGCTTTGTAGGAATTCTATTGAAGATATATATGGTAGTATGGATTGAATTTTCCTAATACATGTTTGGAAAACACATTTCTTTCAACATATATTTGGCTACAATTGTTCTGTTTTTCCTCTTTGCTACTCCATTTTGTTGAGGAGTATAAGTTGCAGTTAGCTCCTTCTTGATGCCATGTGAGCTACAAAATTCTTTGAATTCATTGGAGGTGAATTCTCCACCTTGGTTAGTTCTCAAAACTTTCAAATAGTATCATAATTCCTTCTCAACAAGTGCTTTAATTTTTTGAAAGAAACTAAAATATTGAGACTTCTCACTTAAGAAATAGACCCAAGATATTCCTTGAAAAATTATCTACAAAGAGAAGAAAATACTTATTATGTCCAAGAGATAAAGTTTGTATGGGGCCACAAATATCTGCATGCACTAAGGCCAAAGGTTGATGAGCTCTAAAATGATGATGGGGAAATTTGTTTCTATATTGCTTCCCTATTGCACAACCTTCAAATATCTAATTATCTGGCTCTATGAATGAAAGAAATCCTCTTAGCAAGTTTTTATTTTGCATGAAGGAGAGAGACCCAAAATTAAGGTGCCCAAACCTCTTGTGCCATAACCAAGACTCATCAAATGATGCCTTCAAGAAATCTATATTTGATTCCATTCTTAATAAAAGCATCCTATTATTTGTCATAGGAACTTCATGTTGGAATTATAACAACAATTAGTTATGGTAATAATACAAATTTACTTATGGTAAATATTTGGTACTTCGTATAACGGAGGCAGTTCGTGAATCAGTGTAACCAAAGAAAGTTCTTGAAATGATGTAAACGGTCCAACCTATGTTTTATATATCCATGAAGCCCCGAGAGGTATTTGAATGTTGTAAGCATGATTATAAGCCTATCTTGAATAATAAGAGATACCAACACCTTTCTCTGTGGATGTATCCTTGACACATTGTCAAGGTTTTACCACGTAAATATCATGTGTTAACTATGTGATTATTTTGTTTTATTGTCATATTTCTTGCATTTAATATTTGTTTCAGGCTCTTGAATACCAACAAATGGTATCTGAGAAAAGGTTAAAAACATTTAATTGTTGAAGGCAGTTTGGTCTAATGATGTGTTGACCATAGGAAGAGAAGGAGTGAAAGAGTAAAACCCTAGCCGCTATTCTCTTTTGAGCAGAGAGAGTCGAGGGTTATGCTCCATTCACATGCAAGGGAAGAATTCGAAGTCACTTGTTAGAGTTGGTCACATGCATGGGAAGAAGCTGAATCCAACTGTCATAGTTTTTGAATTTGTTGTTCATTTTTCCGCATGCAGAGGAGATCGAGATTGAGCGAGATTCATTTCCAAGAAGAGAAAGAGCAAGAGGAGGCATATGTTTGCGAGGAGTATTGTCTGAGGGTTCATGCACAAGAGGACAGACGGGGAGGGTTCCATTCTATCAGTTATGAAAGGAAAGACAAACCCCTGTGGAGGTCGTGAGGTGAAGGTTGGACCGAGGGTTTCATTGTTGGAGGAAGTCGCCCAATTGAGGTCACACAATTGAAAACGTTGAGAAAAGCATAATCACCATTGTCGAGTTTCTATAGAAAAACCACAGAAGAGGGCCACATAGGTTGAGTTTTATGAGTAGAGAAGTGAGTAGAATACTCTACATGAGTCAAGGCCACCGAGACTACCAAGACTAAGTGAAAACCCGCATGACTGTTTTTTGGAAACAGTGAAGGTGCATGTTTTGTTTTTTAAACAATTTTTTTTTTCTTTTTAAATANTGTGTGTGTGTGTGTGTGTGTGTGTGTGTGTGTGTGTGTGTGTGTGTGTGTGTGTGTGTTTAAAGTTTAAAAAGGGTGGGGCTGAAATTTATCGGAGATATATATGTTGGCTGTGGATCTTGATTATATTCCTAATTTATATTAGGTATGCCTAGCCCCATTCTATCGAGGGTTCAGGGACGGAGCCCCCCGAGGAAAAGTTTTGGGAAAATTTCCTTGTAAAATATTGTAATTTCGTATTCAATCTAGACCATTCATTATAAGGTCGCAGATATGACGATAGAAGTTATTTTAGGGTTTTCTCCCAAAAAGGAAACCCATTTTGTATGAGGGCATTGTATTGTGGTTGTGTGTGATAGTGAATATTATATTATGAGAGAGGAGATTGTGAGAGAAATAAGAGGAGGTTACAACAGGTCTGATGTAGGTTGTATCCCTTGATTTTGATGGATAATAAAAAGGAAGGACCTCATAATTTCTCTAGTGGATGTAGCCCACATTGGGTGGACCATTTGATGAGTTGGCACATACATGAGATGTATAATTGATGATGTTGATACATCTTGATGAGTCATAGTTGATGTGTAGTTGATGCATGATTGGTACACACTTGGTACATGGTTGGTGACACTTGTTAGTAGTATTGTTGGCACATGGTTTATGGATGATGTAACATACTTATGTTGGTAAATTATTAGAAACACATATTGATCTTGGTGATGATTATGAGTTGTTGTGATATGCTTGGTTGATGCACATATTGGTGATATTGTGAATATGGTTGAGAGTTGTCTTGGTGATTGATCTTGGTGAGTGATCTTGGTGAGTAGATCTGATTTGGTTGATAAGATTGATGAGACAGGTTGTTGTGATAGGTTGTTTGGACACGTTGTCGTGACATGTTATTTGTAAAGGTTTGGTGCATGGTTGATGCACTTGTTGATGTCATAGGTTGAGGTATAGGTTGATGCATGGTACATGTTTGTTAAAGTTATTGGTAAATGTTGTTTACATGTTATTGGTACAAGTTGATTACATGTTGTTTGGTACATGTTATTATAGGTTGTTTGGTGTAGGTTGATTGGTACAGGTTGTTTGGTATAGGTTATTACAGGTTGTTTGGTGCAGGTTGATTGGTACAGGTTGTTACAAGTTATTGGTACAGGTTGACAGTGGCAATGGTTGATTCAATGACAATGACATATTATCTATGTTTGGCATTTATATTTCAGAGTGATTAGACGGGGAAAGAAAAGGGGGTTGTAGCCTCCTTCCAGTTGATGTCAGAGAATGAGGGAGTTAGAGCTTCCTTCAGGTTGGAGCCTGAGAACTAGGTGGTTGGAGCCGGAGAACCAGGGAGTTGGAGCTTCCTTTAGGTTGGAGCCCGAGAAACTAGGGGGTTGGATCCTCCTTCTAGTTGGAGTTGGAGAATTGGAAGTTGGTCCTTCCTTGACTGCAATTATTGACATATAAGAAAAACATTCTATGGTTTTCTCCCGCATTGGGTTTCCACGTAAATATTGGTGTATTGTGTATTATGTGGATGTGTTTGTTATTGTTTATTATGCATTGATGGATGTTAATGTTTATGATATAGTAATATATTGATGATGAACATATGAACATGGTTGAATAATTAAAGGATTAATAAGTGGTATAATTTCTCATTACTGATTCACCGCCCCCCAGTAATACAATAATTGGTATTAGAGAAGGTTCCTTCAGTAAACAATTTAACCGCTAAAAGGATATCATGGAATATACTAAGAATGGAGTATCATTGTTTAATGGTCAGAATATTCTAAAGTATGAGATGTGGAGCATAGGGACAAGAACCTTTTTAGAGGCACAAGGATATGATATTTGGTATTCAGTTGTGAAAAGATACAATGTTACAAATAAAACAAAGATTGCATCTAAGAAGTAATTGAAGAAGAATAACAAAATAGCAATGGATTTCATCTCGGAAGAATTACCTGATTCGGTAAGAGAAAAGGTTGGTAAATGTTCATTAGTTAAAGAACTTTGGGATAAGTTACATAATATCTATTCTTCACCCATAAAATATTTAGAGAATTCCAAAGAAGATGTAGGTACATAACAAGAGGAAATATGTTCATCATGACAGACAGATTCAAAAGAAGAAGAGTACAAAATCAACAAAATCATGTTTTTTCTCCTTTAAATGTGAAAAATGAGGACATCTTAAATTTGAATGCATGTATTTGAAAATTTAAAGTTATGAGATAGAAAATCTCAATGAAGTAGTATACAGTCAATGTGGAAGAGAAATTGAACAATAAATCATCACCTTGAATATCCAACTTGAATAAGCAAGAAGAACATAAGAAATAATGAAGATCGAGATGAAGAAGAAAGAAGAGGGCTGTGATAATTTTGAAGAAGAAGTTGTTATGTTAAGAGTAAAAGTTGTCAAGCTCAGAAAAAACATTAAAGAATCATCCACATCATCAGTAAAGATATTTGAAGAGAAATTTCATAGGTCATCGGAAGGGAAGAGTGAAGAGAAGCCTACGAGTTATGCATAAGTCATGAAAGGATCTATAAATAAGGAAGAATGGAAGCCCCTAAAGAAGAATATTCCAAAAGGACAGAAGACTCACAAAGATGACTACAATAGAGATGGACATCAAAGAAGAACTTCCACATTCAGACAACCAATAATCTTCACTCATAATGAAGGAGTCAATAGAAGAGAAGATCATGATCAATCAAGGAAAAAATTCAGAAGGACTACACCACAAAGAAGATCATTAACTGCCAGATATGTAAATTTATTTTATGGTCATTGTTTGTATTGTACTAAATTTGAACATATGGTTGTAGATTGCAAGGCTTATGAAAGAAATGTTCAAGCAAGAAATGCTTATGTGGCCTCACAGAATATTGAATGCTACAAATGCCACAACTATGGTCATGTAGCTCAGAATTGTAGAAGCGTAACAGTGGCATCCATGAAGAAACAAACTGATATTATATACACCAAGTTTTGGAAAAGAAAAGAACAAGAATAAAAGTAAGTGAATAGAAAACAATTCCCAGAAATCACAAGACATACAGTAGTTTGAGATAAGCAAGTGAAAGAAGAACATACTCCATAAATTACAAGACTTGCCATAGTTCGAGAAAGACAAGGAACAAAAGAAAAATAAGAACAGGTTTCAAGAACCATATTGTTAGAATCCACATCAGAGAAATATTATAATAAAGAGAAGGTAAAGAAAGAGTAGGACCCAAAGATTATAGGATTTGTAGTAGTACGAGAAAGAAAACAAGATCAAATGAATAAAGAACAGGTTCGAGAGATTGTACTTTTAGGAATTGTAGTGCAAGATGAATCCACAGATAGAAAGAAAGAAGTCAAAGTTCAGTGAGATGTTGAGTCTACCAACGAGGATGATGAATACATAAGAAAGGTATTTTTCTGAGCCATCCATCTTGGAGACTCCGAGGTAATATGAATAGTAGACAGGGGGAGTCTATGGAGTCGTTGAGAAAATTTATAGAACCATCCTTCGAGAAGCTTGCAGAGTTCGAGTAGACAGATTCATAATAATTAGTTGGCATAAGTACAATATGACATATTGATTGGTCGCAGCAGTGAATATTTCATGATAGTACAGTGACATATGGTTCAATATTGTGGAGAGTTTAGTAGAAGAGTCATGGACAATATTGACAGATATGGATTCATAAGAACACTTAGCAAGTTTGGACATATATATGACAGTGGATGAGAGCATGGATTCATAGACTGGTTCATAGAGTGGTTTAGAGATAAAGGAACATAATCATAGTGAATGATAATGACACATGAATATTTGAATGCTTATTCTTGAATGCTTTTCATATATGTCAGTTGATTACAAAAGGAAGCACCAATGGACAATAACTCCAAAAGGCATCAGGTACAAGAAGACTTATATTGTTCTACATGAAATCTTGCAGATAAGTTAAAGGAAGAGATTCAGATGCATGGATAGAGGGTTAGAGGTTTGGAGAGAGAACATAGACATGATTCAAGGGGGAGAGATTGTCACATGGGGAGCCTGAGCATCATGACTTCAATATTGCATCAGAGTGATACCCTTTTCCAAAGAGTGAGAGACTCTCTAAATGCATGGAGAGATAGTAATCAGAGGCTTAAAAACACAAAGAAATAAGAAAGGAATATAGATAAGGGGAGAAGAACAAAGTACATTGCAGACAGGGGGAGCAACCCTAAGAAGCGTTTAGTAAAGGGGGAGCAACCCCAAAGAGAGATACCCTTTTCCATTGATGTCAAAGGGGGAGGGATAGAAACATTGATGATGAGTATGAGTATGAATGTTATCATAATTAAGTGTTTCCATCAATGTTGGTGTTTCCATCAATACTAAAGGGGGTTATTTTCATACAGTTGGTTTACATTGATGGAAAATTGGTTTGGATTGTTGGTTTTCATTGATGTAAACCATTGGATATTGTGTTACACATCAAAATTCTTCACATCGATAATGTTGCATTCTCATTGTCGTAAGTGTCTCACTTTTGTCGCTTGTGTTGTAAGTGTCACATTCTCATCACTTAAGTGTCTCATCATGAATGACACCATGGAAACACTTGATACAACCCCTAAAGCATGTTAGAAGAAGAAGCCCCATAATTTGACAGTCGAAACAAAGTGTTTTTCTATGAGAAATGTTCATCTTGACAACTTTTGGAAGATCAATGATCCCCTGCTCATATGCATGGACCGCTAGTGCTCTTTGTCTATCTAGCAGAGAGAATTGAAGTGCTCTGTTGCCCATTGTAAGGGAGCATCGAATTGGTTGAGAAAATCTTGGAAGAAATCCCCTTTTTCTCTAAGGACAACTATGGAAGGATCGAGTTGGTTTGGCTCAAATCTAACCCTCTGACTACATCTAAGGGAGATATCACAACTAATGGAGTATTATCCTCAACTAATCCCAAATATAACCAAGGTTGTTGAGCCTCTCAAAACCTATAAATGGATGCATTCTCACGGTGAACAAAGAGGAGAAATAATCAATAAAGCATTGTTATTATGATCGTGGATCTTTCAATCAAGGGGTTGGACGAGGATGACTTGGAGAAGCAACCGAAACATCATTTGAAGATTGTAAGTGTCTCTTTAAAGTTATCATAAATATACATGGCCTATTTCCTTCTAGTATGTGCTTGCATGTACTTGTCTATGCTTGTTTTAATCTTTCATAGATAGATCAATTTTGTCTAATCCATTAGAGTAGGAAATAGTTGTTTGTCTCTTGTCATCCTTTACAGGTATTGTTCGGAACTCGCATATTGGAGCAATGTGAACAAAATTTGAAAGTTAGTTATATCATACTATCCCTCCTTCTCTCTTTTTTGATGGGCATAATTAATATATAGGAATGGTAGTGTCCAAAGGTAGTTTTTTGTCTTTGTAGATGGGTTTGTACTCTAAGGGAAGATTCACTTGTCCACATGGAGTATTATTTCGTAAGAGAAATTGGTGACTCCACTGGGGATCAAATTTTCAGTTTTGGTTCTTTCCTTGGTTTGTCCTTACTTTTTGTCTATATTTAGATCTCGTTTGCTAATTTGATGTATCCTTACATATTTTCATCTTTGCTAAGTTGTCTTATAGAGGCTCTGATTGAATTTCCTCGATTTTTTGAGTTTTCTAGGTTTTTATAAAACTTACGCTCCCCCAGAGTGTACTAGGGAGCGTTGTAGCGCTCCGGTGCCTTGATTACTAGAGCATTGATTTTTCTTTCTTTGAAAAATTGTTGACTGCTTGCTTACTGGGCATAGTCCTTTGATCTTCCTCTTTGGCTCAGATCCTATTATGTCAGATCTTGTATTCTGTTTGGCTTAAATCTTGCTGCTTTTCATTCTTTTAGTCTTGATTGGGTTTGTGTTTTCTTTCCTTATTGCAAAATCAACCGTTTTCTCCTAAAGTTGGGTTCTTTTTGCTGCTCTTTTGAGGTTTTCATAGGGAAAGTTATTGATCTTAGCATTTTTTTATTTGTCTTTGATCCCTTACTCAATTTTGGATGGCTATTAAGTCTTATTTTTTTTTCTTTTTGGTGTTTTTATTTGAGTATTGGATAGTTTCTTCTTCTTTTAGTCTCTTATTGACTGTTGAGAGTGTCTTTGTTTGCGTTCTTTTGCTCCTTGTTTTTCAAAATCACTGTAGCGAAGTCATTTTTCATTATTAGTGAAAATAAGAAGCATTAGACGAACTATTCAATTTACATTTGCAATCAAACAAAGAATTACTTGTATGCATTGGTGTTGAATATTGGAAAGGTTTTCTTTATAATTTGGCATTTTTTTGAATTCTTGTTGAGAACGAAATAATACAATTTTTTTCATTCTTGAGTGTTTTGTTAGTGACAAAAGAAAATAAACTCTTCTCCTTCCCATATCTAGAAGTTCATTGAAAAGAAAGTTTGCATTTCATTGTTTTCATCTTTTTGGAGTCGAGTATCGAACTTCATCAATTTCACTATCATTCACCTTTGTGTAACAAACAACCATGAAAATGAACGCTAATTAAAATCAAACTAGAAACTTTTATTTTTAAGATCTTTACACCAACACTAGACTAGGACTAGAGCTTTGGAATAGACTGTGAGAATAACTCTCCAAATAATTCAAGACAAACTCATAATCTTGCGATAGGGAGAGTAAATCCAACTTTCGTATAAGCATAGCTGGGATCCCCCTCTCAGATAGGGGTTAAACATGAGGTCGTGTTTGAGAGAGATACATATATTATCCCTTTGAGGATCAACTGATCATAGTAGTACGATTGTATATTGGGGGTTCTTCTTGAGTCTTAACTGTTTTCATTTGTCCTCGGAGCTTCGTGAATTCCGAATCCGTTCGGGGTCCTTTGGAGTTTACAGGTCCACTTGTCCTTAGTTCTCTTGAAGAATTTCGGTCTTGATATCCTACCCATACGTTCAGACTCAATTGTTGATTGTACCCACCTAGAGGCTGAATGTGAGTTTGTATCCTTAGTAGCCACAATATTTAGGGTCCTTACACAAGGTGACAGTGAATGTAAGTCTTTTTTGTACCTGGAAAAAATGTTGGTCAAACTCACTCAGGCTCCTTGGAGGGTAACCCACGGGTAAAATCGTGAGGAAGATTGCACCAAGGTGTAAGTCTATTAAGCAGGTTGCCAATGTAACTGATCCACCCGCTCATATCCTATCCCCTTCTCACATTGCTCACACGATGTTGGATTTCATCACCAACTAGTACACTCATTGAGAGAAGGCATTGTTTGCTTGTTATTCTTCTATATTTTTTAGCGAGGGTTGTTTGTTTACTTTAAGTTGTCTTAAAAATTGGTACTGTGGTCGATAAAGGTCTTTGTAGATCACGTAGGATGCAAGGGTTTCCTCCAGAATGACACAAAACCTTACCTCCTAACTCACCTAAAGACACTTATCGTGAAGAGGTTGAGAACCATTTAGACGTTGGGAGTGTTGCTGCTCCTTTGTTAGCAAATCCCGAGAGAGCCTTAGTTATGGTTAAGGAAGGTTCCACCTTTCCTGTAAAACCTACTTTGCAAGTTCTTCTCGATCCACTCCTTGTTTGATTGGACTCCTTAGGTAACGTTATAGTAGAAAATTACCCTCACCTACCGTCAAGGCCATATAATTAGTTAGATGTGGAACCAATACAACCAAATTTTAACGAAGAATACACTACCCTTGTCCGTTCTACTGAAATGGTAGATCCACATCAAACTCTTGTTCGTTTGATATGGAGAACTCTATCGGGATGAGACCTTTATGAAAAAAATAATTTTAGCTGACCGCCTTTTGACCTTTTGCATGCGTCTACTAGCACCGGTGTAGAGGCATGACCGTCAGGTCAGCCCATCGACTGTCTTGATGAACCATTAGTCAATATTTCTACCACTTCAAGCCACATTCACAGTGAAACATGAGTCGTGTTACCCAGTCAATTGCAAAGTACCTTGACAATTACACCTCCCATCCCTCTTCAATATACAACTTTGTATACTCCATCAAATCCTGTTGGGACATATTCACATCACAAAATGAAAAACCCTACCATAGAACGTAACCCAACTGTGGTTCAAATTCTACTAGAGGAAAACATCCTCCAACATGCAAATTTCGACAGGGGGGAAACCCCCTCTGACCGGTCATACCTCAGTTGCTACCCAACCACTGGAAGGGGGACAAACTCAACCTTCATTCACCGAAAACCCCCCACAATCCCGGGGACAACCCAAAGGAGGTTAGTTCCATAAACCACATCAGGGAGGGCTATCAAACCTTAATTCTCAAGGAGGAATCCCAAATCCCAATCCTCCTGGACTACATTCTGGACAACCTTTCCCAGGAGTCACGAATCCCACTTGGGGTCCTCAAGGTCAATCATCCTTTCCTCCCCAAGGGCCCAATCCTTACCTTCCTTAGGGTTAACCTAGTTACCCTCCTTAAGAGAAACCTGTTTATCCACCTCAAGCAAACTATCCTCCCCCAGGTTACACTGGTTATCCTCCCCAGGGAAAAATGGGTTTCTCTTCTCCTTTTATGCACATTCCTCAACAAAGAAATCCTATCGTTTCTAGTAAACAACAACATATGGGAGAACATGTTGGATACAATTATTCACCTCAACCATTTTACGGTCCTACTGGTGTCCCTGTGCCACACCAGTATCATCCACAATTCAATTGAAAACTATCATTCTTAGCCACTCTAGATCTACCAGATCTGTCGAGATTAAATAATGATCCCATATTACATTCTCCTTTTTTTCCAGTTATTCCTGCTAAATTGCCTTTCGATATTCCAAAATTTGATGGTAAACCTGGTGAATATAATAACAACCATGGTATGAATTTTCATCTATGGTGTTCATCAAATTCACTAATGGATGATTCTATTTGGTTATGTCTTTTCCATCCTACACTTACGGGTACATCGGTTAAATGGAACATTGAATTACAACGCGAAAATTTTCAGCATTTTAATTCACTGCCATGGCTTTCCTCATGCACTTCCAATTACCTATCTGCTATGAAACATACATGAAAATTTTGACCTCCCTTCATCATACCAACTCCGTACATATATATGATCATATTCATGAGTGGAGACGATGACAACAGTTGATCAAAGAAACCATTCCTGACCAATTGCTCGCTGAATGGTTTACCAAATCTCTTTTGCTTCTGATCACTCATGACGTAGCCATGGGTGGTGTCATTATAGAAGAGGAAGCCATTGCTCGTGCCCAGTATCTAAACTTGGTTTATTACCAATACGATACTTTGTATGAATTGATTCCAAACGCTCGTCGTCCATCAACCGATCCATCAAAACCATCCTCCACCACTCATGCAAATGGATTTATCAGTTTCGTCAAAACCCAGTCCAGTTCACAGTCGACCGGCATGACCAATAATTTAGTCACTTCCTCCGTTAGTGGATCGAATTTTCTCTCATCAAACTCCCCCCCCCCGACTCAAATATTTGAGGTGAATGTAGTTCAATCTGCTTCTCCACCACAGTCTGAGGGAAAGAAGAAAACTAAGAATAAACCAAAGAAAAAAATTAATCAAACTGAAAATGAAAAAACAAAAACACAACCACTTGCTACTAAGAAACAACCACAACACAAACCAAAATTTCCTTGTCTCATTTGTGATGAAGATCACTACACACGAGATTGTCCTCATCACGATGAAGTTGCCAAACTTTTTAAAGGAAATTCTCAACCTGCTGTATTGACACATACTTTTCCACAACATCAGTCACTGGTTTCCCAAGATCCTACACGTTCAATAGTAGGTAATCCAAATCATCCTCCTAATGAGGAAGCATCATCAAGTGCACACATTTACATGTTTAATGGGATAGACTTGGCCACTTGTACTACGACATATGACACACCTCCAGGTAAACCTGATAAGGAAAAAGTAACTATTAGTACTACACCAGATCCATCGCCTACTACAGTTACTCCTCCATATGGGCCACTCCAGATTGAGAAACCTAACTTTGTCTCCATTCTACGCCCTCCCAAGAGCCTGATTCAAAATTCAACCTTTAATCCAAACTCGCGTGTTGCTCAAAACTACAACCTCATTGAATATTTGGCTCAAGCATCGTGTGATATGTCAGCACTCAAAGTTCTACAACACTTCCCTAACCAACGCAGGACTCTCTTGGAAGCCATCAAAGCTATAGATCACGAGTCATCAAACACTATCACATTTAACCTGTATAATTTTAAATCACTATTCTCTCACAAACTAGCATTCCAGATCGATGTTGTTTTCCATAATCAACATATTCATCTCCCAATCTTGGACGAGGGGGAATCCATATGTGTCATGTCCTTGGCTTGTTAGAAATGCCTTAAATCACCTAGTCTCAATTAATATCCCACCATGTTACGATCATTTGATGGAAGAGGTGTCCGACCTCATGGATTATTACAATCCTTAGCCGTTCAATTGGGAGGAAATTTTTTTTCTGTAGATGTTGAAGTAGTCGATTTTCCCATCGATTATAACCTATTTCTATGGAGACGTTGGTTCTATTCTATGACTATCATCGCTTCATCAATTTTTTGATGCGTCCAATTTCCTCATCAAGGTAAAATTGTGACCATCGACCAGTTAGATTACTGCACCCCTAATGCTCGCACTCAAATGACCAACAACATTACTTTTCCGGGAGATTCCAAAATCACTTATGAAAGTGTTGGAAGAAGTCTCTTGGAATATTCTTCGCTCATGGGTACCTTTCCTACAAATCTTCCTCCCACTATGCAACACATTGCAATGATCAATATGATATCTACTATGGCATGTCAATCCTTTGAATCATCTGATCCTTGGATTGTGCCTAGTCGTTTATAATTCGATACACTAGGTGACACCATGACACTTATTTTTGTAGAGACTGAATACGACATCATTCAGTCTGTGTCTCCTTCAATGGAAGACCAACATTTGTTGGCATCCACAGCCTATTCGTTACCATCCTGGTTATATTTGTAGAATTTAACCTTGTACAATATTTATTGCAAACAAATTTTCAGTAAAAGAACAAAAAATATACAATGAAAAATACAAACATTACATAGATATTTTTTCCCTGGAAACCCAAACCAAGAAAACCAACATATTCTATATTCATTCATTGTGATGAATTGTTTACAATACAATAAACATATAGGAGCCAATAACATCCCAAACCCTAACCCAATGAATTGCATTAGTCAACAACCCTAATTCCTTAACCGGAAATAGAAAACCATTAGCAAAAAACCATGTGCCGAAAAACCAACCAACAATGGACACGAAAATCGAGGCAAAAATGCAACACGTTTCCCAAGGATTTTTTTTTTCAAGAAACTACTACTTGTGCAAAGATTATAACATATACCTAACAAGACTCCCTATCCTCTACTTTCGATTACATCCTACATATTTTTCCATTATATGAATCTATTATGGAAATGCTTAGTATCAAGGAGGCACCATGGGTTGACAACCACCATCGTACTTCCTTTCTTCCTAGTTTGGATGACATAGAGAAAGATGTTTCATCTATATTTCCTAGTGATATCGTCGAGTCTCCCCAATCTCCAATAATCACTCAGGATACCATTTCCAAGGGGAATTTGGGAAACATTTCTTCCACTATCACTGTCGACATATCCATTAAAGAGGTATTGTGGAAAACATACAACTAGGTTCAAACTATTCAACTAAATAAGTTGAAACTTATATCACCCTGTTCAAAGAATTTCATGACATATTCGCCTGGAGCTATGAATAAATGCCAGGGATTGATCCATCGATCATTGTGCATGAAATCAAAACTTACCCAAGAGTTAAACCTGTGAGACAAAAACTTTGTCCGTTCCATCCTGAGAAGGCCACGACAATCAAGGCAGAAGTAGAAAAACTTTTGAAATATGGTTTTATTTACCCTGTCCCTTTGATCGAATGGGTTTCCAACACCGTTATGATCATCAAGAAACAAGGGACTACTCATGTTTGTGTTTATTATCGAGATCTTAACAAGGTTTGTCCCAAGGACAATTACCCTACACCCTTTATCAACCAAATTATCGATAATTGCATCGAAAGCGTCATTTTCTATTTTATGGATGGATTTTTTGAATATACCAGATCGACATTTTACCAGATGATCAACATAAAATGAGCTTCATCTTCCCTTGGGGGATTTTCTCTTATCAGAAATTACCGTTTGGCCTTAAAAACGCTGGAGCCACTTTTCAATGGGCCATGTCGTATACATTCCATGATATCAAACATGTTGTTGAACCTTACCTCAATGACTTACCCTCTCACTCGTCTCGTCAAGGAGACAACATTGGTCACTTAAGAGCCATCTTTCTTCGAAGTCGATTTTACAACATACGTTTGAACCCCCTGTTACCCATGATTTTGGTCATCATGATGATGTATTGATGTTGGTGTACTCATGCTCCTCATAAGAACTTTCTCCTGAGGAAAGTGACATTCATCTCTTCTCAGAAAACTTACTTTTGAAGAGAGTTTGTAGGTTGATAATATCCTAGGGTGCGAGAGTGACCCATTCTCGCAGGCTACCTTAAGCTAGGGTGCGAACTTCTCGCACTGTGCTATATAGCTAGGGTGCGAACTTGCTCTAAATCTTGGAAAAAGATGAATTCTCGATGGTTCTAGAAGGGAATCTTCTAGAAGAATGGGTTGGCATTCGAATGGTTATCCTTGTACTGGATTCCCTGATATTGTGGGATCATTCTTATCTAAGTAACCATCTCATTCTCTCCTATATATTGATGGAATTCTCATGGAAAAGGTTAAGAAAGATTCATTGGAGAATTGGTGAAAGAATTGTGTGAAGGACTTAGCTTGAACAAGAGCTTGGAGACTCTAGCAAGTCTATCAAGAGGATTTAATCTTCTTCATACAAGGATCAAGCAAGTGTGTGTGTGTGTTGGATCCAAGAGCCACTGATCTGAAAATAGAAGGCTCATTTTTTATGCTATGCAAGCACCCTCTACTTCATTAAAATAAACTTTACAGGACCTTGCTTCATGTGTTAAAATATGCAAGATAAGATTATGTGCCAAGTTTATGAATCTTCTTTTGAATGTTTATGTGTGAAGAATTGTTCTTTTAGATGGTTAAATATGTACTTTAAATAAATACACAGCAACACAACTTGCAACAAATAAACCATCAAAATCACAATAAGAACAAGATGATAAAGGAGTTACCCCTCTCCGGGCTACATCTCCTTGAGCCTCCATTAATGGACTTGGCTCTCTGGGATTAATTTGTCAAAAGTTCTTTTACAACCTGCTTCTCAACTCCAATGGAAAAATAGACTGTACCATTGGGATTAGAACACATAAAAACCCCAAAAATGACTAATAAAACTCTGAAAACGGATCATGGCTCATCCGGGCATGACCTCTTCTACATGTGGCCTTAAGCTTCCATGAGCTTCTCTATGGAAAAAAACACCTGTAAAAGTAATCAAAAGCCTCTGAAACCTGTCCCAATGTGTTCAAAGCATAAAAATTAGCCAAAAATGATTCTTCATTCACAGAAAACAAACATAGGCTCACCAAAACATGTCCTCAATCAATGAGGGCTTCAAGCTCCCTGGAGCTTGCTAAAACTTCAATGGATAAAATCCTGCAAAAGAAGTCTTCAAATGGCCTTGATAACAATTCCAATGGATTCGGGGCATCCAAAAACCCCTAGCTGGGATTTTACGACACTTCAATCGGCCAAGAAATGAGGAAGATAAGCCTCCTGCCATTTTCCTCCTTCAAGCTTGCTGTCTCTGCATATACAAAACACACCCTTGTCCAATGAACCTGGCACACACACAATAAATAGTGTAAAAACCTAGCACTAGGTGAAACCGCACCAATGGTGAAAACTCTAGGACGGTTATGGGCGCGCCAACCCCTAACCGCCTAACACCTGGGCACATAGGGGTCCATACGACTGCGTGCATTGGCAAAAAGGGCCAAACTATTACAACCATGCCAACCATGCTAACTCCCCCGTGCTCCGGTCATGGCATATGGCATATAACATAGAACCATGAGCTATGTATTATAAACTCTGTGCCAACCAAATGTCGGGCTATACCATATATGGTATGGTCATATATGCAATCAAATGACCGTGGGCCGGGGCCAAGCCCCGGCCCGACCCCCTGCCAACGGTTACAAAACTTGAACTGAAATACAATTAAATTCATATATATTACAAGGCGTAATGTGTAACCCATTGGTCGGTCGGAGTTTTTGAAATCTATGCGGTGGGGAGGTCCGGGGGTCGAACTCCACGGACTCCAACATAATTTTACATAACAATCAAAAGCCAATAAAGGGGTGCCATGTGGCAGCCCATGAATGGGCCATGTGGCACCTTACCATTGATCAAAATATGCCACGTGTCACATTCCGATTCACCCAAATTTTCCAATACGAAACTACCACGTCACCTCTGCCATGCCAGCATGTATGGTCAAGCCACGTCACCTATGCCACGTCAGCATGTAACGAGTTGCATTGGGTTCATAATGATGAGGGCTACGCTCTCGTTCGTTTTGAGGCAATTCCAAGAATGTTGATTTTTGAGCTAAAATTTGACCCCTGGTCCAAATTTTGATCAGCCACCGAAAGGAAGCTTGCGACATCAAGGCGATCAGGTTGTAATCTTCTACTTTCAATTAATATGATACAGTGGCATGTCCTTTTCCCATAAAGTCATTCTCACTTTATTGTGTAATTCCTTGATCATACACATAAGTTTACAGTTGAATATATTTTGCTATCTTCACTTTGGTTGGTTTGTGTTGTCTTGGTCTTGACCTCATGAGAGTGCCAGAGCGAAGTAGGAGCAACAGAGACCCTAGGAAGTGATACAAAGGTATGTTACTTGTTCCTTCCTACTAGCTAATTCAATGGCCAAAACTTAGGGAAAGAGTCATGTTGTGTCCTGTTTTGTTCTAGATCCAGGTGGATCTAGGGAGATCTGTTAGTGTCCGCACCTACTGATTAGTCCGATAACAAAATTGGCGACTCCACTGGGGAGATAACCTGTTTTATTTGTGGTTTTTGGTATTTTTCCTTGGCCATTTTCTCTTGCCTTACTTTTCTCCATTCATATCAATCTCTGAGTCTTCAGGATACCCTGATAGACCCTCTGGGTCCAGAGGCCTCTTCAAATTTTGTGTCTTTTTCCAAAAAATTGATTATTTTAAGACATTCTCGCACTGCAGTCCACAGTGGCCTGCGAGAATCTATTGAGTTCACACTCTACTTTTAGGTTCAGTGCGAGGTTCTCGCACTCTGCTCAAAGCTCACCTGTGAGAATCACCTATTCTCGCACTGTGTAATATTGGTATCCTGCGAACCCTCTTTTTCAAAATTTTGGCATTAAGAATTTTGCATGATCAACTGCCCAGATCAATATAGGTGCCAAAAAAGAGTTTCTTAGACCATTGATTGATGTTTTTCTTGTCTTCGTTTTTGTACACGAACAGTCTTAGGAAATCAAGGCTCTTCCTGTCACATTGTTCTTGACTTTCATTTCTTGACTTTTCTTGGCAAAGCTATACTCTCTGATTTCAGAATCTAAATGTGCTTATTTGGTTAGGAACCGGTGATCGGTTGAAAGTTGAGCTTCGTTGTCTTTATCATTTTCTCATTATTTGAAAGATCATTTTCCTCATGCAATTGAAAAGGCTCGTTTGGTTTTCTTGTTATTTTTGTTTCCATTGAAAGATTGGTTTGGGTTTTTATTTCTTGCTTGATTCATTAGATGTTGATTTTCTTCATTCTCACCATCATGGTGTAGGTCCTTTTTGAAAAGTGAACAACGTTGTTCTTTCAAAAACATTTTCATCCTCAAAAGTATTGAAAATCAATTGTTGAAATTATTGAAAAAGAAACAATAGAGAATTGTTATTGATGCATGATTTGTTGCAATTGCATTTTAAAGGAAATTGTGTCTTGTAGTTCAAAGGTTGATCTGGAAAACTTCTCTTTCCCTCCCATACATAGGATTCATTGAACTAAAATTGATATATTTCATTCTTATCCATGCATCGTTGGGTCAGAGTCTCATACAACATCAGTTTCATTTCCGTTTTCTTTGAGTAACAACAACTCTTAATAACACTGCGCAATTGTAAAATTTAACTAGTAACTCTTTTCTAGGGCTCTATTACACCAACATTTAGCTAGGCTAGCACTTTGGAATAGGAAGAGAGATACACTCTCCAAAGCACAAAACACACAATATCATCTTGTGTTAAGGAGTGTTAAATTCCATTTACAACATCTTGTCCTGGGAATCCCTTCTCACACAAGGGTCAAACACGAGGTCGCATTGATATTGACAGAGTTACTCACCCTGCTTTGTTGATATCGGTGTAGAGATTGCACATATTACGGGGATCACTTGGAGGTATACCCACAATGATGAGTGGAAGCCTTTTGAGTTGATTTCAGGCTAGATACCCTGCCCTTGTGTGTGGATCAGACTGTTGAATGTACCCCCAGGATWTATTGTTGTCAGTGGTAACCTTAGTGGCCTATCTTTCTAGGTTCTTACATGAGGTGATTGTGAAGGGGAAAGTCTTCAAGGTACCTGGAATCGACGTTGGCCAAACTCACTCGAGCTCCTTGGAGGGTATACCCATGATTATGTGTGGGAGCTTGCACTAGGGTGTAAGTCCGTTAAGCAGGTCGTCAACGTAACTTTTCCACCCTAGCCTAGCCCCTTCTCGTCTCGTTGTTGTGACATTGGATTTCATCACCAACTAGTGACTTCGGAATTAGAAGGTCTTGTTTATTTGGTGTTGCTTTCTAGATTTTGTTTACTAGTGTGTGCTTCTTGTTTATCAAAGTTGACCATACTATTTTCTTTGTAAGTTTATCACTCATTTACAGTAGCTCCTCCACGTCGTTCACGTAGAATTCAGGGTTTATCTCTAGAGCATCTGGACAGTTCTCAACCCTTGCCTACAAGTTCACCTGAGGGCTCTCCTCGGCAAAGTGAAGTCCCAGTCGTCACCACAAGTGGAATGAACTGACTCTCTAGAACATTTCCGAATTACCAATACTTGAGAGGACTTTTGACTTCATTTTCTAATTCTGAGCGATCGTTTATGCGACTAAATTCTTCCGGAGACTTAGTTGTTACCTCTTCTGGATCACCGGTTGGACCCTTTCCACGCATTGAAGGCCAATATATTTTTTGGTTTACGAGCGTTTTCCGATGGGACCTTTTCGGTCCAGTCTCACCTGTGATTTTTGAAATCATCTCACCAGTGGTTTTCGAAATCTCTAGCCCAGAGACAATACCGTTTACTACCGCCTATTACTTTCCTGGTATGGAAATGGCCCATCATATAGATACTACGAGTGTTCACACCGGGATTACCATGGTCAATCTCACTCCCATCAACACACCGTGAACGCCCAGTGTCACCCCAACACTACCACCTGGATACCGTGCATTGAATGCTTCCATTCCCACTCCTACTCAAACCCCATCCGGCACTCCTGGTGGTCCTTCTTCTTCTGGGAACTCTCTTCCCGGTTTTATTCCAACACTCCCTCAATTTCCTTTTGAAGGACCTCTCTCGTCCTCCACTGGCAGTCTTAATCCTAGTGGCACTATTCCGTCATTCACACCAACTTACCAGCTTCCTGTCGGTGGAAAATTTCACCAAGGTGGTATGACTCAACCCTCTCTCAGCGGGCAAACTCTTATTGGAATGAAAATCCCAATTGGAACACAACCCTCAATTGGAACGCTACCCCCAATTGGAACACCACCTTCGATGGGAGGACAGACCCCACCTCATGCAAAAAAAATACCTCCGTCCTTGGACCAGTGTTGGAATTAGTTGATACAATATCCTCCTCAATCGACTGGGGGGTAGCAGTTTCCAGCTGCATCTGTGATACCCCCTAATATGGGCCAACCATATCCTGGTATGTTCAATCCTATTTGGGGCTCTAATGCTCAAACTCACGTCCCTATTCTAGGGTACAATCCCATGAGCTACTATCCTCTCCAACCACCACCGAATCTGCCCAGGTCTTCACATTATATGCAGACTTCTTATGGTCCTACTAGTTTGCTGACATGGCTTCCTCCCCAAAGCCACCAGTACCCACAGGTGAATCAACAGTTACCCTTCTTGGCCACTTTGGATCTTCTGGATTTGTCAAGGATTTTAAATGATCTAATTCACCACTCTCCCCAATGGCTTGCTATACCAACCAAGCTACCATCGGACATCCCTAAATTCGATGGTAAAGTGGGCGAGGACCCGAACAATCACATCATGAATTTTCACCTATGGTGTTCATCCAACTCATTGATGGATGGCTCTATTTGTTTATGTCTTTTTCAACGAACCCTTACAGGTTCTGCTGCGAAGTGGTATATTGAATTACCACGAGGTTTCTTCGCTGACTTCAACACCCTAGCTATGGATTTCCTCACACACTACCAGTTACCAGTCCGTTATGAGACGGGGACTGAGATTTTGAGTTCATTCAAAAAAAACAAGGCCACTCATATATCCGATCACATTCATGAGTGGCGACGGAGATGACGTCTCATTAAACTCGAACTCCGCGATCAGTTGCTGGCAGAGTGGTTCACAAAGTCATTTGTGAACGACATTGGTCATGACATCGCCATGGGTGGAGTAGTCATAGAGGAACAGGCCATAAGTCATGCTCAATACCTTGACCTCATTTACTCACAAACGGGTACCCTTTATGACTTACTACCTGACTTACCTTGTCCTTCCACTTCCGCCACTTCAACTACTCCAGCTGCTTCGCATGCAGCTGATGGTGTGATTGGCACTTTCCAGGCCCAACCACATTCCGCCTCAAGCACAAACCCCGAACCTACTTCTTCTAATATTCAAAATAATTCATCTCCTACCCCTCCCACCGACAAGACTTCTGAGGTAAATGCAGTTCAATCTACCCCAGCCGGTAAAAAGAAATCTAAAAAGGGAAGGGGTAAGAATAAGGAGGAAAAAAATACTTCTCAAGTAGAGCGAACCAAAACTACACCTGTTGATGATCGGGATAAGCACAAACCTCGATACCCTTGTCTTATCTGTGGTGATGATCACTACATGAAGGATTGTCCACGACGCGTCGAGGTCACTAAGTTCCTTCAAGGAGATCCAAAACCACCTACTTCGGCCATTTTGTCCCAACCTTTCCCATCTCCACAACAGGCTTAGTTGGTCATTAATGACCAACCCTCATCTTTTACTACATCCTATGTGTTGATGTGTACTGGCGATTCAAAGCAGAGCGACGTTGCACTCACTACTCGAGCCAAAGATTATTCTCCCTCTAAAGCGAAGGTTGATGATCTACCTCCTTCCTTGGTACAACCCTCTTCTGTGACTCCACCTACCCATGGTTCTCTTCATCTCGAATGACCGAGCCTTGACACAGTTCTTCAACCCCCCCCAAAGGGCATTGTTTGGAAATCGACTTTCAATCCTCATGCTCATGCTGCCCATAACTACAACATTGTTGAAGATCTGGCCCAAGCACCTTATGTGATGTTAGCCCTCGAAGTCCTTCAAAGTTGTCCCACACAACGAAAGGAACTGTTGAAATCTATTGGTGGAATCGACCCGATGGATACAAATTTAATAATTTTTGACTTGGAAGATCACATTCCATGGTTACCCCCTCAACTCGCATTCCAGATCCAAGTGATTGTCTATAAAAAAAACATTTACTGAACCATTATCGATGAGGGTGCCTCGACATGTGTCATGTCTCTTGCTTGCTGGAAAGCCATTAGCTCCCCCCCTTTGAACGAATCCCAGAACACTCTTAAAGCCTTCAATGGCTCCGATTTTAAGCCCTATGGTGTCATTCCTTCATTGCCCATCATGTTAGAAGGAAAAACGGTCCAAGTCGAAGTGGAAGTTTTTGACGCTCCCCTTGATTACAATCTTCTACTTGGCCGTAGCTGGATCGATTCCATGTGCGCCATTGTGTCAACTCTTTTCCGTGTGGTACATTTCCCACATCAAGGAAAGGTCATCACCGTCGACCAATTAGCCTTCTTTAATTCTAATACCCATACTGGCAACGTACCGTTCATCGCTAAAACCCCACTGGGTTATGAGAACGTCAGTGTAGGCCTTCTTAAAGACTCTTCGTTAATGGGTACTTTCCCCATTCCACCGCCCGATGTTCCACGCTCATCCATTGCTTCAATCAACATGATCTCCACCTCGATTCACGAACTTCCCGTGTCTCATGACCCCTGGATAGTCCCTGAACCTGGAGATCATCTTCGTTACAACGACGAAATGCCGTTAAGTCTGGTCGAATCCACCTATCAGGCCATTCAATCGACAACGCCTTCTACCCCCTCTCTTGGTGAGTTATCTCCAGATCCTTTTTGTGTCATTTTTCCCACAGACGATATGATCATGTCTGTTATGGAGGGCACCCCTTGGGACGATGGAAATCATCGTTCCATCCTCTTTCTGGAGCAACATACCATTGAGAACTATCAATGGATTTCTACCCCGTCAATCGTTGTCATCATTTCCACCGTTCTCGAGTACGCACACGTTGTGTTTTCTAAAGGGAACTTAAGCAATATCTCGCCCACTATTCCCCTCGACATATCCATCAAACCTGGGATTGTCGAAAATGTCCATATCGGAGCTTCATGTTCCTCTGACGAAATCATCACCTATACATCCCTTTTCAAAGAGTTTCATGACATCTTCGCCTGGAGCTATGAAGAAATGCTAGGTATCGACCCTGAGATTGTGATACATGAGATCAAGACATACCCCGATGCTAAACCCGTCTGGCAACGCCTTCGTCCATTTCACCCATGTAAAGCGGATGCTATCAAGCTCGAAGTTGAGAAACTTCTTAAAGCCAACTTTATTTATCCGGTGGCTCTCACAGACTGGGTTTCCAATATTGTCCTGATCAACAAGAAATAAGGCACAATTCATGTATGCATTGATTATAGGGATATCAACAAAGCTTGTCCCAAAGACAACTTTCCTACCCCCTTTGTCGATCATATTATCGACGATTGCGTCGAAAGTGAAATCTTCTCCCTGATGGATGGTTTCTCCAGCTATAATCAAATCAACATTGTTCCCGAGGATCAACATAAGACCGCTTTTATTTGTCCTTAGGGTACTTTTTCCTATCGGAAACTCCCTTTCGATCTCAAGAAAGCTGGCACAACTTTTCAATGCGCTATGTCTTATGCTTTCCATGATATCAAGCACATTGTCCAACCATATCTGGACTATTTACCCGCTCACTCAATGCACCGAGTCGATCATCCAACCCACCTCCGAGCCATTTTCATCCGCTGTCGGTTCTACCGTATACGTTTGAATTCTCATAAGTGTGTTTTCTATGTGGAATCCGACCGACTTCTAGGTTTTATCGTTTCGCGTCAAGGGATCCGGGTGTATCCTTTAAAGGTTGAGGTGATTCTTAATCTCCCTCCTCCTTCTACTCTTCGCCAGTTACAAAGTTTGCAGGGGAAAGCAAACTTTCTTCGTTGTGTTATCCCAAATTATGCCGAGATCACTCTTGGATTTATGCGGTTACTAAAACAATGGTCTGATTTCGTATGGGATACCATCGCCAACAATGCTTTCGAAGCTTTGAAATTATCCCTAACGCGTGCTCCGCTTCTCTTTTCCCCCGATTACGGTCACGATTATTTCCTCTACCTTGCTGCCTTGGATTACACCATTGGTATGGTTCTCATCCAAGAGGATGATGCTAATGATGAACATGTTATCTACTACTTGAGTCGAAGTCTAACACCTATTGAAATCAAGTATTTACATGTTGAAAAATTGGCCTTGGCTGCCGTCCAAGCCGTCCAATGCTTCCGGCACTATATCCTCTCACGCAAGACTGCATTGATTTCCAACTGCAACCCTATGCATCACATTCTCACACATCAATTGCTAGGGGGAAAATACTCTAAATGTATTGTGATACTCCATGAGTTTGACTTGGAATTCGAACGCGCCAAGTCCAAGAAGTCCTTAGTATTTACTGAGTTGATATGCGACTTTCCCTATTCTAGAACGGAAAGTGTAGCAGCTGATTCATTACTCGATGAATCTCTTTTCCTTATTGGCACTGATGATCTTTGGTATGGTGATATCATTATATATCTCCATACCCAGACTTTCCGGCCAACTTTGTCTAGTACTGACCGACGTCGCATACGCTATCAAGCCCGTCAATATATTATCCTTGGGGATACTCTTTATCATCGGGGGATTGAATCTGTTTTTCGACACTGCCTAACATTCGACGAAGCTGAGAAAGCTCTGAATGAATTCCATTCTGGAGCCTGTGGTGGTCATATGTCTAATTATGCTACTGCCCAGAAGATCTTATGAGCAGGGTATTTTTGGCCTTCTTTATTTAATGACTGCATAATCGCCATTCAAAAATGACATGCTTGCTAGACCTATAATTAGAAGATACGGTCACATCCTGCTCCTCTTCACCCTGTGGTCTTCGTTGGTCTCTTTGTGAAATGGGGCATCAATTTCATGACATGTCACCCTCACTCAGCTGGGGGGCATGGATACATTATTATAGCCATCGATTACTTTACGAAATGGGCCGAGGCGATGCCGACATTTGACAACACTAGAAAGACCACAACATTATTCATTTTTAATCACGTCATAGCTCCAAGCTATCATCACCGATCATGATAGACACTTTAGAAACTTCACGATGTCCGAACTTACTGTGAAGTTGGGTCTTCACCATGATAACTCAATGCCCTATTACCCACAAGCCAACGACTAGGTCGAAGCAATTAACAAAGTTCTCATAACTATGCTTCGACGAATGATAGGGATTCACAAAACAAGTTGGCACACAATGTTGTTTTTGGCATTGTGGGCTTACCAGACATCTGTCAAGTCCACTACTGGGTTCACACCTTTCCGGTTAGTCTATGGTTTGGAAGCCATTCTCCTGATTGAATGCGAGATACCCTCTTTAAAACTAGCTGTTGAACTCCTACCAAACACTTCTGCTGAGGAAGAACATCTATTGTATCTTATGCGACTAGACGAAACTCGATGCGATGCTACCCTAGTCATAGAAGCTCAGAAAAAACGTGTCAAGGCCCAATATGAAAAACATGTCAAGCCTCGTGTTTTCTTCGAAGGAGATCTCATTCTCCTCTATGAACAAGATCAATATATGCTAGGAGTTGGAAAAATAGAAGCCATGTGGCGAGGCCCTTATATCGTTCAACGAGTTTTGGAAAAATGAGCTTATGAGTTAGTAGATTAAGATGGTATCCCTTTGAGTGAACCCAGGAATGGGTTGTACTTAAAAAAGTACTATGCATAAAATCATATGTGCATGAGTACTTGTATTTTTATTATATCATACTTTTTGTGTGTTACTATAGCTTGCTTTTGTCGTTATCTGGTCTCTGCGCTTATGTGACGTTGTGTTAAGCCCTAATATTGGCTCATTACCCCTTAATTGGGGCATATTAGATTAGTAATGCTATTTTATTTATGTCAGCTTTAGACCATTAGTTGTAATTTAGATTAGTAATGTTAGTTTAATTATGTCGGCTTTAGGCCATTATACCTCCTAGTCTCCTATATATACCAAGGAGACATTTTCATTTTGAATCATCTTGTACTTGAACATTTAAGTGGGGTAAAAGGAGGTTTCCCCCTCGAAGAGGATTATTATCTGAA
>ML779188.1:59586-76035 GCA_009831015.1 Picea engelmannii | reverse complement strand
GTTATTTTGATTATATTGAATATCAACATATTCCTAGATGTCTAAATACATTAACTGATGCATTGGCTAACTATGTATTAGATAGACATTTGGATCATTTATAAATCAATCACATCAATTTTCACACAACACAAGATAAACTGATAGAAGCCGTATGTATATATAACGATCAAAAGAGTTTTTTACAAAAAGTTTTGTCCGAAGACCAAAATGTCAGAATCTGAAGTTCATAGCTTCTACAAAGTGACGTCATGGATGACGTTCACGGTAACACACGATTGCCCAGGCAACCCTACAAAGAAGTGGACCAATGGAATCTGACACTCCTACTGTGTGATGCTGATAACGTCGTGGAACCTCTCCAAGAGGCATGTTTGGAATATCTGTTGTCAAATCCTATAGGTTTTGTTCCACTGCTTGATAATCCTTGACGTCCCATTGTGGCATTGGCGCTACCTCTCCTCGCCGCTGAATGGGAGAAGTACCAGGAGGTCGGTAAGGTCCCACATTTGTGTCATCAAAAAATGAATTTTGTATTTAGTCTTTGGATGAACATATAATAAAATTCACAAAAACATTTAAAAAAGAAAAATTGTGTACTTCTTACCAAGTTCCCCCCACTGAGCATCCTCCAGCAGGACTAAGTCTGTATCTCCTCAGAAATCCAACCCGACATAAGCATAATCGTTGACCATCAACATCTGTGGTCGCAGCCAGTCAAAGAAGGTATCATCATACTTGATAATTGGTCCAGCTACTTTCCAGGCCATGAGTTGACACCATCTCAACATTCTTGGATCCCTGGGAGCCGGTAAATTCCACTCAACTTGCAGCCTCAGTAATGGAACCCTCTCGAGAAAGAAGGACACTAACAAAGATCCATACCCAAATTGCTTCAGGTCGCCTCATCTGCATTTGGTCAACTGCTTTTTCATGCTACGAAGCATTGCATCTGCCCAGTTAAAAACCCGAGGTTCAATACACTCTATGGCATACTGAAAGTAACTATGGAGCACCATGTGAGGAGGGAAGCTCCCAGCCATACGGGAAATGGTGAATAAAATAGTGCTGAGGGTCAAATCCCGCACTCCCCAAATATCTACTTTCCCTTTCTTCCTCTCTGCCTCAGGAACACAGTGTAAGTGACAGTACTCACTCATGGGCAACCCACCACATCTGCTACCAGTCAGGTTCACGTGGTACCCATGCTGAGACAGTCCAGTCAAGAAGTAAATGTCCTCAATATCTAAGGACAGTGTGTGGACCCCTACATGGAATACTTGCTGATCGGGATCCCACATATGCAAAAGGTACTCTAATAACCTGATTTGGGCCCTCATGCTCGGGATACGAAAGTACTTCAGAAGACCACAGTTTCTCAAAGCGGCAATAGTGGGTGGATGATTTCCGGCAATGGAATTATCTTCTTCGTGCTCCCTTTCGTGCCATTCCAGAACCATTTTGATGGTCAAATACCTGCATAAGAAGCACAAAAAAAAGATTAGTAACTTTACTCACAAGTTGGTGTCTTTTCATTGAGCAAAACTTCAAATTTTTTTTATGCTTTGTGGTTCTCGCAGGTGCCCTTTAGGCACAGTGCGAGGTTCTCGCAAGCTACTATGGGATCACCTACGAGAATGACCCATTCTCGCAGGTCCAATATAGCCCACCTATGAGAATGGTTGAGCGCCATTTTAAACCCTAAAACAAACTCAAAATGATAGTTTTTACCAATGAAAATGAAAAATTAAACCATGAAAGAGTAGAGGACAAAGCGCCTACCTCACTGTCACTGACGACTCGTCGAATGGATGCTCGTAACTCCCGCAATCTGACACCGAATTTTGAGGGGAAAAGAGGGGTTTTTGGGCTCAAATAGTGGTAAAGTGAAAATGATATGGTAAAAGAGTTTTACTTCTTTATATTTACTTTTACCATGTTATTGAATTTTTATAATTATTTATTTATTAAAACCTAAACCCTAATGCCCTTTTGAGTGTAAATTTTGTAGGCGTAACGACTTTGATGTTCATATATAGGGATGCAGACATAGTTTTTGCACAAAACCTCGAGCTTGGTCTTTGTCCGTTCTTACACTCAAAAATATATGAGAATGTGATCGATCACACTTTTATCACTTTTTCGGGCTCAACAAGGTTATACGAAAAAGGAACCCCCCAGGAGTCCTCTTTAAGCTCTTTTCAGACTCTCTAAACATGAAAAGATAGCCGAGTGACCTTGCTATTTTCACGCTCTATAAAGTATTTGAAGAAAGTGTCTGGTGGGTGATAATTTATCTCTTTTTCGGTCTCATTAGACTATTTTACAAAAAAGGAACTGAGAGAGTTCTCTTTTAAGTGTTTTTCCAGACTCTATAATCATGAAAAACCTTCGAGTTTTCTATCTTTAGACTCGTTAAACAAACATTGACAGACCCGTAATGGGACCGAACCACTTCTTCCTAGGGTTCATTAAACATACTCCGAAGGACTTATCCGAAGGATAAGCTTATATCAACAAGCATATGTTATCCTGCTCAAGCTTGCGTAAAAATAAAGAGGTACTCGCCAGAAATGGTGGGGGAAAATTTGGGAAAGGGATATTTTCTTATCTTCATATTGATTGGCAGTAAGTGTCGCTCTTGAACATGACACCCCCTATTCATTATTTGAAGCCGGTTTGGGAAATCCATTCGTCTCTCATTCAATTTTCCACAAGGTCATACCCTGTGTCATCTCTGAGTCAATGCTGCCAAATCATTCATCGTGTCATTCATATGTTCAAGAGAAGTCCATCTGAAACCTCTATTGAGTCGACCATCTACAGTTGTCCATTCTCTCCATGTCAACCTTCCTTGTGTCCAGTCCAATTTACATCATACTCTGTCTCACCTTCAAAATATGTTACTCATTTCATGTCATTGATGGGGGATACATCAAGGCCCTCCCGTGATGAGTTTTGTTCCGTCGACTTCAACTCATTATCCGGAATCAAGACTTAGAAATTTTTGGTACCTTGGAACCTGCATGCCTCAATGGTAGGTTTCCTTTCTTTCGACAGTGGGTTTACATCATTGATCCCTAATCGAAAGATTCCGTCGAATGTTCGACTTCAACTCATTCATTCACACTCGATGGATTGTACTAGAGTACCTTGGGATTCATTGACATTAATGGTGATTTCCCTCGCACTTGTTGATGGTTTCATCAATGACCCATAATCAAGTGGTTTCTACCATGTTCGACTTCAACACATGTAATCACATGGTTAGATTTGTACTTTTGGACGACGATATTGAAGACCCTGGATATCATCTCTTTGTCCAGGTTGCGATGGAGTATGTATAATTTGTGACACATAGATCCACTTTGTATGTCTCGTGGCTATGTCGTCTTAATTTGAATTTTCTCGCATAGATCCACAGTGTATTCCTGGTGGCTATGCTATATTTTGATGGCATGGATCCACAGTGTATGATTGGTGGCCATGACCTATGTCTACAATGTCATTTGTCTGTGATATGAGTATGGGAATTCCTACCTCAGAATTAATATGTATGATAATCTGCAGATGCTTGGTTGTTCGCAAGTTTTCGATTAGATGTGCTCCTGGTTTCCGACACACACATGCAATTTACAAAGTCTTTTGGTTGTCATTGGTTCTGGCCTCATACTTTGGGGGGAATTTTGTTACCCATGATTTTGGTCATCATGATGATGTATTGATGTTGGTGTACTTAGGCTCCTCATAAGAGCTTTCTCCTGAGGAAAGTGACATTCATCTCTTCCTAGAAAACTTACTTTTGAAGAGAGTTCACAGGTTGTTAATATCCCAGGGTGCGAGAATGACCCATTCTCGCAGGCTGCCTTAAGCTAGGGTGCGAACTTCTCGCACTGTGCTATATAGATAGGGTGCGAACTTGCTCTAAATCTTGGAAAAAGATGAATTCTCGATGGTTCTAGAAGGGAATCTTCTAGAAGAATGGGCTGGCATTCGAATGGTTATCCTTGTACTGGATTCCATGATATTGTGGGATCATTCTTATCCAAGTAACCATCTCATTCTCTCCTATATATTGATGGAATTCTCATGGAAAAGGTTAAGCAATATTCATTGGAGAATTGGTGAAAGAATTGTGTGAAGGACTTAGCTTGAACAAGAGCTTGGAGACTCTAGCAAGTCTATCAAGAGGATTTGATCTTCTTCATACAAGGATTGAGCAAGTGTGTGTGTGTGTTGGAGCCAAGAGCCACCGAAAGGAAGCTTGCGACATCAAGGTGATCAGGTTGTAATCTTCTACTTTCAATTAATATGATACAGTGGCATGTCCTTTTCCCATAAAGTCATTCTCACTTTATTATGTAATTCCTTGATCATACACATAAGTTTACGGTTGAATATATTTTGCTATCTTCACTTTGGTTGGTTTGCGTTGTCTTGGTCTTGACCTCACTAGAGCGCCAGAGCAAAGCGGGAGCAACAAAGACCCTAGGAAGTGATACAAATGTATGTTACTTGTTCCTTCCTACTAGCTAATTCAATGGTCAAAACTTAGGGAAAGAGTCATGTCCTGTCCTGTTTTGTTCTAGATCCAGGTGGATCTAGGGATATCTGTTAGTGTCCGCACCTACCGATTAGTCCGATAACACACCCATAAATGCATTTTCACTACTGAATCAGGGAGACTCCTCAGATTCATAGTCTCCAAAAATGGGATTAGGGTGGATCCCTTAAAAGTCGAAGCCATTCTATATTTACCTCCTCCCAACAACGTCACTCAACTGCAAAGTTTTCAAGGGAAGGCAAACTTTCTTCTTCATTTCATTTGAAATTACACCTAAATCACTAAAGGATTCATGAGATTGCTGCAGAAAGATGCCCCTTTCATCTGGGATGCCACCGCGCAGTTCTTATTTGATGCTCTTAAACATGCCTTAATGAACACACCTCTTTTGCATACACCATATTATGCAAAGGATTATATCCTTTATTTGGATACCTCTACTTCCACTATTGCTATGGTGTTAGTACAAGAGGATGATGACAACATCGAACATGTGATCTACTATCTGATTAAAAGTCTATCAGGTCTCGAACTCTAGTATTCACATGTCAAAAATTTGGCTTTGACAACAGTTATTTCCATCCAGATATTTCTCCATTACATTTTGTTACGCGCTACCACGGTCATTGTAGACTCGAACCCCATGTACCACATATTGAATCGTCAAATACTTGGGGGAAAATATTCTAAATGGATCGTCATTCTCCAAGAATTCAATCTCGAGTTTTCCAAATCCAAGGCTCAGAAATCGATGGTTTTCATGGAATTAATTTGTTATCTTCCCCATACTGATGAGGATACTGAGCCCAACAATTTCCTTCCTGATGAATCCATGTTCCTTATTAGTACATCCGATATATGGTATGGAGATATTCTTCTCTATCTCAAAACCCAACACTTTCAGCCTAACATTTCACGTGATGAACGACGTCACATTAGAGATCACTCAAAACACTACCTTATCATTGGTGACACCTTATAACACCATGGCATTGATACCATCCTTCAATATTTCTTAACCCACAAAGAGGCTGAACAAGTTTTAAATGACTGTCACCTTGGAGCTTGTGGTGGTCATCTTTTTAGGATGGCTACAACCCAAAAAATTCCATGTGCAAATTATTTTTGGCCTTCCATATTCAAAGATTGCATTGAGGTCATTAAAAAATGCCCACCTTGTCAGATATTTTAGAGGAAAGAATGTACCCAACCAACTCCACTTCATCCCATTGTCGTTGTCGGCCCCTTTGCAAAATGGGGCATTGATTTTATGCAATGTAAGCCTACATTAGCTGGGGGGCATGGTTATATCATCGTTTTCATTGATTACTTCACTAAATGGGTTGATGCTATGCCTACATTTCTTAACGATGGATGCACTACAACAGTTTTTTTGTTTAACCACATAATCACTCGATTAAGTGCCCTACAAGCAATTGTAATTGATCATGGATCCCATTTCCAGAATTAGATGATGGGTGAATTGTGCACCAAGCTAGGTTTTCTCCATGAAAACTCATCCCCCTACTATCGTTAGGCCAATGGACAAGTTGAAGCCATCAAAAAAGTCCCGAAGACAATGATTCAACACATGATGGGAGTGAAAAAAACCTCTTGGCACTTGTAGCTATTCTCTACACTCTAGGATTAATGAACTTCAGTTAAAACCGCAATTGGATTTATGCCCTTCCATTTGGTGTATGGGATAGAAGAAATATTACCGATTGAATGTGAGATTCCTTCTTTGAATCTTGTTGTAGAAATCTTACCCCACACTTCTGCTAAAGAGGAACGATTCTTATATTTGACCAAGTTGGATGAAACCCGTCACAATGTTTCTCTCATCAACGAGACGTATCAAAATCGCATGAAAAATCAATATGATAAGTCCATCCAACCTCACACTTTCACAGAAGGAGATCTAGTCCTAGTCTATGATCAATATCATGACAAACTGGGGGCAGGAAAGTTAGAACCCATGTGGCATGTACCATACATCATAAAACGCATGTTACAGAGGTCCCTACAAGTTAGTAGACTATGATGAGATATCTCTTGATGAGCCCTAAAATGAGATTTACCTCAAGAAGTACTATGCATAGAATATCTCGCATGTGTGCTTTGTACATTACTGTTCTATATACTTTTGACTTGGTGTCTCTTTTCTTTTTCATGCATGAGTTTTGTCTCAGCTGCTTACACTATGCTTTGTGATTAAATGCGCAAATGACATCATCCTTTCCCATCTATTTCGGGTTTGCGGATGGCGCTAGTTGACATACCCAAAACATCGCTTATGTAGCTTAGGTCATCTGCGACTCTGGCGAGTTAATGAGTTCGGGAGGAATTTGCCTCGAATCTTCAACCAATAAAATTGCAAAGTATCATGCTGTCATTAGACTCTTAACCGAAGCCTCCTCTCTAGGTATATCTCAATTGATTATTAACTTTGACTCTCAACTCATGGTCCATTGACTTAATTGTGAGTATGTCATTCACAACTCAACTTTACTACATCTCCATATGAGGGTTTGTTGTCTCAAAAGAGATTTTGAATTTCTTGAGTACATACATGTATCGAGAGAACTTAACATGATCACAGATTCATTAGAAAATTACATGTTGGATTGGTGTATTGCGCATAGATAAACATTTTAAACATAAAACATATGCATAAATACATCACATAAACAAAAATACAACATAGGTAGGCACCGCAAAACTCTCTCTCTCTCACACACACACATATATGCTTGGTAGAAAACATTTTTTGAAATACATCATACAAAAGTACATAATGAGGTAAAACATGGGCCTTCATGCCCATAGTATCATCATAAAGACTATAAAATATCTGAGGACTCTAATCATCCTCATGTATCATGTTGTGATCTACATAGCACACTGCTTCTCATACCACTTGTCGTAGCAAATGATTGAGGCTTTCATAAACCCCAACCGTATGTCACTGAAAGTGTAATGGCACATATCGTCTCCTCAAGGGAGGTAAACCCATCATCAAACCCCATAGGTTCCTCTCCACCTCTTGGAGCCCTCCCACTACGTCGTCATGCTTGGGTGCCTCCTATGCATCTCCACGATGCCCCAATGTCGGCATGTCCGTTGGACGTGACCCACCTCTGTCTGCATGATGAAAACAAAATTGTTTAGATCCCTCATTGTACAATGAAAAACATATAAAAAACAATATATATATATATATATATATTGTTATAAGGTTATGGTATTTTATACATGATGCATCCCACTGTATGCCCTCGAGAAGTACGAAGTCCTCACTACCTCTGAAATCTACCCTAGCATAAGGGAAGTCCTCAATCACCACCAACTACCTCCTCCTCCATGCGAATAAGTCAACACTGAATCTAAAAGCCGAGGGATCATTCCCCAACCCAGGGGAGAGGCTAGTCCACCTCTCTATGGGAGGATCTATCATAGGAAATACTATCATTCACCCCGTGGTTGCATCTAGGGAATCCGCTCTAAGAAAAACAAGACCAAGAAAGAACCATATTCGAACTATTTTTTCCTACTAGTCCTACATTTAGATATCTGCTCTTTGACATTCCTCAAGAACCCTACACTCCAGTTGAATAGTCTTGGTTCCAAACACTGAATGACATAAAAAATTTGGGATTTGAGAATCCAAATAGGAACTAGTGCTCCCCGCCAACTTGGTGATGACGAATAGGACAAATCGAAGTGATATATCTCTCACATCTTTTATTATGATCCTTCCTCCCACCAACCATGACACTAGTATACATCATTCGACAACATATGCCTTGGTCGGTTTCAGAGAATCTATCTATCTAGAAAAAAGTATGGGCACCCCTCTCCTCGAGAGCCTCGTCAAAAATTATACATCGTCCATCTCAATCTCAAGCATATGCAACCATATTCAGAACGCTTGCTCGGAGTCGTCCCATACACCAATCAAGTATTCAAGCAATAATACTTCTTTTCTCATGTTCTGAAGTTTGAAATACTTGAGCAAGCCACAATTACATAAAGAAACCCTTGCTTGATGGTCTTGAAGAGCAGTGATTTCATCGAACTCATGCTCACATTCTTTCCACTCAATCATGGCTAGCTATGGATGAAACCTGCAAAAACATCAATTAATCACCATTAGATAAACCCTCAATGAAAGAATTTGCCTCTTTTTAGCCTAGAAATAAAAAAAAAAATTGAGTTATGTGGCTAGTGCTCCCTCAAAGAAGCTAGCAGAGTGCTATCGCTCCTTCAACGCACGCACCAGGGCGTTGAAATTATGATTGGTGCTCCCCTTGATGCCTTGAGGGAGCGTCGATCTAGTCCAACGCTCTAGGGCTGCCCAAGAATCCTAGAACACCTAAACTAAAGGATGAAATGCAATAAAAAGGCATTCAAAACAATTAGGAAGAGGAGACAACCAGCCTAGTCTAGACGGTTCTGAAAACGGTCACCGACAACTCCTGTAGTCAATGCTTGAAAATCACTCCAAAAGAGGTAAGAACTCAAAGACCAGAGGAGAATGGTAAAAAAAATTTGTAAAAATGAAATTTTGACCTAGTTTGATATTTGATATGTTCAATTAGGTCATTTCTCCTTATTATAAAGTCTATTTTTAGGTTTTTTATTATTTTTTTGAGAAATTACTAATATCTTGTGCCTAGAAGAACTTAATTTTACAGGAATTTGAGTGGAGTTCTTTTGATGACCTTGTAACAACCAATGAGCTTAGTATTTGTTCTTTCTTGCATTCACAAATGCATAAGAATGTAACTAAGTATATTTTTATCACTTTTTCGGAGTCGTAAAGGTTATATGAAAAAGGAACCCCTGAAGTCTTCTTTAAGCTCTTTTTAGACTCTATAAAGATGAAAAGATTGTCGAGTGATCTTTCTTCCTTTCACACTCGTTAAGAGGTTCGAAAGGGCATCTTTCGAGTAATAGTTTATCTCTTTTTTGGACCTCAGAGACTAAAATTACCAAAAAGGATAACCTTGGAGTTGCCTTTAAGTTCTTTTCAGACTCTCTAAATATGAAAAACCACCAAGTTTTCCTTCTCTGGACTTGCTAAACTACGCATTGAAGGGAACATATGGGAACAAACCCTTGCTTCTTCTAGTTCGTTAAACAAAGGAAGAGGAACTTACCGAAGGTGAGTTATATTGAGCATGTGTTATGCTCCTTGAGCTCATTAAAGTAAAAAGAGGTACTCATCTATCTAGATGGGGGAAAAAATTGAAGGAAGTGGGTCAAGTTTCTTGAAAACTTTTGTAAACAACTCTTGTAGTCATCCTTGAAAACGACACTTGTTTTAAACTTCACACTAAACACTTGGATCATCCACTAAACATTTGCACTAAACCAATCCTATGAGTCTTTCCACTCCTTTGAACCATCCAAATAATTCCTCAACACTCACTGCATTATGTTTTGGTACACTCTTCATTTATGTTGCCAAGTCTCATGTTGTGACTTAGTGTTCAAGGGAAGTTTCTGCCTCGAAATTCAACCATCTACAAAATTACCAGTTTCCATACCCGTGTCAGTCTGTGTCCATCTGCTATATCTTATCACTTTTCTATGTCCTTTTCGTGTTGATGATGGGGGATACATCAAGGCCCTCCTTCGAAGAGTATGTTCCTATAAAATTCAATACATCATCTGAGAATTATAATTAGAAACCAGTTAGTACCTTGGGACCTTCATGCCTCAATGTCGGGCCTCCTCACTTCCGATAGTAGGTTTACATCATTGACCTCTGATCGGATTATTCCACAAATGTTCGACCTCAACTCATTTATTCACATTTGTTGGATTGTACTAGGGTACCTTGGGAGTCATTGACATCACTGGTGATTTCCATTTCACTTGTTAACGATTTACCTCAACAGATGTTAATCAAGTGGTTTCTATCATGTTTGAAATCAAAACATCTATTCGCATGGCTATATTCGTACCACATCGGGATTGGGATGAAGACCCTAGGTTGAGCATTCATTATGACATCTTCTTTTCCTAGGCTGCGAAGGAACTCACTTGAGCATGCCGATACTTATGTTGTCACATAGATCCACGTTGTATGTGGCTATGTTTTATCATCTTGTAGCTCCACTATGTATTTTTCGTATTGGTATGTGGCTATGTTTTATCATCTTGTAGCTCCACTATGTATTTTTCATGGCTACGATCAGTTCATGTCATAGAAGTATGGGTCCACATTGTATTTCTGGTGGCCATACCCTTAGTCAATATCATCATGGATCCACAATGTATTTATTGGTGGCCATACTTTGAATCATTTATAGTCCGAGCATAGGTATGGATTCCTCGGGAATGGAACACATATTAACATTGTTTGATGGTTGTCTACATCTTCTACCAGGTTCCCTGACTCCATAACCTTGCTTCGAAGAAACTATAAAGTATTTCGGCCATCATATGTCATTTTCTAATTTCACACTTTGGGGGGGAATTTGTTACACATAAAAAATTCTCACTTCGATAATGTCACATTCTCATTGTCGAAAGTGTCATAAGTGTCACACTTTTGTCACAAGTGTTGTAAGTGTTGTATCATGAACGACACCTTGGAAACACTTGATACAAACCCTAAATCATGTTAGAAGAAGAATCCTCATCATTTGACAGTCGAAACAAAGTTTTTTTCTATGAGAAATGGTCATCTTGACAAATTTTGGAAGATCAACGCTCAGATGCAGGGAGCGCTAGCACTCTTTTTCTATCTAGCAGAGAGCATTGAAGTGATTTATTGCCCATTTTAAGGGAGTGCTGAATTGGTTGAGAAAATCTTGGGAGAAATCCCCTTTTTCTCTAAGGACAAATATGGATGGATCGAGTTGGTTTGGCTCGAATCTAACACTCATGATGCATCTAAGGGATATATCACAACTAATGGAATCATATCCCCAACTAATCCCAAATACAACAAAGGTGGTTGAGCCTCTCAAATCCTATAAATGGAGGCATTCTCATGGTGAACAAAGAGGAGAAATAATCAACAAAGCATTTTTATTCTAATCATGGATCTTTCGAGCAAGGGGTTGGATGAGGAGGACTTGGAGAAGCTGTTGCAACATCATCTAAAGATTGTAAGTGTCTCTTTAAAGTTCTCAACATTATACTTGGCCTATTTCCTTCTAGTATGTGTTTACATGTACTTGTCTATGCTTGTTTTAATCTGTCATAGATAGATCGATTTTGTCTAATCCATAAGAGTAGGAGATAGTTTTTTGTCTCTTGTCATCCAATGCAGATACTATTTAGAACTCGTGGATTGGAGAAATGTGGAAAAAATTCGAAAGTGAGGTACATCATACTATCGCTCCATCTCTCTTTTTTGATGGGCATAATTAATCTATAGGAAAGGTAGTTTTCTATCTTGGTATAGGGGTCTGTACTCCAAGGGAAGACTCACTTGTCCGTAGGGGAATTACTCCGTAAAAGAGTGATATTCTATATTGATGTCAACCCTTGAGTATTCCCGGTATCTCCTAAGGTATGGGTAAGGAACCCAATTTTGGATGAGGTATAAAGGTATGAATATCAAATATATATTTTCAGGTAAGACTATTCTAGATGGATAATACATATCCTCTTGTTTCCGGTGGTATATGAAACATCACATAACTCCTCACGGCTAGAGATTTATGGCCATGTGAAGTTGGAGAACCCTCATGAGTTATATAGAATCCCCTAGAAGGTAAAATAAGTCAATTATTCTAGAAGCTCCTAGAATAAGTGTACTAGTCAAATTGATGGTAACTATGAGTTAATCATGGGTATAGTTGTTGCATTAAGAAAGTAATTAAAAATAAATTAGTTGCAACAAGAAATTGCGAGTTTGGTAATTATGGTAAAGTAGTTGTGATGAGAAGATTGAATAGTCAAAGTGGTTGACCAAGAAATAACTTAAATAATAAAGTGGTTGCAACAAGAAGTTAGTTAAGGGAAAATAAGTTATGAATTGACTAATTATAGAAAAATTAGTAGTTAACAAGAAGTTGTGAGTAAAGAATAATTATTTAAATAATAAAGTAGTCAAAGTGGTTGCAAAGTGAAATTATTTAAATAATAAAGTGGTTGCAACAAGAAGTGGTGAGTTTACTATTTATGGATAAGTCAAAGCCGTTGCAAAAGAAATTATTTAAATAATAAAGTTAGTTGCAAGTAAAAGTGGAGAACTTATTATTTGTGGTAAAGTGGTTAAGTTAAGTGTACAAATGTTGACTAATCAAAGTGGACAAAGTGGTTAAGTGGACAAAAGTGGGTTAATGGGTTAACCCTAGAAGAAGGAGAAAGGGGTAAAGTTGTTGCAAGGAAACTTCTAGAGGAAGACATGAAGAGTATCAAGGAAAGGACAAGCCTCTCTCATTTGTCTCTATTGAGCTTCATTGAATATCATTTGTGAAAGTTTATTTGGCAGGTATTATTGATAGATCAAATTTGCAGCAGAAAAATCTCAATAGAAAAAGTGTGGTAGAAAAACCATGACATAAAAAGTGCGGTAGAAAAATCGTGCAAAAAAATCGCGGTAGAAAAAACATGCGGTAGAAAAAGTGCGACAGAAAAATTACGGCAACAAAATCGTGGCAACAAAACCTTGGAAGCAAAATCACGGCATTAGAATTGCGGTAGCAAAGCCGTGAAAACAACATGGTTGGAGTCTATTTATGAGAGATATGGCACATCTTGTTTGAGGTATGTTTTTTGAGCTAGGGTTTAGCCCTTGAGATGGTATTGGTTGTTCAGTATTGGTGCATATATCAAATTTGTTGAGGGATACAATTGGTATTTTGTTTTTGGTATTTGGCATATGGATATTGGTATTTTGGTTGTGATGTCTTGTTAAACTTGTTGGTTTAGCTTGAGGCTACATAACAATGAGGTTGTGGCACATGGTTTGATGTAAGGGTTTATGGTATTTGGTTTATGGATAGAGTGATGAATTGTTAGATAATGTTTGATGGTTATATTGGTGTGTCTTTGGTATATGATTGAGGTACATGTTGGGTACATGGTTGAGACAAGTAGTTGATGAGTAGGAATATGCATGAGCTGTGTAGTTGATGATGTTGATACATCTTGATGAGTCATAGTTGATGTGTAATTGATGCATGATTGGTACATACTTGGTACATGGTTGGAGGCACTTGTTAGTAGTATTGTTGACAGATGGTTTATCGATGATGTAACATACTTGTCTTGATATATTATTATAATCACATATTGATCTTGGTGATGATTATGAGTTGTGATATGTTTGGTTGATGCACATCCTAGTGATATTGTGCATATGGTTGAGAGTTGTCTTGTTGATTGATCTTGGTGAGTAGATATGATTTGGTTGATAAGATTGATGAGATAGGTTGTTCTGCTAGGTTGTTTGGACATGTTGTTGTAACATGTTATTTGTACAAGTTTGGTGCATGGTTGATGCACTTGTTGATGGTATATGTTGAGGTACAGGTTGATGCATGGTGGATGCATGGTACATGTTTGTTCAGGTTATTGTTACATGCTCTTTACATGTTATTGGTACATGTTGATTACAGGTTGTTTGGTGCAGGTTGATTGGTACATGTTTTTACAAGTTATTAGTACAGGTTGACAATGGAAATGGTTAATTAAGTGACAGTGACATGTTGACTATGTTTGGAATTTATATTTCAGGGCAGTTGGATGGGGAAAGGAAAGGGGGTTGTAGCCTCCTTCCAGTTGATGTCGAAGAATTTGGGAGTTGGAGATTTCTTTAGGTTGGAGCCTAAGAACTAGGTGGTTGGAACCACCTTCCACTTGGAGCCGAAGAACCTGGGATTTGGAGCTTCCTTCAGGTTGGATCCTCAGAAACTAGGGGATTGGAGCCTCCTTCCAATTAGATATGGAGAATTGGAATTTGGTGCTTCCTTGAATGTAATTATTGACATATAAGAAAAACATTCTGTGGTTTTCTCCCGCATTGGGTTTCCACGTAAATATTGGTGTATTGTGTATTATGTGGATGTGTTTTTTATTGTTTATTATGCATTGATGGACGCTAATGTTTATGATATAATAATATATTGATGATGAATAGATGAACATGGTTTAATAAGTAAAAAGAATATACATTATGGCTTAAAGGATTAATAAGTGGTATAATTTCTCATTATTGATTCACCCCCCCCCCCCTCAGTAATCCAACAATTGGTATCCAAGCAGGTTCCTTTAGTAAACAATTTAACCAATGGAAGGAGGTCATGGAATATACTAAGAATGGAGTACCATTGCTTAATGGTCAGAATGGTCTATAGTATGAGATGTGAAGCATAGGGATAAGAACCTTTTTAGAGGCACATGGATAGGATATTTGGTATTCATTTGTGATGGGATACAATTCTACAAATAAAAAAAAAGGCTGCAACTAAGAAGGAATTGAAGAAGAATAAAAAAATAGTAATGGATTTCATCTGGAAAGGATTCCCTGATCTGGTAAGAGAAAAGGTTGGTAAATGTTCATCAACTAAAGAACTTTGGGATACGTTACATAATATATATTCTTCACCATCATAGAGTCAGAGAATGCCAAAGAAGATGCATGTATAGAACAAGAGGAAATATTATCATCTTGTCATATAGATTCAGAAGAAGAAGAAGAGTACAAAATCAACAGAATCATGCTTTTCTGCTTTAAATGTGAAAAAGGAGGACATCTTGAATTTGAATGCACGTATTTGAAAATTGAAAGTGATGAGATAGAGAAACTCAATGAAGTAGTATACAGTCAACGAGAAAGATAAATTGAAGAAGAAATCATCAACTTGAAGATCCAACTTGAAGAAGTAAGAAGAACAAAATAAGTAATGAAGATCCATATGAAGAAGAAAGAAGAGGAGTTTGAGAAGCTTGAAGAGGAAGTTGTTATGTTAAGAGTAAAAGTTTTCAAGATCAATGAATACATTGAAGAAGCATCCACATCATCAGTGAAGATAGTTTAAGAGAAATGAGACAAGTCATTGGAAGGGAAGAGTGAAGAGAAGCCTAAGAGTTATGCAGAAGTTATCAAAGGATATATAAAGAAGGAAGAATACAAGCCGCTAAATAATAATGTTCCAAACGGACATAAGACTCAAGAAGAAGACTACAAAAGAGATGGACATCAAAGAATACCTTCCACATTCATACAACCAAGAAGCTTCACTCATAATGAAGGAGTCAATAGAAGAGAATATCATGATCAATCAAGGCAGGAATTCAGAAGGACTACAACACAAAGAAGATCATTAAATCCTAGGTATGTAAATTTATTTTTTGGTCATTGTTTTTATTGTACTAAATTTGGACACAAGGTTGCAGATTGCAGGGCTTATGAAAAAAAATTTCAAGCAAGAAATGCTTATGTAGCCTCATAAAATATTGAATGCTACAAATGCCACAACTATGGTCATATAGCTCGTAATTGTAGAAGTGCAACAATGCCATCCATGAAGAAAGAAACTGATATTAGATACACCAAGATTTGGAAAAGAAAATAACAAGAAGTGTTAATGGATAAATTCGTGAGTGCGGACACAGACCAATCTCCCTAGATCCACCTGGATCTAGAACAAAACGAGACAGAATACTACTCTTTCCCTAGATCTAGATTATTGAACAAACTAAGAGAAATGGATAATGGACATACCTTATGAACGCTCTCCTTAAATCTCTATTGTTCCTTGCTCCGCTTCGATGCTCTTGTGCCGTCTAATCGCAACAGTACAAACCAATCGAAGTACAAGCAAATTAATGTATTCAATACCTAGTCTATACATGTGATCAAGGAATCATGTAATAAGATGACATCATCATTATGGGAAAGGGACATATTCATG
>ML779188.1:14879-27377 GCA_009831015.1 Picea engelmannii | reverse complement strand
TGTTTTTCCTCTGGCATCTGGAAATATATGTATTCTGATAATTATGCTCATAAGCTGTGAAACTGTGAATGTTTTCATTATAAGAAGGTCTGTGTGGTATTTTGATCAGTACTAGTAGTTGTATATGATTATAACTGAAAAACCACGCATGGCTTATGTTGATAAAGGAATCTAATTATGCATAAGTTGAACCAAGTCAGACTTCCAGTTCGTTCTCAGGAATTTGTTTCCCCTTATCGGTCTCCTGGATTTCCCCGGAATAGATCTCTTCACAGAGACTCCCTCCTTGGAAAGGTTTACCAAGAACCTGGAAAAATGACTTGAATGTGCAAGTCTTAACAACCCTGTACGAAGAGGAATGACCCTCTTAAAATCCCGAAGTAGCAACGTAGGGATAAGTATTGATCAACGGATGAGATCCTGTCGGGGGATCTGCGGTCATTCACAACTGTTAAATCGAAGGAATAAACGAGGGAGTGAATTGCCTTAACCCTTTTTCCTCTATCTTCATGAATAGCGAGGGAATCGGAATTGTGGACCCCCAGGGTCCATGAGAACATTTGGACTGTTGTTTTCTTTTCCACGTCCAAGGAGCAGTGGGAAAGGGCGCGACATCGAGATCGATCTGAATCGTCAGATCTTAGCCATAAAACCTGACAGTCATTAGATCTATAGGGAGATAGATGAGGGTTAAGCCCTCGTGAATAGGGGCAAAAGAATCTGATCCGTCCATCTAAGGAGGACAGGTGGCAGAGATCCAGGGATCTCATGAACTCAGAGGTTCAAAAGGTAAGAGCCCAAAGTTTGGATGCTCCAAGTCACGAGTGGCGAAGCCACAAGAGGATTAGGACCGTCCATCTAAGGAGGAAAAGCGACAGAGATCCAAGGATCTCACGAAATCGGAGGTTCGTAAGGTAAGATCCCAAAGGTTGGATGCTCCAAGTCGTGAGTGGAGAAGCCACGAGAGGATCAGGACGATCCATCCGAGGAGGACAAGTGGTAGAGATCCAGGGATCTCATGAACTCGGAGGTTCGTAAGGTAAGAGCCCAAAGGTTGGATGCTCCAAGTCGCAAGTGGCGAAGTCACGAGAGGATCAGGACCATCCATCCGAGGAGGACAAGTGGCAGAGATCCAGGGATCTCGTGAACTCGGAGGTTCGTAAGGTAAGAGCCCAAAGGTTGGGTGCTCCAAGTCGCGAGTGGCGATGTGCCGAGAGTCAAGCCCGAGAGAACACATGGAAAAACTTCAAGGTGGGTCCCATGCGATTGACAGGTGGACACGCATCGCCTAGAGAAGGGAGTCAATGTTTCGTTTACTTCTCGTGTCTCGGGGATTCGTGGGAGAAGGGCATGAGAGTTCAACACTTGGACTTACGAAGTCGCGAGTAGCGAGAAAGCGAGAGGGAAAAATAAAATATCGCTTCCCGAGGGTTCGTGAGGGGAAGGTACCAAGATTTGATGCTACAACTCGCGAAGGGGCCAGTTCTGAGCAGTGCGAAGGGAAGGTCAACCTTCGCTGACCTTCAAGTCTCCGAGGATCGCATAAGGGAGGAACGAGAGTTCAACCGTTGAACTCACGAAGTGGTGAATAACGAGAGGAGCTAGAGTTTAGCCTAGAAGGTGGTCATGCGCAGAGGATGTTGACAGAAGGAAGCTATACCCATTTCGTGATCTCGGGTTTCGATGATTTGAGAAGAAAATTCGAGGGTCTTTGACTCACAATTCGCGAGGTCGCAAGTTGTGAAAGGCGCCTACATTTAGGCGTGTATGTGGTCCTATCGAACTAAGGACTAAAGAAAGGGAGCTAGTGCTTTGTCGATTAAGTGGTGGGTAGATCTGGACTGCCAAAATCTGCGCACCCAGATCTACGACCAGGGTTTCATTCTGAAGCCCCCTCACCATTCTACCTTCAATATTGGACTCAATGGTATCGCTGAGTCACGAAACACGAAAAGGCGCCTGGTTTGTTTGGCCTGTGGTCCTAACCCACAATCGCAGGGAGGTGAATAGGGAAGAACTAGCTTGCACTAGACCCCCATAGGACTTCAGGGATTCTGTTCATGGAGGAAGAACAAAAATTTTATTACAATGTAGTGGGTATGTGACATCAATTATTCTAGAAGCTCCTAGAAGTGTACTATTCAAATTGATGGTAACTAGGATTTAATCATGGGTATAGTTGTTGCATTAAGAAAATCATTAAAATAAATTAGTTGGAATACGAAGTTGTGAGTTTGGTAATTATGGTAAAGTAGTTGTGATGAGAAGATTGAATAGTCAAAGTGGTTGACCAAGAAATAAATTAAATAATAAAGTCGCTGTAGCAAGAAGTTAGCAAAGGGAAAAAAAGTTATGAATTGACTAATTATAAAAAAGTTAGTTGCAACAAGAAATTGTGAGTAAAGAGATATTATTTAAATAATAAAGTAGTCAAAGTGGTTGCAAAGATAAATTATTTAAATAATAAAGTGGTTGCAACAAGAAATGGTGAGTTTACTATTTATGGATAAGTCAAATTGGTTGCAAAAGAAATTAATTAAATAATAAAGTTAGTTGCAACTAAAAGTGGAGAACTTACTATTTGTGGTAAATTGGTTAGGTTAAGTGGACAAAGGTTGAATAATCAAAGTGGTTAAGTGGAAAAAAGTGGGTTAATGGGTTAACCCTAGAAGATGGAGAAAGGGGTAAAGTTGTTGCAAGGAAACTTCTAGAGGAAGACATGAAGAGTATAAAGGAAACGACAAGCCTCTCTCATTTTTCTATATTGAACTTCATTGAATATCATTTGTGAAAGGTTATTTGGCAGGTATTATTGATAGATCAAATTTGTGGTAGAAAAATCGCGAAAAAAGAAGTGCGGTTGAAAAATCACGGCAGAAAAATCACGGTAGAAAAAATGCGGCAGAAAAATCACGGTAGCAGAATCGCGACAACAAAACCGTGGAAACAAAATTACGACAGCAAAATCGCGACAACATAACCGCAATAGTATCATGGTTGGAGTCTATTTATGAGAGATATGACACATCTTGTTTGAGTATGTTTTGTGAGCTAGGGTTTAGCTCTTGAGATGGTATTGGTTGTTCAGTATTGTTGTATATATCAGATTTGTTGATGGATACAATTGATATTTTGTTGTTGGTATTTAGCATATATATTTTGATATTTTGGTTGTGATGTGTTTTTGAAGTTGTTGGTTTAGCTTGAGACTACATAAAAGTGAGGTTGTGGCAAATGGTTTGATGTAAGGGTTTATGGTATTTGGTTTATGGATAGAGTGATGAATTGTTAGATAACTTTTGATGGTTATATTGGTGTATGTCTTTGGTTACATGGTTGAGGTACATGTTGGGTACATGGTTGAGACAAGTAGTTGATGAGTTGGCACATACATGAGCTGTATAGTTGATGATGTTGGTATATCTTGATGATTCATAGTTGATGTGTAGTTGATGCATGATTGATACATACTTGGTACATGGTTAGAGGTACTTAGTAGTATTGTTGACACATGGTTTATGGATGATGTAGCATACTTGTATTCATATATTATTAGAAGCACATATTGATCTTGGTGATGATTATGAGTTGTTGTGATATGCTTGGTTGATGCACATCTTCGTGATATTGTGCATATGGTTGAGAGTTTTTTCGGTGATTGATCTTTGTGAGTAGATCTGATTTGGTTGATAAGATTGATGAGACAGGTTGTTGTGATAGGTTGTTGTGACAGGTTATTTATACAGGTTTGGTGGATGGTTTATGCATTTGTTGATGGTATAGGTTGAGGTATGAGTTGATGCATGGTTGATGCATGGTACATGTTGGTTCAAGTTATTGGTTGTTTATAGGTTATTGGTACATGTTGATTACATGTTGTTTGGTATAGGTTGTTACATGTTGTTTGGTGTAGGTTGATTGTTACAGGTTGTTATAGGTTATTCTTACAGGTTGACAGTGGCAGTGGTTGATTTAGTGGCAGTGACAAGTTGTCTACGTTTGGCATTTATATTTTAGGGCGGTTGGATGAGGCAAGGAAAGGGGGTTGTAGCCTCCTTTTGGTTGATGTCGGAGAATCAGGAAGTTGGAGATTCCTTTAGGTTGGAGCTCGAGAACTAGGTGGTTCGAGACACCTTTTAGTTGGAGCCAAAGAACTAGGGAGTTGGAGCTTCCTTTAGGTTGGAGCCTGAGAAACTAGGGGGTTGGAGCCTCCTTCCAGTTGGAGTTGGAAAATTGGAATTTGGTGCTTCTTTGAATGTAATTCTTGACATATAAGAAAAAACATTATGTGGTTTTCTCCCACATTGGGTTTCCATGTAAATATTGGTGTATTGTGTATTATGTGGATGTGTTGTTATTGTTTATTATGCACCGATGGATGTTAATGTTTATGATACAGTAATATATTGATGATGAATAGATGAACATGGTTGAATAAGTAAAAATAATATATATTATGGTTTAAAGGATTAATAAGTGGTATAATTTCTCATTATTGATTCACTCCCCCCCCCCCCNCCCCTCTCGATAATCCAATAGATAGGTAGTGACTGTAGGTGGGTGTTTTCCATACAATGCTTCATATGGGGTCATTTTAGTGGAAGTATGATAGGAAGTATTGTACCACCATTCTACCAAGGGGAGCCATTTCACTCACTAGTGTTGTTTGTCTGAAGAAAAACACCGCAAGTAGGTTTCCAAACATTTGTTGACCACTTATGTTTGGCCGTTAGATTGGGGATGATAGGTTGTGCTCATGTTTAGTTGGGTGCCATGCAATTTAAATAGCTCTTTCCAAAATGTGCTGGTGAAATTTGGGTCATGATTAGATATGATAGAGGTGGGCATGCCATGTAACTCGAAAATATGATCAAGGAAAACCTGTTCTACTAGTGTCTATGTGAAAGGGTGGGGTAAGGCACAAAAATGAGTATACTCGGAGACGTTCTCAACCACCACCATGATGATAGACTTGTTCCTTTCTTTAGGAAGGCCCACTATAAATCCCATAGAGATGTCTATCCACACAGAAGCTAGAATTGGTAGGGGTTGTAGTGCTCATGGAGACTTGATAGTTTCACCTTTATTGCGTTGGCACACCTCACATTCGGTGACAAAGTGAAGGGTATCCTTCTTCATGCTTTCCAAAAAAAAGAACGACGGGCATGAGCATAGGTATTTTGGAAGCCTGAGTGACCTGCAATAGTTGATGAGTGCAACTCGTTTAAGAGTCATGACTTGAGTGCTGAAGAGGGTGATAGAACCAAAAAATCCTTATATCTGAGAATATTTTCCTGCCAAGTGTAGTTGATGGGAGGATTAGGGTTCTCCTAAAGGCATTGAACTAACTTTGAGAGAGTCCAGTGTGTTAGCCACTCTTGGCGTACTTCTTCAATCCAATCAGGGACCGATAAAGATAAGGAAAATAGGGAGTCTTCCTCCTCATGTTGTCTTGACAATGCATTGATTACTTTATTTTTTTTTCCCTTTTTATATATGATTTCATAATCACAACCCAACATTTTGGTCAACCACTTGTTTTGTTCTGGGGAGGACAATTGTTTCTCCAGAAAATACTTTAGACTATGGTGATCTGTTTTGATCTGAAAATGACACCCCAAAAGATATGGCCTCCATGTGTGTACCGCATGGAGAATGACCATCATTTCTTTTTCATATGTACATCTGCCCAAATTGCGGTCACTCAAATATTTTCTAGTAAAAGCCACATGTCGACCATCTTGTGTGAGCACTGCATCTATACCAGTTCTAGAAGAATCTGATTCCACCACAAAGGTTTTTTGGAAGTCAAGAGCTGCTAGGAAAAGAGTAGTGCACATGGCCCTCTTTAACTCTATGAAGGCTTGCTTAGCAGTAGGGTTCCAATGAAATGCATTCTTCTTAAGAAGATCTGTCAAGGGCTTAGTAATTTTTCCATAATGGTGGGAAAATTTCCTGTAATATCCCGTGAGACCGAGAGAACCCCTTAGGCTCTCTAAGGTCGCGCATCATGGCCACTCTTGCATAGCTTGTATCTTTTTGGGGTCCACTTTTATTGAAACACACTCTGACATTGAGAGGGGGGGGGGTGAATTAGTGTCTGGAACTTTTGACTGCTTTTCACACTTTCATAGATTAAATGAAATAATTGAATAAGATATATGCAGCTCAATAAGTTATTCATACACATGTATAACACAAACTGTATGAAGTAGATAAAATATCTTTCTTTTATTTATTTAACTTGAATGAATACAAATTAAATCAATCCTTTAATATCTTCAACTTCAACTGAATATGAGAGATTCAACTCTTTGATACAAGACCCAGCTTTTAGTTCTCATATCCAACTGAGAAATGAGGAATCCAACCCTCATAACATGACCTAGCTTGTTGATCTCAGATCCAATTGAGATGTGAGGACTCCAATCCTCATGACAAGACTCAACTTGTAAACATGCACCAACATGATAGAATGAGCTTTCATTCAATCCACTCTCTCTCTCTCTCTCTCTCTCTCTCTCTCTCTCTCTCTCTCTCTCTATATATATATATATATATATATATATATATATATATATATATATCCACCAAGACTCTCTAAGATTCACCACCACTTCTGGTTTATATAATATTTCAATTGGTATATGATTGAACCATTGTGTCTTTTGACATGAACCATTGCACCTCTTCATTTAATTTTAACATAAATAATCTTCTCATTTTATTCATTAATTTATTGTGTAAGTTTCTCAATTAATTAGAAGACTAATCTTGATTCGAATTTTGTCCACATGAGTTGATCACAGGTATAGATTGACTCATTATATCGTTCCCATGCTTCTACTGTGTCCCTAGTTCTTCAACATACCATTTTCAAGATTTTACTGGCTCTCTGTATTGATATGGTGTTAATATTGTCAAATTACAGACCTTTAACCATTTTACATAAATTGTATTATGCAAAGGAACTTTCTCCAACCCAATGTTCAAATGACCTCAGGCTCAAAACCACGGGCTTATTCATTTAAGTGTTGTTCCTAGCGCCTCTTCTTTCACCCTTTTTCCTCTATCACGAGACCAGTGTTGGAACCAAGTCCTCCAGACTTTAGCCTTCTTGCATTTTATCAGAGTAATACTTCCCAAAGTAAACTTCGTTGAAGTACATATAAGCACTCCCTGTTGACATATTTTTCATATGCCCTTCGACTAAGAACCAAAGGCTTAACTCATATTTTCCATGTAGTTATTGAAATTGGCCCTTGAGTTGCTTAATAACCTTCACATGACCAGGAGCTAGGACTGTAGACTTGGGAAAAAAGGAGCTCCGACTCTCCAAGTATTCGAAATTATTGGACTTTGCAAACCTTGTATTCTTTCAAAGTAAAATTCGTCGAAGTGCATATACTCTATTCACCAGTATATTGGATGGTCAATTTTAATCTTCCATTGAATGGACGATCCTGGCTTACCCAAAGGCTTCAACAAAATTGACGATCATGACTTAAGAAATAGTTGTGATCTATGATTCGTGCTCTTTCAACATAGTGGATTTTTAACGCTTGGCCATTGTGCGCTTTAATATCGAGTTAATGCATGTCCATAAACTTCAATGGTCCAGATCATTGTTCTCTACCTCCACCAATTTAATCTTCATGCAGGTTAATTTTTTGTTTTTGGATATCAACCATGGATCTCCCTCCTCAATGGATGGTCAGATATTATTTCAGAGCTTCAGCACTACGGGACTTTGGGTTACTAGAACTTTGAAGTAGTTCAATTCCTATGGAGGTTTACCTACTGAATAATTCATAAAATGACGGTGACTGCTTGTTGGCGGTTAACATCTCATGTTTACACTATTCTTCCACTGTGCTTGATCACCGATCAAGAATGATCCCAAAATAGATCAATGATTAGCATTACTTCATGATTCACGCTTACTCTATCTTTCCACTACACTTGATCTAATGGTCATGAGATATCCTGGAGGATCCTAGATCAACGACCGACATTGGTTCGTGACTTTGGACTTCAACGCTTCGATTATTTTTGCTTGTAGGAGAAGCTGGACATCCCCAGAGGTTGTAATTTTGGAGTGACATGGCATGCTGACATCACCTAGGTTGATGTGAACCCATAGTATGTGTGCCACGTGTTACCCTGATTTGTGAATTTCACATTCCTTGTGTGCCACATCGAACTTGACACTTATCACCATTTTATTGGGCCACGTATCATCCATTGCTAACATGGTCTTGCTGACATGGACCTACTGATGTGTCACATGTCTTCCTCCTAGATCTAACAGTTATAGATTCATTTAAAGTTCCTTATTTATTTGACAATCTTTTTTTACTTCCGGGACTTCGTGCCTTTGGCCCCATTTATCCTATCCTTCCACTACTTCATCCAATGATCAAGAATGGTCCTGAAATGGATCAACGGTTAGTGCTTCTTTCAGACTTCAGGATTTCAAAGCTTGCCCTATCCTTCCACTTTATGTTGATCAACTGTCGGCGTGATTTCCCAAATATTTCTTTGATCCTATGGTCGATGGGAGTTTGTGACTTCGGGGCTTCGACCATCGGGTATTCCTACATGACTCAGACTTCTTTTCACCAGAGTGGTCAGTACTGGAGTTGACCACCTTCTTTCCTTTAGTGCAATTTGATGGTTCAACATTTTCATTCCAAATCAACTGTCGACACTTAATTCTAGATCAAATCTTGATCTAACAGATGAGAACTCATTCGAAGCTCCTTCTTGATCGATGGTTGGTGTTATTTCATGACTTCAAAATATCATGGATTCTTCCTTGTCTCCAGTAATTGCTGAAGTGTCAAAGTTATTTATCTGCTGCTTGATCCAACTGTCCATAATGCTACTACTTCAGATATGATGGTTGATATTTAATCCTTCCCAACCTCTGAATTCATCTCGATCTAATGATCCTAGATTTTTCCGAACTAAGAATGAACAACTCCTGTAACTTGATCCTTTACAATCATATTTCTTTACTCCTAGAAATTTGTTTCGGATTCACTTGAATGTGCTAACTCCTCCCGATCTTTGTATTGGTGCGCTCGTTTATGCATTGTCTATACATGATCACAATACTCTATTTCACCTAATTTGTTTCCTCGACCTTAACATTGCGTGCTCTCATTCTGTGTGTGTATTCTTTGTAGAATCTCCCTGCTATCTCTTCCGAGCTCTAGGAACATAGGATCATTTTTTATCCTATCGTGATCAACAATGATCACAAATTACTTCTACCCCAAGATGATCTTCCTTTTTATTTGTTTACTATACATGTTTGACTCATGTTGCCATCAGTGACAACACACAATCAATAATGCCAACAACTTTTACCCATTCTCGACCCACAATGTGTCCCAAGTATTCCACTTCGCTGGCTCCAAAGAAACATTTGGTATTTTTGACAAACAATTTGGTATTTACATCTAACTGTTCAAGATGCAAATCTTCTACTACCACAAGACTTAAAATAGTCCTAATTGAAGTCATTTTAACAACAGGAGAAAATATTTCATCAAAATCTATACCTTTCTTTTGTGCAAACCCCTTTACAACAAGTCTAGCCTTGTACCTCTTTTCTCCTCTGGTGCCAACGCCTCAACCTACGGGTCAAGAGTCCACGTTAGCTCATAGGATATTCTCTTTTCTACTGGCTTGAAGAACTCAAATGTCCTTCTATTTCCCTATCGGTAAATCTGCACCCACAGAACTCTTCGCGTGATCCCCTCTCTTTTCTTATCAGGGAATCGGACTTCGCAACTTCATGAGGTCAGTGGTCAAGCGCAGGTGTTTCGAATCCCCGAGACCCGATGTGAGTCAACAATGACCCTTCCTTTACCCTGTTGGGACTTCTCCTATCGCGATTTTGGCACTCGCGATGTCGAACGAATTGGTTCTCCGAATCCCGAGTCCCGNCCCCCCCCCCTGACACATGTGTGAGGTTGACCTTTCAATGTTTCACCTCATCGACAATTAGGGGTTCAGGATTTCGTGAATCCTGATGCAACGTATTCGGCACTCCTCGTTGCGAAATCTCGATACAATGTGCCACCTGTCCACTCGTTTGCTCCGTTGTGGCCCCACACTACACTTGTAGTCGTCGAGGTATCGTGTATCGCAATATCGCGATTCCCATTGCAATATTTCAGATTTTTGATCCACAAAACCCCGATATGCGATTTCACGTATAGATCCAACGACCCTTATGGCTCGGATCAACAGCCTTGCCCCTCCTGAGCTTCAAACCCTATGAAATACTCTGTCGTATCTCCCTTGCACCTCTGCGAGATCTAACGGCTCATGGATATTCATGGATTTCCCTCGGGGAACTCCGTCCGTCCGTTCCTCCTGATGAAACCTAAGAATGACCAAGTGTTCCTTCGCGGAACTCGATCACCTGCGTGCAAACTTACGACGCTTGTTTTGAACACTTCATGGCACAAGCTCCCTGTGCTTCTCTTTAATGGATTAGAAGGCCTTACCCTTCCTGAGATTTTCCCACAACCTTCAAGTCCTTCAGAAAAACCCTTGCACGCACTCCTTGCGGCAAACCCTCAACCACGTCCAAGTGCTAAAGTCCCTCGACTTTGCGCACACTTGCAACAATAGTCTTTCAACTCTCACTCAGGTTCGCAACCCTGAACTTCACTCGGCCTGCGCACTCCTTGCACGGATCCTATGTCCAACTGCACTTTGGGTGAATGAGGACAAAAGTTTAACTATTTGAGCTTCAGAGACGCAACCCTGATTTTTTGTCGACGCACTCCTTGCGGACACTTCAACTGCACTCCTTGCAGGAAGTCTTACTCAGATAGAGAAACAATTGAAACTCATTTCATTATCCTCTCAGACTTCAATTCCAAAACATGAAATCATATACACAACATATAAAAGCAAGTATATATCTGGAAGCAAACATTCATGAGCATATCAACATCCATACATAGAGAACAGACACAAAACCCTGAATTTGAATCAATCTCTTCTACTAATTTAAGTGTCTGTACATGGATGTTCTTACACAGCTCTCTGCATGCTCTTTCTCTTCCTTCTCTTCTAATGTTACAAATGCACAATGAGGGTGTCTATATCTGGTTCCCCCCTTGCGCTCTACAAACAGTCTCATCTAGAATTAAATTCTATCTACTTTACATTAACTACCTTAAATGTCATCTACCTACTAAGGATGAGAGCTAAAGGCTCAAGGTCCGATTACAATATACAAGTGCGCTTCATCTTAATGGCTCATTTAAGATCGCACAACAACTTCAAGGTAATTTCAAGATTTGTGTTGGCTTGTCCAGCTGTCCTCCGCTTTCGCGCTGGCTCGCTTGATGTAAAGGTGATGCTCCTGCATCATACTCCCTCGCTTGAAAAACTTCATGGGCTCCTGTCCATGAGCTCCTGCATGGAATGTCCATGCTTCTGTATCTCTACTTCGCTCTCCCAGCTGGCATCTTCAACTAGATGGTTCTTCCACTTGACCAGATACTCGAAGTATTGCTTTTGCCTGGTCCTCTTGCCCACTCTCTTATCTAGTATGCACTCCATTTGTAGCTTCTCTGCAACTGGCATTTGTTTCGTCCACCGGATCACTGGCTGCTCATCTCTAGTCCCTATTTCCCCAGCTTTATATGGGTACAAATCCGAGATATTGAATATCAGAGATATTCCGATCCCATCGAGTAATTCAATCTCATAAGCATTCGTCCCAAACTTCTTCAAGACCTTCTAGCGTCTGATTTTCTTCATCTTCAACTTATTGTATGTTCCTCTCGGGAACCTTTTGTTATCCACAATTTTGGTCATTGTGATGATGTCATGGTGATGTTATGATGATAGCAAATCAAACTCCTCATTAAAGAACTCCTTCCTGAAAAGGGTTGCTCTTATCTATTTCCAGAAGTTATGTTTTGAGGAATGTTTGCAGGCTGCATATATACTCTCCTACGGGAATCCTTAATTCTCGCATGCTGCATTCAGCTAGGGTGTGAACTTCTCGCACTATAATCATTGCCAGGGTGCAGACATCTTTTTACAAAGGAAAAAGATAAGATTCTCGAGCCTTCTAGAAGGGAATCTTCTAGAAGAGTGAGTTGGTATTCGAATGGTTATTCAGAAGCTGGCATTCCAGATTTATTGGGATCATTCTTATCCTAGNAACTAACCTATTCTCTCTTATAAATTGATGAGAATACTCATGGAAAGGGTTAAGTGGGCAAGCTTGAGAGATCTATTGGAGAATTGGTGCATGATTGTATGGAGAATTGATGCTATAACAGATATAGACAACAACAAGGTCATCATAAGTAGTTGATTTTCTTCATGCTTGAGCAAGTGTGTGTGTCAGAACTAGAAGCCATTGAAAGGAGATCTACGACATCAAGGCTCATGTTGTATATTTCTCTTTCAGTTAATTCAATACATGAATATGTCCCTTTCCCATAATGATGATGT
>ML779187.1:1087391-1097781 GCA_009831015.1 Picea engelmannii | reverse complement strand
CCTAGCGCCTTCCATCCAGTATAAATAAGAGAGGCTAGCGCCTCATTAGCTCACTCACTCAAGTCACTCAACAAGTGCACAAGTTTGGAGATAGCTGCAGTTGGGAGAAGAAGGAAGAGAGAGACACATTTCTCAGTCTTGATTATTCTCTAGTGTTTGGTCTTTTATCTTGTCATTGTATTGGCAATCTATATTAAGGAAGTTTGTGTTGGGTTTTCTCATGATAAATGTTGTGTATCTTGTGATTGTGTTTGTCTTAGTGATTCTACCTATGCTATTGTTATCTGGTAATTTGAAAATAAACTTAATAGCTGCTCTAAAATTAACATGGTATCAAAGCTAAGCTGAAGAGAGCACCTTTCACTAGATAAGCAAAAACATCACGTTGTCATACAAGAAAATTCAGTTTTTTTTTTGGAGAAGAATTTCAGCATAAAAAACACCTAGGAAAGTGCGCCCTAGCCTAGCAAACTTATTGGCAGCTTGAGCGCACCTTTTCAGTGGAAAAAACTCCCGAAAAGTGAAACCCTAGTTTTCACTGGTACCAGAAAACCAGGAAACCAGGAAACTAGAACCAGTACCAGAAGCACTAGTCTAGATTTGCACAGGCCCAATTTCAAGGGTAAAATTTGGATTTTCAGAAAACTGACCACACCAGCCTACTCACCTCAGCCAAGCAAACCTCCTGGTAAGTTCATATTTAATTTTTGAGCATTTTCAATTTTTGGTCATTTTCCCAGCTCCAGGTCAAGATGTCTGCAAGCACCAAGCTTGTTGACAAGTTAGAAGGTGTGGATAACTTCTATGCCTGGAAGTATAGGATTGCACTCATTCTTGAAGAGAATGACCTTGCAAGATGCATCAAATAAAATGTACCAAAACCCACAGATGTTATAGCTAAAGAAAAGTACTAGAAGGACATGGTTAGGGCCAAAAGCATCATTGCAGACTCTATCAAAGATCACTTTATCCTTCAAGTCACATCTAAGAATACCCCAAAAGAAATCTTTGATGCCCTAACCAGATTGTATGAAGGAAGAAACATTAACCAAAAGATGAACTTGAGAACTCAACTCAAGAATACAAAGATGCACAAAGGAGAAACAATTCATCACTATTTCTCTAGGATCTCTCAATTCAAGGAACAACTAGAAGCAATTGGAAATACCCTAGATGAATATGAAATCTTAATGACAGATCTTAATGGTCTCTCAAGACCTTGGGATGCATTCATCCAAACCATTCATGTCAGAAAGGAAAAACTACAATTTGACACTCTTTGGGAAGAATGTGTTCAATAAGAAGCAAGAGTAGCTAACCGAGAAGCAATAGTATTAAGGGATGAATATCAGGCCCTATATGCTCATACTAAATGAGGAAATATAAGGTATCACTTGAATAAGGATACCCACCCACATAAGGAGTCTCACTCCCCAAATAAATTCATCCATAAAGAATCTCACCCTCCAAGGAGATTCTAGAAATTTCAGAAAGGTCAAAGAAGAGAAAAATATTTCTCATCTTATCAATGTTAACATTGTGACAAGATGGGACATATTGCTAAGAATTTTCTAGCTAGAAGAGAAACAAAAGGAACCATGCCCATACAAGTGAAGATGAAGATCCACCCACAAAGATGATTAAAGAAAAGATTGAAGAATATGTATTAATCTCTAGCCTCTCAGGATCAATGTCACCTGGTGAGGATACTTAGCTCATATATAGTGGTACTTCCAAGCACATGACAGGTTAGAGAGACAGTCTCTCTAGCCTTACAGAAAAGAACTTTCCCCAGAAAGTTACACTTGGAGATGATTACTAGTACCCTATCAAAGGAGTGGGAGAGTCTAATTACAAAATTGATTCAGGGACCCCATTGAAGATGAAGGATGTACTATATGTACCGGGTTTGATGAAGAATTTTCTTTCTATCTCATATTTAGATAATAAAGGCTTCAGGGTTTCATTCATAGATGGTGAAATCCTTATGTGGTATAAAGGAAAAACCACAGAAGATGCAATTTTTATTGGAACAGAAGAACGTGGCCTGTATAAATTAAAAGGTCACTCAGATGCAACCTTTATTCACTCCACTGAGAGTCTGTGTGAACTTTGGCATGGAAGACTAGCTCACATCAACTACAAGTCCTTACCATATATGAGTAAGGCAGTTACAGGTCTACCAGATTTCAAGGTTGACCTTGAAGGTGTGTGCAAGGGATGTGCACAAGGAAAGAACATTGAGAATCTTTTCCTGAAGAACGACAATAAATCAGAAGGAGTCTTGGATCTCATCCAATCAGATGTATGTGGCACAATTCCATCCACCTCTCTTAGTGGGTATGTAAACTATCTATCATTTATTGACGACTATTCTCACAAGACTTGGGTTTACTTCTTGAAATCAAAATATGAAGTTCTTGGGAAATTCAAGGAATTCAAATCCTTGATAGAGAATCTCTCTCAAAGAAAAATCAAGATACTCAGGTTTGATAATGGAGGAGAATACACCTCAAAATAGTTTGTAAGATTTTACAGAGATGCCAGGATTAAGAGGGAGCTCACCACCCCCTACAATCCCCAACAAAATGGTGTAGCAGAAAGAAAGACCATAACTATAATGGAAGCAGTGAAGACTATGATCCATGATCAAGATCTTCCAATGCACTTATGGGAAGAAGCAACAAGAACAACAATGTATGTACAAAACATATTATCCCTTAGTGTACTTGGGTTCAAAACCCCCAAAGAAATGTTCTCCGAAAAGAAGAGAGAAGTAAGTCATCTCAAAATATTTGGTTGTCCAATGTTTGTACACATTCTGAAAGAGAAGAGAACCAAGTTGGACCTTTCAGGAAAGAAGGGAATATTTGTTGGATACTGTGAGGTCTCTAAGGCCTTCATAATTTACATACCATGTTACCATCATATTGATATCAATAGAGATGTAACCTTTTATGAAGATGCAACACTCAAGAAATCGAGGAGATGCCAACTTGAAGATGTATATGAAGAAGAACCTGTAATTCCTAGAGTTGCAGAACTAGGGAGGGAAGTCACAGTTTTCCCTAATGAGGATATTCCAGAATATCATGACATGATATAATCTCAAGAGCCTCCCCAAATGATGATTTCTCACAAGAGAAATCTAGCCCGGGCGAGGGAACTAATTCAAGATGGAGAAAAGTATGGTGCCCCAGAAGGAACCATGAGAAAATTCAAGAAACCTAATCCATTCTCCAGTTATATGGCTTTAATGTGTGATCCCATAGAGAAGGATCCTACTTGATTTGAAGAATCCATTCAAAATAAATAATGGGAAGATGCCATGAAAGAAGAATACCAATCAATTATAAAGAATGATGTATGGGAAATAGTTCCCAGACGGAAGAGAAAAGATGTGGTATCTTCCAAATGGCTATACAAGATAAAACATGTTGCTAATGGAAGTATTGAGAAATATAAAACAATGTTTGTAGTTCATGGATTGTATCAAAAGGAAGGCATTGAATATGAAGATATGTTTTCTCCTGTAACCAGATACACTTCTATCAGAACCATCATAGCTCTTGTAGGTAAGATGAAGTGGAATTTACACCAGATGGATGTGAAAACAACCTTCTTAAATGGTGTCATTGAAGAAGAAGTGTATATAGAACAACCTCAATGGTTTGAAGTTGAAGACATAAAGACACATGTCTACAGGTTGAAGAAGGATCTATACAGATTGAAGAAAGCTCCTAGAGCTTGGTATGGAAGAATTGACAGTTTCCTAACGAGCTTGGGATTTACCAAGAGTAAAGTTGATTCTAATATTTACTTCAAGGTTATGAATTATGAGCTTGTTATATTTTTGTTGTATGTGGATGAATTATTCTTAACTGGAGAAAAAAATCTCATCACTGGTTGTAAGAAGAAGCTCGTTGCACAATTTGAGATGAAAGACCTAGGCCTAATGCACTATTTCTTAGGTTTTGAGGTTTGACAGATCCCAGAGAAGATCTTCCTTAACCAAGAGAAGTATGTAGTTGAAATACTAAAGAGGTTTGATATGTTGGAGTGTACATCCATGAACACACCCATGGAAACAAAGTTGAAGCTCCTGGTTGATACTTCGTTAGAATTGGTTGATGCTACATTGTATAAACATATCATTGGATCGTTGATGTATCTAGCGAACACCAGGCCAGACATATGTTTTGCTGTGAACACCTTGAGTCAGTATCTGGTAGAGCCCAGACGTCTTCACCTTGTTGTTTCAAAACATGTGATGAGATACCTTAAGGGTACACTGGACTTTATTCCATGTTATAATGGAGATCATGACTTCAGACTGATTGGTTATATCGATTCAGATTGGGCTAGAAGTGTTTCTGATAAAAATAGCACTTCAAGATGTTGTTTCAGTCTAGGGTTAGCCATGAATTCATGGCAAAGTAGGAAGCAATCTAGTATTTATCTCAGCACAATGGAAGCAGAATACATTGCTGCATGTTCTGCTAGTTGTGAAGCCATATGGCTTCGAAAGTTGTTGACATGTCTATTTGATCTAGATATGGAAGCAACCGTGATTCTATGTGATAACCAGAGCTGCATAAAGATAATAGAGAACCTTGTGTTCCATGACAAGTCGAAGCACATAGAAATCCAATATCACTACATTCGTGATATGGTGCAGAGGGGAGCCATAAAGCTCCAATATGTTGGCACAGATGAGAAGGTTGCAGATGTGTTGACCAAACCTCTGTCTCGTGTAAAGTTTGAGCACTTTTGAGATAAGCTTGGTATAGTCCAAAAGGACCTCCCTCGAAAGGGGGAGTGATGTTGATGACACTATGGTATCCTAACCAACAACATGTAGCTCAATTAGGATTTTATATACTAGGGAATTGATCATCCCTGGATATATCTTGAAGGTCCAGTAAGGATGGTCTATTAGGGCACCTGTGCATGTATATGCTAGTTGTGGTCAGTAGTGGTAGTTCCATTAGGATTTTAATAATCTTAGGGAATCTTATGATTCTTGGGCAGATCCTGAAGGTCTGGTAAGGATGGTCTGTCAAAGTACCACATGGTAGCTCCGTTAGGATTTTATATCCTAGGGAATCTTATTATTCCTGGGAAGCTCCTTAGGGACTGTCAGAGTACCACAAAATGTTGTTACACCTGCCTCATTATGTTGCCCCATGATGATGATGTTGTTGCTCCAGCCTTCATGCTGTGATGATGTTGTTGCTCCAACTTTCATGTTGTGATGATGTTGTTTCTCCATCCTTTGTGTTGTGATGATGATGTTGTTGTTGTTGATGATGTATCAGCCTCGTGCTGACTATGATTTTATCTCAGCCTCGTGTTGATGTTGTTGTTGTTGTTGATGTTGTATCAGCCTCGTGTTGTTATTGATGATGATGACGTATTAGTGTTATACTAGTTGATGTTGATGCAAATGATGATGCCATTCCAGCTCCATGATGTGGATGATGATATTGATCTTAAGAAAAAATTCCTATGATTTATAGATATGCCAGTTAGTGTTCAAGATGATGATGATGTTTCTTCCCTCTCTCTTCGATGATGATAGATTGTAGAATACCTGTCTTTTTAAGGGGGGGTATTGAAATATTATAACTGTAAAGAATATTATACTTATTATTCAGTTATTATTAATTATATCAATCCCCTTTTGTGCATTAATCATGTTGGGATTCGTAAATGATTAATTCCCTTTTTGTGGATTGGTCAAACCCTAATTATATGCTGCTAATTAAGAATTCGCCCCCTAGACCTAATTAAAGTGGTTTTAGCCACTAAGAGAAGAAGTCGTCCCTGCTTGATGAAGAGACACCTCCCTAACACCTGCCATCCAATATAAATAAGAGAGGTTAATGCCTCATTAACTCACTCACTCAAGTCACTCAACAAGTGCACAAGTTTGGATATAGTTGCAATTGGGAGAAGAAGGAAGAGAGAGGCGCATTGCTGAGTCTTGGTTATTCTATAGTGTTTGGTATTTTATCTTGGCATTGTATTGGAAATCTATATTAAGGAAGTTTGTGTTGGGTTTTCTCCCCCATGAGGGTTTCCCATAATAAATTTTGTGTATCTTGTGATTTTGTTTCTCTCAGTGATCCTACCTATGCTATTGTTATCTAGTAAATTGAAAAGAAACTTAATAGCTGCTCTAAAGTTAACATTCTCTTGGATTTTGTGGATTATTCACTTCAATTTAGGGGCTTCTTCTCTTTAATTTAGGGGCTTCGTCACTTGGCTTTAGAAACTTTTTCTCTTGGTTTTAGGGGCTTCTTCACTTGACTTTAGGGGCTTCTTCACTTGGTTTTAGGACATATTCAAGGCTTCTTCAAGTCTCCATTTGTGTACAACTCAAAGTGGGCATGTGGAAACACCCACATGTTATCTCATCCCATGAGGGCCATGCTTAAAAGCTACACCATAAGGGGACCACTTTGGAGTTATATACAATTATGTCAAGGCTCCTTCAAGGCTCTTCAAGGATTCTTCAAGTGCACACATCATCAACAGTTTTAGGTGCTTCTGGGATTTTCTTTAGGGATTCTTCTAAGATTGAAATCAATGAGAACCAATTTTTTGAGTCTCATAACTCTCATATGGTGGGACATTTAAGGTTCCTCAAAATATATCAAAGGATCAAAAGAAGATTATTTTTGGGAAGGAATGAAGATAGATATTCAAAACTTTGTAAGAGAATGCTAGGTTTAACAAAGAAATAAAGGAGAGAATATCAAGACTCTAGGGTTACTTCAAGCCTTACATATACCTAATCAAAGATGGGAAGATATATCAATGAACTTCATTACAATTTTACCAAAATCAGAAGGTAAGGATGCCATTTTTGTAGTTGTAAATAGACTAAAAAAATATGCACACTTTTGTAGTATTCAAGGTACATATAATGCAAGCCAAGTAGAAAAAGTTTTCATGAAATACATTCATAGGCTTCATGGATTTATTAAAGTAATAATATGTAATAGAGATCCAAAATCCACAATAAATTTTTGGAAGGAGTTGTGGAAGATAATAGAGACAACATTGGCCATGAGTTCAACATATCATCCACATACATATAGTCAAATAGAATAGTGAACAAATGTTTAGAGGATTAACTTTGTTGCTATTATTCAGATAAACAATCTCAATGGGTCAAGTGGATTCTTCTATTATAATGGTGGTATAATACAACTTATAATATAGTTACTAAAATGTCCCCATTTCAAGCTCTTTATGGAGATCCAACTCCTAGCATCACATCCTTTTTCTAAGACCATTCCAAATTACACGAAGTAGACTCAAATTTTGAGAAGACAAGAAAATTTACAAATAATTAAAGAAAACTTTCAAATGGCCCAAAACAAGATGAAGAAGTAAGAAGATGAACATTGAAGTGAAAGAAAAATTGAGGTGGGGGATTGGGTATATCTGAGACTCCAACCATATAAGCAATCTACTCTCAAACAAAAGAAGATAAAAAACAAGCTCCAAAATTTTGTGGGCCTTACAAGATACTTCACAAGATTGGAGAAGTGGCTTATAAGTAAGATTTTTCTTATTCACACTTGCATAAGGTTTTCATTTATCTTTCCCACAAAAGATTATATGATAGACTATGTTGGTACATATTGAACTTCTAGAATTAGACAAAGAAGGAAAATTGATTCTTGAACAAGAAAAAGTTATAGGTCAACATTATTTTTATATTTTGGATAACATGTGGGAAGATGAGTAATTCATGAAAAAACACTGTCAATTATAAGATTTGAGGGAAAATATTTTTAATAGAGGGGGTTTATGTCAAGGTCTTAACCGCCATTCATTATTATTATTATATTAATTATAGTTAGATCATCCTAGAGTGTAGGATACATCATGCCCTCTTTATCTCTTATTTATAAATAAATTATATTCATTTGAATAGGCATTTCACATTGTCATTTAGATATCTTGCAATTGTAGGTTTTCCCCTCGAAGTGGCTTATTATTCACTCATTCACTTGTTATAGGTGTGGAATTACTAAAATTGGTATTAACTAATGTTCATTGGGTTATTTGATACATAACATATGACAACCTTGCATTGACAGATATCATGTCTTAGCAAATATAACTAGAAGATGTGTTCATTGGGTTATTTGATACATAACATATGACAACCTTGCATCGAGAGATGTCATGTCTTAGCAAATATAACTAGAAGATGTGATAGTAGAATGTGATCACTTGTACTAAATGTGCTAACTATCTATGTCACCTATTTAAATTTAAGTATAAGGGTGACAACCTTGCATTGAGAGATGTCATGTCTTAGCAAATATAACTAGAAGATGTGATAGTAGAATGTGATCACTTGTACTAAATATGCTAACTATTTAGCAAATATAACTAGAAGGTGTGATAGTAGAATGTGATCACTTATACTAAATATGCTAACTATCTATGTCATCTATTTAAATTTAAGTATAAAGGTAGAATGAGAGATTTCTAAAATAAAAAACATAACACTTCTATATTAACATAATCATGCTAATAACACACCTTAATAACTTTCTTCCCAATATTTGTCATATGCAATCCTTTCATTTCATTCATGAATTAGCACAATTATTGAATCATTATTCTAATAACTTGGTGCAACTATTACTACATAAATTTTACACTAATATGAATATCACAATCAAGAGATTGAATTTAACTCTACCTACTCTACATTTTAATGTGAATATCACAATCAAAGGCTTGAATTTAACTCTACCTACTGTACATTTCAATCAATATCCAAAAGGATGAGTATTATATGGACTTATATTTATTTTTTTAAAGTTAAAACTCAACAAATTATGTATGTTGTAAAATTTTATCCAAACAGATATACAGAGATATATGTTCTAAGTTTGTTATTATTTACCAAATAGACAAAGCAATAAGAAAATGACCGCAGTGGCTATGTCCCTGCCATTTATTTGAAAATGTTATGGGTAGTAATGGTTATGCTCGATCCCAATAATCGAGCAATTAATATAAACATGTTGGTAATCCAGCACTTAATATAAACACGTTGGTGAAAATGGCAGTAAGCTCGCTGTCACGCAGTCCTTGACGCCTGGATGTTAAGCCTATATAGCAACGGGGAATTGAATCGAATTAAATTGGCGCCTATAATATTCGTTCTGCCATACTCCAGTCCTATCCATGTTCATGTCATTCGTCCTTCCGACCCTTCAGCTGCAAAGTACGTATGCCTCGGCCGAAGGTATTGGGTAGCTGTTGATCGACCAGTCTTCATCCCCATAAAATTTTATTTTCATAATTCTCATGGAAGCTGTTTCAGAGAGATTTTAACTCAACAAACGTCTTGCAGAGAGATTTAAAATCCACAAACGTCGTAACGAGTCTAGACAGTAAATTTTTATAAATTGCAAACGATGTTCAATTACTTTACTGGAATAAACTGACAGACTCGCATATATTGGAGCAGTGACCCACTGCCTCTCCATTACCTGCACTGTTTATATTATCAACCCTAGCTCATATAGAACTTATCCTATCCTACACTCCACCGTCGACCGTATGACAGTGAGCCAGATCTGTCACAAGAGCCGTGATCCACTGCCTCTCCATTATCTTCACTGTTTCTATTATCAACCCTAGCTCATAAAGAACGTATCCTATCCTACACTCTATCGTATGACCGTATGGATGCATTTGCAACCAAAATTAATATTTACCATGATGCCATTTAACCGTTGCAGGGATTCATTAATGAATCATTTGATGGTATCCATTGGACCTGTCATTTAAACATCTAAAAGGAAATCATATTTTATTTGCATCTCCCCATCACTTCCACCAATTGTTAAAGCAACAATAAATTTGTTACAAGGCAACCCTGCATGAAGAATCTCCAGGTTGATTTCAATATTGGCAATAGATTAATGGGTATCAGTCAGATTCCACTCAATGTGTTTTATTTCCATCTCGGCTATCACTTCCACCATTTGTTAAAGCAACAACAAATTTGTTACATGGCAACCCTGCATGAAGAAGCTCCAGGATGATTTCAATATGGGCAATAGATTAACTGCTATTCGTCAGATTCCAATCAATGTGTTTTATTTCCATCTCAGCTATCACTTCCGCCATTTGTTTAAGCAACAATAAATTTGTTACAAGGTAACCCTGCATGAAGAAGTTCCAGGTTGATTTCAATATTGGCAATAGATTAACTGCTATTCGTCAGATTCCCATCAATGTGTTTTATTTCCATCTCACCATCACTTCCATCATTTGTTAAAGCAACAATAAATTTGTTACAAGGCAACCCTGAATGAAGAAGCTCCATGTTTATTTCACTATTGGC
>ML779187.1:1053281-1066540 GCA_009831015.1 Picea engelmannii | reverse complement strand
GGCATATTACATTAGTAATGTTATTTTATTTATGTTGGCTTTATTCCATTAGTTGTAATTATACCTCCTAGTCTCCTATATATACCAAGGAGACATTTTCATTTGGAATCATCTTGTACTTGAACATTTATGTGGGATAAAAGGAGGTTGCCCCCTCAAAGGGGCTTATTATTTGAAATTCTCTCGTTTTCAAGGCATTGAGTACTTATTCTGAGGTTTTTCTATGCTATATTGATATTTGGTTACAGAGTGATATATATACTACAGCTACATCACTAGAGGAGATTGGTGGTTTGGTAAATGAGTGTTAGTTTATAGAGGAGCGTGAGTGATACCCAGGGTCATTGATGATTATGGAGAGATGTGGCCAGGAGACGCTTGAGGATATTCATGTGTCACTAGGACCACCATTCATGAGGATCTTTGTGTCAGTTAGTCTTACACATACCCATGGGGATTCTAGAGCTAGGGTCGGATATGAGGACACATCCATTTGGGTTCTAGGATTAGTTGACATCCATGTAGAGGTTGACCCAACATTACACCCAAGATTCCAGTATGTGGAATCAGTTAACGTTGTACACGAGGGAATAAGATTAGTGTGGAGTCCAGGCAACTATTTACCTTGGATGTCAGTGGATGAGTTTTTGGTCAAGCCTTTGGGATTGACCAAAGCATATGATACTTCCCAGTCCTACATACAGTTGCAAGATTTTTTGTTAGCCTTCCCCGATACTTTCATTATATACAATAGCCTTGGGGAAGATAGACAGTTGCATGGGGCAAGGAGAGTTATTAGACAGAGACCTCCTCACAGGGGATATTCCATTACATACAACAGTATAGGGGAGGTTCAACCTAGACATTCAAATGAGGTTGTGGGTGTGTGATGTAGGAGCATCTCTCACAACAAGCGAGCCAGCGCGGAATGCAAGTGGACAACTGGACAAGCGCCAGCACAAATTTTGAAATTTTCTGGATTTTGATGTGCCATCTTAAATGAAGTCATTTAAGAAGAGACACACTTGGTGTAATGTAATTAGACCTTGAGCACCCCGCTCTCATCTGAAGTAGATAGAGGCATTTATGTTGAGATGAAATAGGTAGATAGAATTTAATATTAGATTAGACAGTTTTTGAAAGAAAGAGGGAAACAGAATATAGACGCCCTCATTAGGCATGGTAACATAGTTATAAGCATTGGAGCAGAGAAGAGAAGCAAAGAGCTGTGTAGAACCACCAATGTACAGTTATTTGGATTAATAGAAGAAGTTGATTCAGATTCATGGCATTGTGTTGTTCTCTGTGTATGTGATTTGATTGATATGCTCATGAATGTTTGCTTCCTGTTATACATATGCTTGATATGTTGTGTATATGATTTCATGTTCTAAGTTGAAGTCTGAAGGGTAGAGAGAATGAGTTTCAATTGTTGCTCTATCTGAGCAAGGATTAATGTAAGGAGTGCAGTTGAAGTCGTCCGCAAGGAGTGCATTGACAGAAGGCTCAGATAGTTGAACTCTTGTTCTCGTTCACCCAGAAGTGAAATTGGGTTATAGAGGCCATGCAAGGAGTGCGCAGGAAGAGGAAGTATCGGTTGTGAATCTGAGCAAATATTTGAAGGAATGTTGTCACAGGTGTGCATAGAGTCAAGGAGTTCTCAGATATTTTGAAAATATCTGAAGATTGCCGCAAGGAGTGCGTGCAAGGACCCTCTTTGAGGTTGAAAGTTGTGAGAAGCTCAGGAGGGATAAGGCTTTCAAGCTCGTCGAAGAGAAGCACTGGAAGTTTGTGCCGTGGAGTGTTTAAATAGGCGTTGCACAATTGCACCGCAGGCAGACAAGTTCCGCGGAGGAATACTTAGTCATTATCAAGGAATCGCCAAAGGGAGGAAATCGACGGTCGAGATCTTGTGGAGAGGATTTGTGAAATCCCTCCAGTCGTTGGATCTGCCAAAGAAGCAAGGAGGTTACGGCCGCGTTCGGAGTCCAAGCTCTAGGGGTCGTGAGCCTTCGGATCGTTGGTCAGTTAGCCGTCAACCGTCCAGTTCGACAGGAGTTGCATAGGATTTAAGTCCCCGTGAGCAGAGGAAAACCCCTGAGAAGACATCGAGATTTTGGTCATCGGGGTTTGGGCGAAGTCTGAGGGAAGATCTAGACCGTCCGTCAGTTGAGACGCGTGGTGGACATCGAGGCGTCGGGAGTCGGGATATCGGCATTCCCGTGGACAAGAGATCGGGGAAGTCCATAGTGAAAACCCCGGCATAATCTAAGCCATCTGTTTGGGGAGACAGGTGTCAGAAATCTGAAGAGAGTCAGTATATTGACACGTTAGGATATCGGAGTTCCTGAGGTTGTGAAAGTTAGGACATCACAAGTCTCGAAATCCCAAGAGTTAATCTGAACCGTCCATCTTGAGGGGACGCGTGGCAGAAAACAGAGTCATCGGGGAAAGTCTCGACAGGAAGTAGTCTATCGGCATTTGGGCCATCGAGATATCGGGAATCCTGGTGACAAGGTGTTTATGCAAATTGAAATTGTGAGGCTCGAAATCCCAATAAGGGGGAAGCACCATTGTGGGAGCCAGTTGTCAGCATATCAGAGAAGTGGGAAGTGTCGTTCAAGGGGCCAGCTATCAGCATAGCGAAGAATCGGGGTTCGAAGGATCACGAATCCTGAGGACATAAGTATTTGGACATTGGAAAGTCTGAAACCCCGATGGGAGGTATGACGGTGGTCATATAGAGGAGGTCACGTGGACCAAGAGTCTATCCTGGAGGGATAATTGAAGTTAGGGGTGCATTGGGATTTTGAAGACCAAAACCCTGACAGAAAGACATAAGACTGCGGTCTTATGAGAAACGGTCACGTGGACTAAAGGCTTAGCCTGGGAGGCTAAGGAAACATGGGAGTGTATTGGGGATCGGTGAAACAAATTTTTTGGACATCGCAAGTGTCGGAATACCGATAGGAGGAACCCCAATAACATAGTAAAAGGCTAGCGTTGATTTGTAAGAAAGGGAGACCCCATGAGAGAGTCTTTGTGGGTGAAAATTTCCCGATAGGGAATTATAAGAACCTTTCAGTTCTTCAGGTCGAGGAAGGAAGGAAGATCCTATGAGCGGACGTGCCTTGTGGGAGCGCCTGCGTCAAGTGGTATCAGAGCTTAGAAAAGATTCTTTGCTTTCTGTAGCAGAGAAAAAAAAGGAGAATTCACCATGCCGCCAAGGAGAAGAGATAGACAAACACCCGATCCAGAGGAGGAAAGGGAGATGCCCAGAGGAAGGGGTAGAGAAGTACAGAATCCAGAAGTAGAAAGAGATCTGCATAACTTACGTGCTAGAGTTGTGGACATGGAGATAAGAGAAAGGTGCAGAGTTGATGTGGGAGATATCAGTGAGTCTGAAAATGAAGATGATGCTAGACATCGAGAAGAAGAAATCCCAGCAAAGGATGCAACAAATGAATGCTTACTTAAAGCTGTTGCAAGAATGAGTGCAAAGGTAAAAATGGACATTCCAGTTTATGAGGGAAATCTGGATGTAGAAGAGCTTCTAGATTGGATTAGAGCTCTAGACACCTATTTTGACTATGAAAATATCGAAGAGGACAAGAAATTCAGGCATGCCGTCACGATATTAAAAGGACATGCAGCCTTGTGGTGGGATAAACTACAAGCTGACAGGCGTTGCCAAGGCAAGCAGAAAATTAAGAGTTGGGACAGGATGATTGCAAAGATGAAGGCACAATTTATTCCCAGGGACTATCAAATTTCTCTGTTCAGGAGGATGCAGAACCTGAGACAGAAGATGATGACAATGAAGGAGTATACTGAGGAATTTTACAGGTTGAATATCAGGGCAGGTCATCGTGAAAGCAATGACGAAAAAGTGGCCAGGTATATGAATGGCCTGAGATATGAGATTCAGGATGAAATGAGTATGGCAACCATCCGGACGGTAGAAGATGCTTATCAGATGGCTCTAAAAGATAAAGAGAAGCTGAGTCAAAAGAAAAATCAGAGGGGCAGAGGAAGAAGTCATCCCAAAGGCAAATCAGTTTCCCAGGAAAGAACCCAGAAGCCCAAGGACGACTGGAAGAAACCTTAGACTCGGACAGAGAGGGGTGGAAGTTCACAGTGAAGGAAATACGCAGAGCAAAGAGAACAACATACTGAGCAGAGAGGAGGATATGCTTATAATAATAGGTTTCCTCGTACCAGAGGTAGAGGAAGAGGAAGAGGTGGAGTAATCACATGCTTCACATGTGGAAAGAATGGGCACAAGTCTTATGAGTGTCCAGAGAAAAAGAAAGAGGTTGGAGAGACTCACATCGCCGAGGCACAGAGGCGAGATGTTGAGGCAGAATACACTGAAGGCGGAAGATCGTTGGTGATGCGAAAAGTCCTTTTGACACCAGAGAAAGATATGGAAAGCTCAGCCCAAAGAAACTATCTTTTTAGGACTGCTTGCAAGACCAAGGATAGAGTATGCAAGGTCATTGTGGACAGCGGTAGCATGGATAATCTCGTTTCAACCGAGATGGTAGAAAAGTTGGAGCTAGAGACGATTGATCATCCAAGTCCATATAAAGTTTTGTGGCTACAAAAAGGACATCAGGTAAATGTCACCAAACAGTGCTTAGTTGAATTTAAGATAGGAGAATATAATGATAAGATTTTATGTGATGTTATTCCTATGGATGTTTGTCATCTATTGTTGGGTATACCATGGCAATATGATAGGAATGTGATTCATGATGGGAGGATGAACACATACACCCTGGAAAAGAATGGGAGAACTCATATGTTTCATCCAATTAAGGATAAGGAGGTGAAGACGGAAGTAAGCAACACAATACTTCTCATGAGTGGGAAGGAACTTCTTACGAAGGTTAAGAAGAAGGAGGAACCACAATTCTTTGTGGTCAAAAAACCGAAGATTGTTCTAACTAGCACAAGAGTGGACGATTTACCATAAGAAGTTCAGGGACTGCTGGAAGAGTTCACTGATATAGTAGTGGACGAATTACCTCGTTCGTTGCCACCGATGAGAAGTGTGAGTCATCATATCGATCTCATACCCAGAGCCAGTTTGCCAAACAAAGCTGCGTATAGATTGACGCCGCAGGAGAATGAAGAAGTTAAAAGGAAAGTCCAGGATATGTTGGACAAAGGTTTGGTAAGGGAAAAATTGATTCCATGTGTTGTTCCGACAGTACTCAGTCCAAAGAAAGACGGAGGCTGGAGGATGTGAACTAATTCAAGGGCGATTAATAAGATAACCATCAGGTACAGGTTTCCATTGCCGAGGATGGATGATCTGATGGACTGTTTAAGTGGAGCAAAATTCTTTTCAAAGATTGATTTGAAGATTGGATATCACTAGATTCGCATGAGAGAAGGTGATGAATGGAAAACAACATTCAAGACAAACAAAGGTTTGTATGAATGGCTTGTTATGTCGTTTGGCTTAACAAATGCACCAAGTAGCTTTATGAGGTTGATGAATGAAGTCCTGAAGGATTTCATCGGAAAATTTGTTATCGTATATCTGGATGATATACTGATTTTTAGTAAAACGGAGGCTGAACATCTGAAGCATTTGGCCATTGTGATGAAGAGATTACAGCAAGAGAAGCTGTTGATAAACATAAAGAAGTCCTCATTCATGAAGACAGAACTCATATATTAGGGATTTGTTATTTCAGCAAATGAGTTGAGGATGGATCCAGATAAGGTGGAGGTAATTAAAAATTGGCCATCACCGAGGAACATATTTGAGGTGAGAAGTTTTCACGGATTGGCTAGTTTCTACCGAAAATTCATTAGGAATTTCAGTGGAATTAGTGCAGCGAAGATGGATACAGTGAAGAAAAGACATAAATGTTTTCACTGGACTGAAGAGGCTGAGAAGAATTTCAATTTGTTGAAACAGAAGATTACGGAACAACCAATTCTAGTGTTGACGGATTTTCAAAAGACATGTGATGCAAGCGGGTTTGCAATAGGAGAAGTCTTAAGTCAAGATGACAAACCAATTGCATATTTCAGTGAGAAGATGAATGAAGCGAAGGTGAAATATTCCACATATGACAAGGAATTTTATGCCATCATCCAGGCATTGAAGAAATGGAGACACTATTTGATTCTGAAGGAATTTGTTTTATATAGTGATAACCATGCATTGCAGTTTGTGACTCAACGGGAGAAGTTGAATCAGAGGCATGTTAAATGGGTTGAATACATGCATAATTTCACTTTTGTGATAAAACATATTTCTGGTACTGCTAACAAAGTTGTTGATGCTTTGAGCAGGAAGTGTTTGTTGTTACAGGAGTTCAAAGTCAAAACATTGGGTTTTGATGATCTCAGGGACATGTATGCAGATGATCCAGACTTTAAAGAAGCATATGAAGCAGCTAAGAATCCAATTCTCAGATATAGCAGCGAATGGAACGAATACATGATCCAGGAAGGATTGTTGTTCAGAGGCAATCAGCTATGTATTCCAAATTGTTCCATGACGGAAAATATGTTGAAGGAGAAACACAGCGGAGGATTGGTCGAACACTTCGGTCATGAAAAAACATTCGAAAAGATGAGAGAGTCATACTTTTGGCCAGGAATGCGAGCTGAGGTCAAGATATTTGTGGACAGATGGATAATTTACCAGCATTCAAAGGGAAGGATGCATAATACGGGTTTTTATCAACCATTGCCCATACCTGAGAGGCCGTGGGATGAAATTAGCATGGATTTCATATTGGGATTGCCAAGGATACAAAGAGGTATTGATTTGATCTTTGTGGTAGTGGATAGATTTTCCAATATGGCACATTTTATCCCATGTCGGAAAACCAGTGACGCGACGCACAACACGAATCTGTTTTTCAAAGAAGTCGTTCGACTTCATGGCTTACCAAGGAGTATAGTTTCGAACAAAGATACGAAGTTCATAGGGAAATTTTGGAGGACATTATGGAAGAAGATGGGGACTAACGTTTTGTTTAATTCAGATTATCATACTCAGAGGGATGGACAGACATAAGTGGTGAACAAAAGTCTGGGAGACTTGCCGAGGAACCTGGTGGCGGAGCACCACAGCAGTTGGGACAATATATTGTCGCAGACAGAGTTTGTGTATAATGACTCAGTGAATCGGAGCACAGGCCAGAGTCCATTCCAAATTGTATATGGCACATAGCCGAGAGGAGTTTTTGAATTGAGAGATTCAGAACAGACTGCTACTAGGAGCGCTAGTGCAGAAGAATTCGCGAAGGCGATGAAAGAACTTCACAGCCGGGTGAAGGATCGATTGCAACATTCAAGTCAGGAGTATAAGCGGAGAGCAGATCAGCATCGAAGACGACTCTAATTTGAGGTTGGTGACTTGGTTCTGGCACATTTGAGAAGAGAAAGGTTCCCAAGAGGAACATACAATAAATTGAAGATGAAGAAGATCGGACCATGTAAGGTCTTGAAGAAAATGGGAGAAAATGCTTATGCGATTGAATTACCCGATGGGATCAGAATTTCTCTGATATTCAATGTCTCAGATTTGTACCCATACAAAGCTGGGGAAGAAAAAAAAAGTGATGAACAACTAGAGGTTCAGTGGAAGAAGAAGATGCCAGTTGCAGAGAAGCCACATATGGAGCAGATACTAGATAAACGAGTGGGTAAGAAGACCAGAAGGAAAGAATATTTTGAATATTTGATCAAGTGGAAGGGCCATCCAGCTGAAGATGTCAGCTGGGAGACTGAAGCGGATATTCTGAAGCACGGACAGACCGTGCAGGAGTTCATGGACAAGAGCCCATGAAGATTTTCAAGCCAGGGAGTATGATGCAGGAGCATCTCTCACAGCAAGCGAGCTAGCGCGGAATGCAAGTGGACAGTTGGACAAGCGCCAGCATAAATTTTGAAATTTCCTGGATTTTGATGCGCCATCTTAAATGAAGTCATTTAAGAAGAGACACACTTGGTGTAATGTAATCATACCTTGAGCGCCCCACTCTCTTCTGAAGTAGATAGAGGCATTTATGTTGAGATGAAATAGGTAGATAGAATTTAATATTAGATTAGACAGTTTTTGAAAGAAAGAGGGAAACGGAATGTAGACACCCTCATTAGGCATGGTAACATAGTTAGAAGCATTGGAGCATAGAAGAGAAGCAGAGAGTTGTGTAGAACCACCCATGTACAATTATTTGGATTAATAGAAGAAGTTGATTCAGATTCATGGCGTTGTGTTGTTCTCTGTGTATGTGTGTTGATTGATATGCTCATGAATGTTTGCTTCCTGTTATACATATGCTTGATACGTTGTGTATATGATTTCATGTTCTAAGTTGAAGTCTGAAGGGTAGAGAGAATGAGTTTCAATTATTTCTCTATTTGAGCAAGGATTCCGGAAAGGAGTGCAGTTGAAGTTGTCCGCAAGGAGTGCGTTGACAGAAGGCTCAGATAGTTGAACTCTTGTTCTCGTTCACCCAAAAGTGAAATTGGGTTATAGAGGCCGTGCAAGGAGTGCGCAGGCAGAGGAAGTCTCAGTTGTGAATATGAGCGAAGAGTTGAAGGACTGTTGTTGCAGGTGTGTGCAAAGTCAAGGAGTTCTCAGATATTTTGAAAACATCTGAAGATTGCCACAAGGAGTGCATGCAAGGACCTTCTTTGAGGTTGAAAGTTGTGAGAAGCGCAGGAGGGATAAGGCTTTCAAGCTCATCGAAGAGAAGCACTGGAAGTTTGTGTCATGGAGTGTTTAAATAGGCATTGCACAGTTGCACCGCAGGCATACAAGTTCCGCGGAGGAATACTTAGTCATTCTCAAGGAATCGCCAAAGGGAGGAAATCCACAGTCGGGATCTTGTGGAGAGGATTTGTGAAATCCCGCCAGTCGTTGGATCTGCCAAAGAAGCAAGGAGGTTACAGTCGCGTTCGGAGTCCAAGCTCGAGGGGTCCTGAGCTGTCGGATCATTGGTCAGTTAGCCATCAACCGTCCAGTTCGACAGGATTTGCATAGGATTTAAGTCCCCGTGAGCAGAGGAAAACCCCTGAGAAGACATCGGTATTTTGGTCATCGGGGTTCATACAAGTGAAGTGGCTAGACTTTGCGTTTGGGCGAAGTCCGAGGGAAGATATGGACTGTCCATTATTTGAGATGCGTGGTGGACATCGAGGCGTATGGATTCAGAATATTGACATTCCCATGGACAAGAGATCGGGGAAGTCCATAGTGAAAACCCCGGCATAATCTGAGCCACCCGTTTGGGGAGACAGGTGTCAGAAATCCGAAGAGAGTCGGTATATTGGCACGTCGGGATATCGAAGTTCCTAAGGTTGTGAAAGTCGGGACATCACAAGTCTCGAAATCCCGAGAGTTAATCTGAACCATCCATCTTGAGGGGACGCATGGCAGAAAATAGAGTCATCGGGGAAAGTCCCGACAGGAAGTAGTCTATCGGCATTTGGGCCATCAAGATATTGGGAATCCTGGTGACAAGGTGTTTATGCAAATTGAAATCGTGAAACTCAAAATCCCGATAAGGGGGAAGCGCCATTGTGGGAGCCAGTTGTCAACATATCAGAGAAGTGGAAAGTGTCGTTCAAGGGGCCAACTGTCAGCATAGTGAAGAATCGGGGTTCGAAGGATCGCAAATCCTGAGGACATAAGTATTTGGACATTGGAAAGTCTGAAACCCCGATGGGAGGTATGACGGTGGTCATATAGAGGAGGTCACGTGGACTAAAGGCTAATTGAAGTTAGGGGTGCATCAGGATTTTGAAGACCAAAACCCCGACATAAAGACATAAGACTGCGGTCTTATGAGAAACGGTCACGTGGACTAAAGGCTTAGCCTGGGAGGCTAAGGCAGCAGGGGAGCGTATCGGGGATCAGTGAAACTAATTGTTTGGACATCGCAAGTGTCAAAATCCCGATAGGAGGAACCCCGATAATAGAGTAAAAGGCCAGCGTTGATTTGTAAGAAAGGGAGACCCCATGAGAGAGTCGTTGTGGGTGAAAATTTCTCGATAGGGAATTAGAATAACCTTTCAGTTATTCGGGCCGAGGAAGGAGGGAAGATCCTGTGAGCAGACGTGCCTTGCGGGCGAGCCTGCATCAGTGTGATGCAGATCATCCTAAGCTGTGGAACAGAGGATATTCCAGAGGTGGATATAGGTTCAGAGTCTCAGCGACATGAGGATGGGAAGAAGAGTAGGACATATGTTTTTTATGAGGACTATGAATTCAGTTGGTCAGATGTATGGTCGTAGTAGGAGACATCAGAGACCTTGAGGATTGCACATGATGTACCTATGGTTGGATAGCTTGGCCATTTCAGAACTTGTCAGAAGATCAAAGAGACATTCTCCTAGGAGTATCTCGAGGATGATGTCATGAGGCACATGGGGGCATGCTCGGTATGTCAACATCATGAGACAAGGCATGATTCCTTAGCCACCCTCTTTTCAAGGCAGAGTTGGGAGAGTATGGTAGCATATCTCAACCTTGGTGTACTAGAGATATATAGTAAGGATGACGTCATAGGGGTATTATCAGAGTATGGGATACCACATGAAGTAGTGTGGGTTGACAGGGAGGCCGAGTTTAGTGATCATGGAAAGAAAAACATAGCTATCAGTACACTTCGGCAGGAGGTTTACAGTTCAGTAAGCATCGAGATACTTGGTGTGGAACTCTCATAATTATGTGATGCAGGGTTTGGTGATCTTCTGGAGTGCATGGGATTTTTACAGACTTGCATGATTGGTTCCTTCCATTGTTGGGGGAATTGAGAGTAGATCGAGGTGAGGATGTTATGTGGAAGGATGGATCTCCTTGGTTGAGGATCAGGTATATTATTATATCATCTTCTTGGTTAAAAGGATATCTGGATACTATCAGAGGTGGTAGTTGGGAGATTGGTTTAGGTGAGAGACTCTTTGATGGAGGGATATTGTATTTACTTGTTCCATTGGTTGGGGGTCTTTATAATAGTCTTGGTGTTGATGTCTCATCGGACTATACTTTACAGGGTACTGCAGTTCACATCTTGATTTGGGATCCAGGGATTAGAGTGTTTGGTAGTTCAATGGTTGATGGATTGGAGATCTGAGAAGAGTGGTTGCTTAAGGATTGGATTGAGGATGTATTTCACATGATCTCTCTACTCATCAAGAGCATTTTGGGGGCCTACGTGGTGAGCATTTTGTGGGACAATGTTTTGAGGGGAGAGTACTTCATGTCACACAGGTGGATATGGGATCATGGGATCATACACAATTTGATTCAGTTATTGCTTGATCACAAGCAATATTCGAGTAGGGAGGACTATAATGTCCCCATTTTTGGATTCACTTATGTTACAGTTTGGGATGTCTGCTAGAGTAGCCAATTGGGGGTGATAGTGAGCTTGAGATGAACAAATTTTGCTCACACAAGAATTATCCAAAATACTTGGAATATAACAAAGTAATCCATGTAGGAATGTAAATAATATATAAAATATGAATATATAAGATTATATACAATTGAGAATGAGGGCTCGTTTATATATCCACGCAGGGGTGCCCTTAACCAATAGTCATGTCATTTGAGACATGTCCTTTCGTTATTAATAATTATTATTTATTAATTAATTATTATGTTATATTAATTTATTTATGTGTATATTTATGTTCATAACATTGCCTTCCCCTTAAAAATGCTTTGTCCTCAAAGCATACTTTATGGAAGACTTATCTCTTGCTCTATCTTGTAATTATTGTCTCATGCTTCTTCATTATTGAGTTAGTAATCGTTGAGGACCTGAGATGATAGGATCTTCTAAGTGTTGAGAAGAACTGTCGAATTGTAAAGGAGTCTGCCCATCCTAACTCGATCTTCTACAGAATGGGGAGTTTATAGGGTTCTTGGAAAGAACTTGATGTATTTCGACTCCCATGATAGCTTCTACTTTGAGCATCACTTGTAGTGGAAGTAATATTCTTCGACATATTAGTCATTTGTTTCTGTTGATACAATGGCTGGCTAAAGTATCGATTTTTGTGATTAGGATGTCGATAAGGCATCCTTGCAACTCAATCCTTACTTCGTATACTTGTATATTTTTGTTGATTAACTTTTGGAATTGAATTTTCTTCATGGCCCAGGATTGTTTCTTCTTTGACATTTGAAGACCTCTTTACATCAGTTGGATTCACATCCTTTTGAGTTGTAAGGTTGATTGGTTCTATATTAATTCCTTTATCCATAATTGGTACTTTTACATCTAAACACTTCTTTAGTTCCATAGGTTCAGTCATTGTCTCTTTATCGACTATTGATGTTTTGTGATCTAGCTCTTCTTGTAAAGGATTCTTATCATGCTTAAGTCTTTTAATTTGTGTTAGTAAATCCTGATTATGTTGTTTTAATCGTAAAATTTCTTTTTTATCTTCTGACTTGTCATCTTTATCTTTTGATTCTAGATTCTCCCTTCTTTCATCCTTTAAGCTTTTAATTTTTTCTAGTAACTTCTTATTAAGGTTCCTTAGGCATGAACTTTCTTCCTCTTTTTTTGTTAAATTTTCTTTGAGACCTTGATTCTCTTGTTCCAACTTTTGAAAACACCACTTCTTCTCTTTGGAATTCATGATTTTTGCAAGTAGTTTCTGATTATGATTTCTTAGGTGAGAAATCTCTTCATCTTTTTCAATGATGATTTTGTCACATTCTTTCTATTGATCCTGCAACTCTTGTATTGACTTCTGATTATCTTGAAGGATTACCTTTGATACGTTCTTCAGGTCTTCTGATGATGGAACTTATGAAACTGACTTCATTGTAACGTCCTGCAATGTGATTTTCTTCTTCTTATAAGAAAATGTCAAAAACTTTCTCCTCGTGTTGAAAATAAAAGTACCCAATGTATCTACCCAAGTTGACCCTAGAATTATATCAACACTGTCTTGATAGATTGATATGACATTGAATTTAGCTATGAATTTGTAATCGCCAATAGATAGTTGTATGTTGTTAATTTCATATTTCTCGTCGGAAAGACATGTGTCATTTTCAATTATGTTTGGTTCTAAAACCATTAATCGGTTTGCCAGGTCAACATTAATGTGATTTTTCCTAGTGGTCGGGCAAATAACGATGTTGATATTCTTTCCTTGAATAATCCCATTAACTTTTAATAAGGGATCCGCATATTTTTTACAAGTATGAGGGAATCTTCCTCCTTCCATTTTGAATTGTACTTTTTTATAACTTG
>ML779187.1:990408-1030107 GCA_009831015.1 Picea engelmannii | reverse complement strand
TCACTTTACCCTTTTAACTTACATTTAATTGTTAAGGCACAAAAGGGGTGACTTTTACAAAGGCACAATATGTCCTAAATAAATATAATATAATAATATTATTCAACACTCCCTCTTAGGTAGAATATTCTTCGAAGTTACAATATTTCAACAATCCCCCTTAACAAGAAGGGTATTCTACTGACAACATCAATCACAATTGTCTCAACTCAATACAACATCAAGAGGAGGAGACATCTTCATCAACATATGGAACATTGTATTTCATATCTATAAATCATCGAAAGTTTTTATCATCATCAACATTAGTAGAAACCGAGCATCGTCGTCATCTACAGCGTAGAGCTAGAGTAACATCATCATTATCAACGGCATGAATATGGAAAATCAACATCAACAGCATGAATCTGGAACATCAACATCAACAGAACGAATTTGGAACAACAACATCAATGGAAACAGAATGAGACAAGAGCATCATCAACAACAACAACAACAGCAACAACAGTGGGCACTCTGATAGACCGTCCATCTGGACCTTACAGGATCTATCCAAGGATAAAAAAATCCCCTAGGATATAAATCCTAACGAGATGCCACACTACTGACCACAACATGTATATACATACATAGGCACTCTGATAGACTGTCCATACGAACCTTATGGGATCTATCCAAGGATGATCAATCCCCTAGGATATAAATCCTAACGAGTTTCCCTGTTGGTGGTAAAGATACCATAGTATCATCATCGTCACTCCCCCTTTCAAGGGAAGTCCTTTTGGACTACACCAATCTTGTCTTGAAAGTAATCAAACTTCACGTGAGATAAAGGCTTAGTCAACACATCTACTACCTGCTCATTTGTGCCAAAATACTAGAGCTTCATAACTCCCTTCTGTACCATATCATGAATGTAGTGGTATCGGATCTCAATGTGGTTCATCTTATCGTGGAACACTGGGTTCTCTGTCATCTTTATGCAACTCTATTTATCACAAAGGACCACGGTAGCATCCATATCTAGTTCAAATAAAACTTTCGAAGCCATATAGCTTCACAACTGGTGGAGCATGTTGCAATGTACTATGTTTCTTCTATACTGAGAGAAATACTAGATTACTTCCTTCTTTTCCATGAAGTCATGGCTAACCCTAAACTGAAACAAAATCCTAAAGTGATTTTTTTGTCTGAAGCACTTCCAACCCAATCTGAATCAATATATCCATACAATATGAAGTCACAATATCTAGTATAACAAAGGCCTTGGGTTTATCACCAGACTAGTGCATTACTCATGATTCCCTGATCTCTTCCTCACTTCACTTTGTTTCAGTCAGTGAACTAAAGACTAAGAGACTAATTAACTAATACTAGGTGGAAGTTAACTCTTGTAACTGTCAGTGTTTGTCCAGATCACTCTAGACCACCACTATGGTGCATTGGCTTCTCCTCTAGTGTGCATTAGTTGATTTATACATATTATATCATGTGTAAATTATCATTCATTGATTTGGTTAATTCAAATTATTTGATTATCACTCACTCTTTTTTGTCTTTTCTCATTTCTCTGCAAACTGTGTATGTATTTTTGCTAGCTAGATATTATCTGTGTAGGTTCATCCACATTTACAAAAGTCACTTAGTATAGTTGTGTTGAAGGGTCAAAGGGAAGTAAGGTGAATTTGTACCTTCCCTTTACCAATGAAACAACAAACATCATAGCAATAATCAATGATATCAATGCTTGAACAAATAATGACTTTATGATTAAAAAATTGCCACTAGACAAGTTTATGCATAAAAAATAGATATGTAGCAAAAGTAATAAATCCAGAAATTGCAACTTATCAAGAGAATATAAATACTTTGCAATGATAATACTTTTTCCACTTACAACTTCTATATTAACATGAGTCAATTAATGACTTTAAAAGATGTCTAAACACTTGTAACAACAACAAGTTGATAGTGATGACAACAGTAACACTTCAGAAAAAAGTACCTTAATGAGGTAATGGAGCAACTACTTTAACACTTATTGATTATAGCTTGTCTAGTACAAATTCTAGGTAGTCTTATAGATAATTAGTATGCTGATAGGGGATACACACAGTGGTTTTAGTAACAATTACAACAACAACAAAGTGATTTACAACAGCTTCATAAATGCACTTCGCAATAGTAGCAAAAAGTATATTAAAGCCTTGAGGTGATAGTGCCCAGGCTTGTGTAATTTCTTGGTAGGTTTACTTGGTTAATAGGCTTAATAAGGCTGCAAACAAAAGGTTTTACTAGTGATGTTAGCTGCAACAAGCTTTATGATTAATAGTCTAGACTAGGTTAGTAAATTAGTAGGGTATCAAGTGGAAAGTTTGAGTTGAGGTTAATAGTCTTGTAAAACTTAAGAGGAGACGACTAGTTCCTTTTAGGGGTAGATGGAGTTAAGGAGACAACCTCTTTGAAATTTGAAAACCATTGATAATGCACACTATTCAAGAAAATCCAAGACCTAGGAGGAATAACACTTTATTCCTCCTAGGTTTCTTGACCCTAAGAAGGGAGGTGAGCTAGGGTGTAGGAACTTCTAGGCCCCAACGCCTCCTTCCTATTAAAGAGTTTGTGGATGAGAAGTATCTTGAGAAAAATAACTAAGTAAATACCTCAAGGGAGCTATCACTTTAGGGTCCTTAGGGTTTCACTAATTATTAGATCAATTTATGAAGCTAGGCAAATAAAAAGTAGGAAAGTTAGTACTTTAAGTTTCTTACTTCAAACATTAAATACACCATGCAATTTCATAATCTCGTATGAGAAAATAAAACCATGCCATTAACTATTCAATAGATTACAGAATGCATATTTTACGTACTTTCACCAAGAATAATCATGAATATACCATGCAATATCACCATAAAACTTCAAAAAAAATGATCCAAGTGCTGAAACAAGCCTCCAAGAAGAGTAGTGCCTCACTATTTCAACCAAGTACACCCAACTAGGGTGAAATTTCAGACCTCCTCTTGTCCAATGACAAGTTATCATGAAAATAATGTCACTTTTTGTTTATTTATACAGAAACTTGACCTTAATTAAGTTTTAGGTCAAAAAACCAGACCGACCTAGCCAGTTTCTTACAAAAATTAAATTTTGGACAAAAAAAAATAAATGTTCATCTAAAGACCCTCTTAAGGGTGATGTCATACCCTTCTTGGGTGAATTTGGGCCTCCACGATGAAACATTGGGCACATGAAGTGAAATGTTGGGCCTCCAAAGGCCAAAATCCTTGCCCACACGTGACAATAACCTCATGACTACCCCAAAGATGACAACCCTAGCAAGAACATGACGTCCAAGGCCTCCAAAGGCCAATGTTTAGGCGGGAAGGGAACAATACCTTGGGTCTAGGTTCACCAAATTTCCTCCAAAGGAAACTTCCTTCTTCTTCTTGGCACAATCCCTCCATCTCTATCCTGCCCCCTGGTTGGGGTCTCAACATCCATCAATGGGTTTTGAGCCCTCATGAAGGTCCAAGCTAATCATCTCTCCATATACTTGTTCATCGATAAAGGTCATGCAAAGACAATAAGTACGCCCTCCAGGGGTCCATAAGTCACAAACATCATAATACACCAATCACATCTAACAATTACAATTCCCAACCATGTGCATCAAACCTCCCTAAACCCAAAAAATTCTTAAAATGTTATGCAACTTGAAATGTCCAAGTTTGGAGAAGGTCTTAGGGAATCCTATTGGTCCAGTCTCCCTTAAGTTAAGGTCATTTCCTCAGTGGATCTTGATCCAATTCATGCAAGTATATGAGGTGGTAAGGGGGAAACCTTTGGGCATGGGGTGCATGTGATAGCAGGGAAATTTAACACTTACCTATGGGAGCCTTTGTTGAGGGTGATTTACACCTTGACATGGATGTAGATGTTTCCAAGCCCATTGATTTCCATTTATTATTTTTATCTTTTCTTTCTTATTTTTATCTTTCTTTCTTCATGTTGCATGGAAAGAGTTGATTACCAACTACTGGTAGTGTCATCCACAAACATTTCATGGAGATGAGAAGGTTGGTTCGTGATGAGAGCCCCTTTTTCTTGTCCATGCAACCAAAAGCCACTACCCTGGCTTGGTGACCAGATGGATGATAGTGCCATACCACTACATGTTTATGGTCATGGTAGGTTGGCTCATGATGAGACCTCTTATCCACCAACAAATTCCTTGAGTGGTTTATTCATATGCGGGTCCTCTTTTATTGTTGATAATTGTTTCAATTATTTCTCAAAGATTCCTAGGTGAAGCATCTCGAAGGTTAAAATATGGCTCTTAACCTCTGCCAGCTAAATTTCCCTTTGGGCCTTTAGCCCCTTCTTCCCATGAGGTAAGGTACAACCCTTTCCAAGTGGAGCCTACCCCCAATGCCCAAAATATGGATAGATCAAGGGGAACAAGATGGAAAGTGGTAAGTATGGAGGGAATGGATGATGCCTCTTCAAAGATCGACTAAGTGACAACCTATGAAATTCAAGAAAACGTTATGAAATCTAGAAAGATTCAAATGAAACATGTTTGAATTTTTTAAATATCGGAGCGATACATACCATGATACCCAAACTCATTACCTCATGGAGAAAGACCCATTTTCAGTGTCGGTGTGATGGATGTTGTTGCTAGTGATATGTGGACTGTACTTGAAGAAACAAGAGGGCCTTCAGGGCCATGCTTAGTTCGTTCGGCTCTTGATCACACTCCATGTATGGAACCTATGGGACTTGAGACATGATCTCCTTAGTTACCCCTAGGCTAGGGGATAACATATAGCTCTAACTCAAGGACATGTGCTCACTGTAGAGCACATAAGAACCTCAACATATCCGGTATGACCTGCACCTGCTAAATCTTAACAAAATATATTAGTAACATCCAGGGTGGTGATATCACCCCTTTTCCATACATGATATAAAAATCAAAATAAAAAAAATTATAATGATGAGCATACATATATACAAATGAAGCAAAGAAAATATGAAAATGCAACTACAACTATACTATAATGATATGTAATGGTATGTACAATGGATGTTAATGCCTACCTACTTCTACTTACCTATTGGTTGAATGTTAGGTGTATTCATATAACCTGTGAAACCATCCTATCAATGCATCATAATACTTTCCTCTATGCTTCATCATAAACCAAAACAATGACAAGTAAAGCACAAAAATAACTTGAGTTAGAGTACGCACTATATCATAGGAAATTGTAAGGTCTATCTCATGGAGGTGGGAGGGAGGGACATAAATATGCCAAGTCACACTTCTAGAAAAGTGCTCAATCCATATCATAAAAGGATCGTGAAAGGTAGAAGACTCAAGAGGTTGGCTCAAAGATTTTGAAGGTTTACTACCTTGGACTTCATCAATCCCTGAAGTCTGAGAAGGGACTAACAAGAATCTAGAGGATGATTGACAATTTCTTAAGGCAAAGTTGAAAGACTGAGATAATAAACTTCTTCTTCAGTTATTCAACCTACCCTTGAATTATAAAAGAAGGCTCTTCCCTAGAGAAAAATTGGGACAAGGGATATGTTTCCCAACTGCATCCTTAGTGACATAGCGAGGTAAAGCAATCGAAGGGAGCTAGAAAACCTTGTCACAAGTATCCTGCTTCAAGCAAAGAATGTCCTCATCCTTATTAAAATTTGAGCATAACAATGGTTTATTACCTTCTTCATAGAATAAATCTCAGTGCTCAAAGGGATACTCATCAAAATCCTTGAGATATGACCAGAAATCATCATGAGAACATTGCACAAGGTCATCCTTGGGTGTTTGGAAAATATTTGTAACCATATCATCTCCTTGTTTCAAAGTATCAGAATCAATAGCAATCTCATATGATGTTTGTAAAGGAAATATTTGAAGATGACCCTCAATGTCGTAAATAGTATCCTCATCATAACCAATAACATCCCATTTACGTTTCCCAACATGTATGAACTCATCAATATTATCAACTGCAAGATACCAGATATATAAAATATGCAGAACAGAAATAAAATTCTAGAAATGGCAGTATAACAGTAAAATATCCAGCATAATCTTCACAATAACACAGAAATGATATAAGAATAGCAATAGAAATAGCACTTTGATTCAGAAAGAAATGTTCACAGACCTCTTCGATGGGGCAACCTCCAATCGAGCAATGCTCTGTTACAATAATATCCAAGCTAGGGTTTTCATACCCTTGACCCTTATTTATACTAAATATGTCTACTAAGAGAAGCATCTAGAGGAAGATCCTTCTAGAAGCGGAAGCTTCTATTAGGTATTCTTACATCCGCCTTATTCTATTTTATTGAAAGGCCTTATTAATATTGACCTTTATTACATTCGAATACATTGATCTACCTATGTGTGGGTTAGGACCTTAACATGTCCACCCCCTTAAAAACAGTATTGTCCTCAAGGCTTGAGATGTGGAAACTGCTGCAGAATGGTAGTTGGTTCCCAAGTGGCATCTGCTGGAGTCATATCTTTCCACTGTACTGGCACTTCCTTGATGGTTCTCTGACACAGGCGACGCTCACGCTGGTCCAAAACTGCTTCTGGCTATAGCCAAATGGATCCTTCTTCAGCTAACTCTGGAAGGTTGGTTTGAATTTGGCACTTGGTTCCAATCACCTTCTTCAAGCATGAAACATGAAAAACAGGATGTAGCTTCGACTGACTGGGCAGAGCTAACTGATATGTGACTTGTCCCACATGCTTGAGAACTGTGTAAGGGCCATAAAATTTGGGTGCTAGCTTCTGAAAATGCTCGGTCTTGAGGGAAGTTTGCTTATATGGTTGCAATCTCAGAAACACATGATCCCATTCTGCAAATTGACATTCAGAGCGACCTTGATATGCTTGTTGCTTCATTCTATTATGTGCCATGACCAAGTTCTCTTTAAGGATACGAAGGATATCCTCTCAAACTGTAAGTGTTTGGTCAACCGCCTGGACCTTCAAGGTACCCGGTAAGTATGAGAGAACTGAAGGTGGCTTCTGTCCATATACCACTTCAAAAGGAGTCATGTGAGTGGTTGTATGGTATGTAGTGTTATACCACCATTCGGAGAGGGGTAACCATTGAGCCCACTGGTGTTTTTTTTCAGACGCAAAGCACCTCAGATATGTTTCCAAACACTTGTTGACAACTTCCGTTTGACCATCCGTCTGGGGATGATAAGCTGAGTTGAGATGCAATTGTGTGCCTTGTAGCTTAAACAATTCTTGCCAAAAATTGCTTGTTAAAGTTGGGTCTCGATCAGAAACAATAGAGTGCAGCATGCCATGAAGCTTGAAGACCTGGTCCATGAAAATTTGAGCCACCGTGGATGCGGTAAATGGGTGGTGAAGAGTGCAAAAATGAGCATAATTGGAAAGGCAATCCACCACCACCATTATGACTGATTTATTCCCCGATTTGGGTAATCCTGTAATAAAGTCCATAGATATATCCTTCCAAATAGCAGGGGGAATCGGAAGAGGTTGGAAGGTGCCTGGAGATTTGACTGTTTCTCCCTTGTTGCGTTGACACACCTCACATTCAACGACAAACTTACGGATGTCCTGTTTCATACCATCCCAGAAAAAAGAACGTTTGACTCGGTCATATGTTTTGGTGAACCCTGAGTGCCCCGCTGTGGGTGTAGCATGAAGCTCATAAAGCACCGTGGATTTGAGCTTGGATTGTTTACTTAAATACAAGCGGCCTTTGTATCGAAGCTCATCCTGGAGCCAGGAGTACCCTAGGGGAGCCGGAGCCTTGTTCTGCATTTGTTGGATCAGATGTGAACTTTTGGGATCTTGAATCCATTCCTGGTGCACAGCTTGGAGCCAATTGGGTACAATGAAGGAAAGAGAAAAAAGGGATCCTTCGTCTTCATATTTCTGGGACAGTGCATCTGCCACGACATTGTCTTTTCCCTTCTTGTAAATGATCTCATAATCATATCCAAAGAGCTTAGTCACCCATTTTTGTTGTTCCTGGGAGGAAATGCGTTGTTCCAAAAAGTACTTGAGGCTTTGATGGTCGGTCTTAATTTGGAAGCATTGCCCCAAGAGATAATGGTGCCACAAATCAACGGCATGCAGAATCGCCAACATTTCTTTTTCATAAATGGGTTTGCCCAAATTCCTTTCAGACAGTTGCTTGCTAGTGAAGGCCAAAGGTCGACCCTCTTGCATAAAGACAATGTCGATTGCTTTCCCTGAGGCGTCACATTCCAACACAAAGGTCTTTGTGAAGTCGGGAAGGGCCAGAACCGGAGTGGTGCACATGGTCGTCTTCAAGGTTTGAAAATCTTGAGCAGCGGCTGGAGTCCAAGTGAAAGAGTTCTTTTTTAGGAGAGTCATGAAAGGTGTTGCAATATTTCCGTAGTTCTTAACGAACTTGCAATAATACCCTGTGAGGCCCAAAAATCCACACAAGCTTTTGAGAGTCTTTGGGTGTGGCCAGTCTTGCATAGCTTCAATCTTTTTCGGGTCCAGCCTGACGCCATCCTTTCCCACCAGATGACCCAAGTATTCTTCTTCTGAGGCACCAAAATCACATTTGGATTGTTTCAGGAAAAGTTGGTGCTGAGAGAGTAGGCGGAGAACTTGATCCACATGAGTAAGATGGTTTTTCTAGGTTTTTCTATAGATGAGGATATCATCAAAGAAAACTAATACAAAATGACGGAGAAAAGGGCGGAAGACATGGTTCATGAGGCTCTGGAAGGTGGAGGGGGCGTTACACAAACCAAAGGGCATGACCAAAAAATCACAGTGTCCCTCATGAGTGCTAAAGGCGGTCTTCGGAATGTCGGCCTATTTCATATGTATCTGGTGATAGCCCGAGCGAAGATCAAGTTTGGTAAAGAATTGGGTGCCACTCAATTCATCCAGGAGGTCATCAATGACAGGAATGGGAAATTTGTCTTTGATGGTCAGTTTGTTGAGAGCACGGAAGTCAGGACACATTCTCCAAGAACCTTCTTTCTTCAATACCATGATGACCGGAGAGGAGAAAGGGCTCGTACTAGGACGGATGATGCCAGCAATAAGGAGTTCCTAGACCATTTTTTCAATTTCATTTTTTTGTGCAAAGGGGTGGCGATATGGATGTATATTGGGGGGAAGGCTTCCTGGGACAAGGGGAATGGAATGATCATGAACACCGCGGGAAGGAGGGAGTCCTTGGGGAGTGGAAAATATTGTTTGATGTTTAGAAAGGAGGGCTTGGAGGTCTTGGGGCACTGGGGGTGTCTTTGTGGCTTGTATGGCATGGAGTTGGGAAATGACACCAGAATGACCTTTTTTGAGCAGTTTTTCCATGCGATGAGAACTGATGACCTCGGGTGAACCAGCAGTGATGCCTTGGAATTTATATTGGTGGCTTCCTTGGTCGAATTGCATGGTTAAGTTCTGAAAATCCATGAGAATGGGGCCCAAAGTCCTTAGCTAGTCTGCACCCAACACAATGTCGCAACCGCCCATTTCAATAGCAAACATATGGGATTTTAGGTGGTAGTCACCGATTTGGAGATGCACATTTTCATAGTGCCTGCGACATTTCATAGAACCACCATTGGTAATCATGATTTGGAAATTGTTGACAACATGGATGTAGCAATGGGTTTCTTGGGCAATGCAACGATGAATAAAATTGTGGGTGTTTCCACTATCAACCAAAATGATGAACTTTCGGTGCTTGATGTAACCGATTAACTTGAGGGTTTGGGGGGCAGAGAAGTCGGTGAGAGCATTGAGGGAAATGATCGGTTCCACTTCGGGAGGGTCGGAGGGAGGGTTTAGGATTGTGATTTCTGGTGACTCGAGCACAAGGGGAGTGTCAACATCCTCTTATGGAATATCCTCAGAGATGGCCATAAAAATCTTTTGTTCCTTACATTTGTGGCCTGGGAAATATTTGTCATCAAAATTATAATAGAGGCCTTTGAGTTGGCGTTCAGCCATTTCAACCCTGGTCAATTTTTGGATCTTTAATAGGGCGGAGGGAGTAGTGGGGTTTACTGGTTTAGGGCGAGGGATAAAGGAAGGCTTAGGGTTTTGATAGGAAACAATTTGTTGTGCTTCTTTAGCTTTTTTAGTAGCCTCCACCCAAGTCGTAGGTCGATCCATGAGGAAATGGGCCTGAATATCCTCCTTGAGGCCACTGATAAAACACTCTCGAAAGAAAGAATCAGTCATGCCCTCTGTTCGAAAAGCCAGGCGCTCAAATGCAGCTATGAAGTCTTCTACTGTGCCTAATTGCTTCAATTTTGTCAAACAGCCCAAATGGTTGGTGTCAGTGTCAAAGCGTTCATAAAGCTCAGTCACAAATTGGGTCCAAGCAATATACCCTTGACGAAAAGTTTTTCTCCATTGCCACCATTTCCAGCATTCTTGATCTAGATGGAGAACACCATACCGGAGTTTGGCCAAGTCATATGTAATGTTGTAGAGAGATAAATAATGTTCCATTTGGGTGACCCAACCAGTGGGGTCCGAGCCATCAAATTTGGTTACATCCACCCGCGGAAGGCGTATGTCCCGTTGAAAGTGATGGGGATGAAAGGAATGGGAAGAAGTTTCACCTTCAGTCTTTGTATGTGCATCAGGAAAATAGTCATCGATAGGGATCTTGAGTTTGGTGCAGAGTGATGCAAAGATAGATTCAAGCTGGGTGGTCAGTTCGTGTTTGACTTCTGCCATTGCGGACTGCACGACTACATTTACGGATGCATTTATGGTGGTATTGATGGATGAATCACAGGAGGAAATAATAGAATTGAGTTGTTGCACTTCTTGTTGGGTCTCGAGGAAACCATATTGCAAGGTGTTGAAGCGAGACTCTAGTTCGTGGCTACGGGTATGGGCCATGAGGATGGGTGAACTGAAAAGGGAGCGGGCGGAGTCAGAATTTTTTGCAGAAAAATGATATGGATGAATGTGATAAGGGAGAAGAGATGAATCTAATGGAATAGGTCTCAAATAATGGTGAAAAAAATTCCATACTGCGAGGTTATACTTTGGTCTGAAGAATGTTGCAGTGCTGAAATCCCCAAATTCTTAACCAGAAAGAAATGTGTATTTACTTGGAAACCCGAACACAGATGCGTGGAAGTAGATCTCGCCGATGTAATTTGTTTATGTTTATGTTTATGTTCCCCAAGGGTTAGGTATTCAAGGTTTCTACAGACAAGGGTTTGCCATGTGCTATAGCTCTTTGATATACGTGCGTGGTCCAACAGTAGTACTCGGCCCAATATCTCAGGGCACTAACTAAGGAGGATAGACTGCACCCTTAGTCGTACTACCCGACTACCCAGGTACTAGAGAGTATCTTCCCGAGTGTTGTTCTCGGTGACACTATAGCAGTCCGACAATCGATAGGTTTATCTAAAGAGGGCTTCAGGAAATCTAGGACAATCTGTACACATGTGTTGTATGATGCGCTACCACTCGAAGGGGTACCAACAGGGGTTACAAGGGTGGCCAACAGATGTGCGCTTAAGAACCACTTGTATTTCCTGCATGTATGAATCCCTCAACCGCGGGTTAAGGCGCGTAGCGATAGATCTCTATGGATTAAAGACGTCGGAATACGTCTCTACCTTGAAAAAAAAATACCCACAATTTCTGCCAAGGAAAGTGCTCTGATACCACTTGCAAGATACCAGATACATAAAATATGCAGAACAGAAATAAAATGCTAGAAATGGCAGAATAACAGTAAAATATCCAGCATAATCTTCACAATAACACAAAAATGATATAAGAATAGAAATAGAAATAGAACTTTGATTCAGAAAGCAATGTTAACAGGCCTCTTCGAGGGGGCAACCTCCAATCAAGCAGCACTCTGTTACAATAATCTCCAAGCTAGGGTTTTCATACCCTCGACCCTTATTTATACTTAATATGTCTACTAAGAGAAGCATCTAGAGGAAGATCCTTCTAGAAGTGGAAGATTCTATTAGGTCTTCTTACATCCGTCTTATTCTATTTTATTGAAAGTCCTTATTAATATTGACCTTTATTACATCCGAATACATTGATCTACCTATGTGTGGGTTAGGACCTTAACATCAACCATGTCATTACCTTTATCATAACATGAATGGTTTAGTACATCCAAGAGCTCCTCTAACACTTCTTCACTTTACAAATCATAGAATAGGGTATCATAAAAAATCTGAAAAGGAAAATGGTTAACCTAATTCTCTTATTCTTGTGCAGGAGGGATAGGATCATGGATGGATTCACCATAGGGAAGAGTACACATTAACACTTCATCATCATGTTTGATATCTTTCAGCTCTCGTTCTTCAACTAGGTCATTATTATCTTCGATAGAATCATGAGTAAATTCTTGCTCTTCCTCATGGGATTGGTAAAATCTTTCATAAATCTCTAATTCTGTATCGTAAGGTTCTTGGCATTGAGCATGGTACGCACCCCTAAGGTCTTCTACAATCTCAGTGGTGAATCCTTCGTCCTCTAGGGATATTTCAAGATTTTGAAGGGCATCCTCATAAGTCTGGCACTGTGGTTTTGCAAACTCAAGAAACCTACTAACGAGTTATCTGAAAGAGGATACACCCTTTTCTTCGCAACAACCCTTGATCCATTCTTGTAAAACTGATGGAAAGGAAATTATGAACAATTTTATCAGGACATCCTCTCCTTCAAATTTTGTTTCACTTATATACTTCAAGAATTCTACAATGTGAGTAATTGGGAGGCCTTTAAATCTTGGACATTTTTTCAACCATTTTATATCAAAATAATGTGGGTATCCTTGAAAACATTCAAAATCAATAGACGGATACACTTTCTCCCAGGGCACCATGATCCCATATCTTGGAAATATCACAAAGTTGAGAGTAAAGTGGCACCTTGGGAAAGGTCATTGGATTCGTCAGATAACCTCTTAAGGATTATCATAGGGAGTGAGGGAATCACCCTCGGTGGAGTCGTCGGGTAATATTTTTGAAGTAAATTATTTGAGTAAAAGGCTTACCGAAAAAGTGTCATTCAGGAATATTGACTCGGTGTTCCCTGACAACAACACCAAAAATGTTATCGCACAATATGTACTTTCCCAAAGCCCAAAGGAAAGTAGGACTATATTGGTGTAACACAGAAGTATCCCTGTCACTCTCACCCCAACAGGGTGCCTCTTTCTATTTAGGAGGAGGGAATTCTCACTCCAAGGGAGATATCCCAAGACCTAGTTGGTTGATGAAGGGGAAAAGGAAAGGCAATACCACCCGTCTCTCTAGGTCACTAAATTGAGTAAATTCACTTAGTATGGTTGTGTTGAAGGGTAAAAGGGAAGTAAGGTGAATTTTCACCTTCCCTTTATGCATAAAAGATAGATGTGTAGCAACAGTAATAAATCCAAAAAATGCAACTTATAAGGAAAATATAAAGACTTTGCAATGATAATACTTTTTCCACTTACAACTTCTAGATTAACATGAGTCAATTAATGACTTTAAAAGTTGTCTAAACACTTGTGACAACAACAAATTGATAGTGATGACAACAATAACACTTCAGAAAAAAGTATCTTAATGAGGTAATGGAGCAACTACTTTAACACTTATTGATTATAGCTTGCCTAGTACAAATTATGGGCGATCTTATAGACAATAAGTAGGATAAAAGGGGTTTCATACATTGGTTGTATTAAAAATTACAATAGAAGTAAAGTGATTTACAACAGCTTTAGAAATGCACTTCAGAATAATAGTAAAAAGTATATTAAAGCCTTGAGGTGATAGTGCCCAGGCTTGTACAATTTCTAGGTAGGTTTACTTGGTTAATAGGCTCGATAAGGCCGAAAACAAAAGGTTGTAGCAGTGATGTTAGTAGCAACAAGCTTTATGATTAGTAGTCTATACTAGGTTTGCAAATTAGTAGGGTATCAAGTGGAAAGTTTGAGTTGAGGATGGTAGTCTTGTCAAAAGTAAGAGGAGAGGACTAGTTCCTTTTAGGGGTATATGGAGTTAAGGAGGTGACCTCTTTGAAAGATGAAAACATATGATAATGCACACTATTCAATAAAATCCAAGACCTAGGAGGAATATCACCTTAAGTCCTCATAGGTTTCTTGACCCTAAGAAGGGAGGTGAGCTAGGGTGTAGGCACTTCTAGGCCCTAGCACCTCCTTCCTCTTGAAGAGTTTGTGGATGAGAAGTATATTGAGAAAAATAACTAAATAAATACCTGAAGGGAGATATCACTTTAGGGCCCTTAGGGTTTCACTAATTATTAGATAAATTTAAAAAGCTAGGCAAATAAAAAGTAGGAAAGTTAGCACTTTAAGTTTCTTACTTCAAACATTAAATACACCATGCAATTTCATAATATTGTATGAAAAAATAAAACCATACCATTAACCATTAAATATATGACAAAATTCATATTTTAATTACTTGCACCAAGAATAATCATGAATATACCATGCAATATCACCATAAAACTTCAAAAACATTGATCTAAGTACTAAAACAAGCCTCCAAGAAGAGTAGCGCCTCACTATTTCAGCCAAGTACACCCAACTAGGGAGAAATTTCAGATCTCCTCTTGTCCAATGACAAGTTATCATGAAAATGAATCTCACTCTTTGTTTATTTATACAAAAACTTGACCTTAATTCATTTTTAAGTCAAAAAACTAGGCCAACCTCGTCAGTTTCTTACAAAAATTAAATTCTGGAAAAAATAAAATCAATTTGCATCTAAAGACCCTCCTAAGGGTGACATCATGCCCTTATAGGGTGATGTTGGTCCTCCATGATGAAACATTGGGCACAGTAAGTGAAACATAGGGCCTTCAAAGGCCAAAATCCTTGCCCACGTGTGCCAATAACCTCATGACTTCCCCCAAGGTGATAACCCTAGAAAGTATATGACGTTTAAGGCCTTCAAATCCCAACGTTTAGGCGGGAAGTGCACAATCCCCTAGGTATAGGTCCACCAAATTTCCTCCAAAGGCAACACCCTTCTTCTTCTTGGAAAAATCCCTCCATCTCTATCTCACCCCATGGTTGGGGTCTCACCATCCATCAATGGGTTTTGATCCCACATGAAGGTCTGAGATAATAATCTCTCCATGTACATATTCACTGGGAAAGGTCCTGCAAAGAAAATAAGTACTCCCTCCATGGGTTCATAAGTCACAAGCATCATAATACGCAAATCACATCTAACAAATAAAACTCCCAAACATGTGCATCAAACCTCCCTAAACCCAAACAAATGCTCAAAATGTTATGCAACTTGACACATATAGGTTTGGATAAGGTCAGATGGCGTCCTATTGGGCCAGGCCCCCTTAATTCAAGTTTGTTTCCCAATTGATATCGATCCAATTCATGCAAGTATATGAGGTGGTAAGGGGAAAACCTTTGGGCATGGGGTGCATGTGATAGCAGGGAAATGTAACACTTAACTATGGGTTCCTTTGTTGAGGGTGAGTTGCATCTTTTCATGGATGCATATGTTTCCAAGCCCAGTGATTTCCATTTATTCTTTTTATCTTTGCTTTATTATTTTTAAATTTCTTTCTTCATGCTGCAAGGAAAGAGTTGATGGCAACTGCCCTGGCTTGGTGACCAGCTAGTGGCAGTTTCATCCACAAACATTTCATGGAGATGAGAAGGTTGAATCGTGATGAGACCCCCTTTCTCTTGTCCATGCAACAAAGAGCCACTACTTTGGCTTGGTGGCCATATGGATGATAGTTTCATACCGCTACATGTTTATGGTCATGATAGGTCAGCTCATGATGACATCTCCTATCCACCAACAAATTCCTTGAGCGTCTTATTCATATGTGGCTCCCCTTTTGTTGTTGAGAATCGTTTCAATGCTTTACATGTTGAAGGTTAAAATCTAGCTCTTAACTTCTGCTAGCTACATTTCCCTGGGCCTTTAGCCCCTTCTTTCCATGAGGTAAGGTACAACCCTTTCCAAGTGGAGCCTACCCCAAATGCCCAAAATGTGGATATATGGAGGGGAATAGCATGGAAAGTGGTATGTATGGAGGGAACGGGTGATGACTCTTCAGAGATCCACTAAGCGACAACCTATCCTAAAGGGAGACCAACTTACTTGGGTGTCATGTCACCATCCCAGGTTTAAATAGGTCAAAGAGCATAAAGTCAAGAAAACATTATGAAATCCAAAAATATTCAAATGCAACATGTTTGAATGTTTTAAATATCAGAGTGATACATACCATGATACCCAGACTCATTACCTCATGGAGCAAGACCCATTTTCAGTTCAAGACCAAGTCGATTTGATCGATGATGTTGCTAGTGATATGTAGACTGCACTTGAAGAAAAGAGGGGCCATGCTTAGGTCGTCCGACTCTTGGCACTCTATGTCTGGAACCTATGGGCCTAGAGACACGATATCCTTAGTTATCCTTAGGCTAGGGGATAACAATACCTAATTTTGATTCAAAGGGAATCCAACCCCCTAAACAGGTTGTTGGACTTAATTCATTCTATTGTATTTGGTCCAATTAAATTTCCTTCAATTTCTAAGGCTTTGTATTACATTTCATTCGTTGATGATTATTCTAGAAGGATATGGATATATTTTCTTATAACTGAATCCGATGTTTTTAATGGGTTTAAGGAACTTAAATCTCTCTTAGAAAACCAAATTGGTAAGAAGATTAAGTTGTTGAGCACTGATAATGATGATGATTTTTTTCCTACGGAGTTTGATAAGTTTTGTAAGGAGAATGACATTGAAAGACATAAGAAAAATCCATATACCCCTCAACATAATGGAGTTTCATAATGGAAGAATAGAATGTTGATGGAGAGAGCTAAGAGTATGCTTAGTGGAGCTAACTTAGAGAAGAAATTCATGGAAAAAACAATTTATATTTCATGTTACTTGATTAATAGGTCTCCCACATCACCTCTTATGGATAAGACCCCTATGGAGGTCTAGACAAGATAGAAGCCCTCACTTTAGCATATTCATGTTTTTGGTTGTGAGGCATATGCTCATGTGCCTACAGAGAAGCAATCAAAATTGGATAACAAGGTTTTGAAATGTATCTTCTTTGGCTATGGTGTTGGTGTGAAATGGTATAAGCTTTGGGATCATGTGGTTGAAAAAGACTTTTACAAAAGAAATGTTATTTTTAGAGAAGTTAAGTCTTCTCCCATAGTGATGCAACCAGAAGAGCATGAGAAGAAGTTAGTGGTTCAACTACCACTCAATACTAAGAAAGTTGAAATATAAAATGAACATGAAGTTCATGATGGACTTGATGAGGAGGATGGTTCAGAGAGTTTGGAAGAGGAGGAAGAAACTCCACCTCAAAATTTAAGGAGGTCCACTTAATAAAGAAGGAAATCGGACATGTATAATTATAGTCCTTATGATTTCAAATGTATATTTTCTCTATCTGCTAACGGTAATGAGCCTATAAATATGAAAGAGGCATTGTTGATGGAATATAAGGACTCATCGAGACCAACCATGGATGAGGAAATGGATACACTTAGAAATAATAATACATGAGACTTGGTACCATTTCTTGATGGATGGAAACTCATTGGATGTAAATGGGTGTTCAAGAAGAAGATCAATTTAGATGGCAATGTTGAAAATCAAAAGGCAAGGTTGGTTGCAAAAGGATATTCCTAGTTTATGGGGATAGACTTTGGTGATATGTTTCCCCCAGTTGTTAAGTTAAAATATATTAGGTTCATCTTATCTATAGTAGAAGCCTTTGATTTAGAGGTATAATAGATGGATGTGAAAATTGCATTCCTTCTTTGTGACTTAAAGGAGGATATATATATGACATAGCTAGAGCACTTGGTTTGCAAGTTAAAAAAATTGTTGTATGGTCTCAAACTATCTCCTAGAACGTGGTGCCAAATGTTTGATTTTTTTGTGTTGGGATTAGGATTTTTGAGATCCAAATTATATCATTGTGTGTATTACAAATAGGATGGTGGTCATTTCCCTGTTATCACTCTATATGTAGATGATTTACTATTCGTTGGTAACAATAAGGATGTGATTTGTGATTTGAAGTCCCAACTTTCAAAACAATTTGATATGAAGGACTTGGGGGATGCAAAATATATCTTAAGGATGGAGATCAAGAGAGATAGATAAAATAAAAATCTTTGGTGGAGCCCGAGTAAGTATGTAAACTCTATGATACAACATTTTTGCATGGAAAATTTCAAACCTTTGAGTTTTATGATTTTTGTGGGAACTAGGCTTTCAATTGAGCAGGTGTCCTACAACACCAATAGAGATGGAGGATATGGCTTATGTTCATTATGCTATTTTAGTTTGTAGTTTGATGTATGTAATGGTTTGTACTAGACTAGAAATTTCCCAAGTAGTGGGAGTCTTGAGGCGATTCATGGAAAATCATGGATGTGAACATTGGGTCGCAATGAAGAGGGTCTTTAGGTATTTGAGAGGTGCTTCTAAATACTCCATTTTCTATCATAATGATGTTTTATGGGACCCACACTCACTGGATATATAGGATTATGTTGATTAGGAAGGAGGTGTGGATAGTAGGATATCTATGAGAGGATACAAGTTTTGGTTTTTTGGTGGAGTAGTGAGTTAGATGAGAAAGCAACAAGTCGTGGTTTCTTTATCCACTACAGAGGTAAAGTATATGGAAAATGCGCATGCTTGTAAGAAGACCATTTGTATTATAAAACTATGTTTAGAAGTAGGGCTAAGTCAAAGATCTATTACAATTCAATGTGATTGTAACATTGCCATTTGTCTAGCTAGGAACCCAACCTTTCATGCAAAGACAAAGCAAATAGATACCCAGTACTATTTTGTTAAGGAAATGGCACAAGATGGAAAGGTGATACTAAAGAAAGTTGACACCTTACAAAATCTTGCAAATGCATTGATGAAATCGGTGAGCACATATAAATTCAAGTGGTGTTGTGAGTCGATGGGCCTTATGGGCCCTAAAAATTAGCTATAGTTTGATGCATTCTCCCTTGTACTTGCAAGGTATATTACAAGTGGGAGAATGTTGGGACAAGTGTGTTGTACACCTTGTAGAGATGTAGTGGAGAAGAGAATAAATGCAGAGTTATAGTGAAGTAGATAATAAATGTAGAGCTATAGTAGGGAATAAATGCAGAGCAAAGACAAAGGATAAATGCATAACAGTGGAAGATAATAACTTGTTGGTGGTTTCTAGTAAGTAGAAATGAAAAAACATAAATGGTTTATGGTTTTATTATCCCTATTTATTCAGTGCTAGGGCTAGAGGAAAAATGTAGTGTAAGTTTTATCTTACTCTTCTGCTACCAAAATTTCTCCATAATTATGCTAGTGTTGGACACTCTTGTTGAAAGTGCAAAGACTCCATATTGTGACTATTTAGTTGTTGAGTAATATATTGATTGTGTTTTAGAGTGTAGGGGTTTTCTCCCAAATGGATTTTCTCTAACATATCATGTTCTCTATTGTTTGTTGTTTGTTTTATTTACAATTGTTTTTTTTTTAGTTTCTATACAACTTTTTCTCTTAGATTAATGATTAATGTAGGAAGTGTATTTCCCAACTCTTCTTTCTTGGATTAATGTAGGAAGTGTATTTTCCAACTCTTCTTCCTTTTGGCATTAGTTAAAGAATTATTAAAATTTATATTAACTAGAAATCAAAATAAATATAATTATTTATATTATTTAAATAAAAAACATATATTATATATAATTTTTTGATAAAAAAACATATATTATATATACAATTTTGGATAAGATGAAAACCTTTAAAAATCACGCATAAACTCATGTAAGATCAACGGTCAACTCATTACATTAGTTGACCGAGAGGATCACAAATTATTTATGTAAAAGGGGATTTTGTGGGGACATGGTTATGATGGTTAATTAAAAATTTAAGTAAATGTATTTAGATAATAATTATTTTGAGAAAATAGCTAAATAATAATAATAATTGAAACCAGTAGAGTGGTTAACATAGTTTTGTATTAAAATTTTAATAATGTTAGTAATGGTGGGTTTAATGGTTAAGAATATGTGTTTCCTCCTAAGAGGTCACATGTTCAAATCCATAGGGAGTAGGGTATGTATATTTGGAGGGGGTCTCTCATACACCAATAAATTATTATTATTATAATTGAAATATAAATATTAGATAATGAATAATGTGTATAGAGCAGATAGGATGGAAAACACAACTTATGGTATTTAATGTTAGATTACTATCACACCAACTTGTAAACATGTTTGATAAACCATAAAGAACATAAGAGAATGTATGTCATTTAATTGATATTTTTATTAATCACAAAAATTATATTTTTTAAGTATATTTATGAATGGATAAATGATATCATCTTTATTTTAATAATCTAAAATTGTTTTTACTTGATTTAGAGTTTATTTTATTGAATTACCATAAAATAAATTTTATCTATATACAATTGGTATACATTAGAATATTGAATCAACGGTCATATGTTAATTTAATATTTTAATATTTTTTAAAGTTACTTTTTTCTTATCTTTGATGTTTCAGAACTTTGGATGTTTCAAAACTTCTAACAAAATGTTTTCCAAAAACTTCAAGCTCTTGATGATGGATGAAATGTTTACTCTAAACTTTGGATGTTTAAAAAAAAATGGATATTTCAAAACTTCTAACAAAGTGTTTTCCAAAAACTTCAAACTCATACATTATGTGGAAATCTAAATCTAAATAACAAGATACTTAACCTCTATGGAAATGATTGTCTCAAAAAGACCCAGATTTTTTAAAAGTTGAGAATTAAAAAAATGATTGATCTTAAATGACTCGCGCATCCTCCCACCTTTCAAAAGGTTTCTCCATCATGTTCGAAGACCTGACCTCAATAGGATCTTCACAAGAACAAGCAATGGTATTCTACATGTGGAAATCCACAAATCCACTTCACCAATGGGAAGCTAGTATTATTATGGCTGTATTGATGTTATGGGCCCTTAGTGGCAGATCATAGTCCTTCAGTTGTAAATGAATTTATTTGCTATATAAATTCGAGATAATTTTATTTGGAAAAAAAAAAAAGTCAAAACTCTATTGCTTATCTCGCAATGTTTTTAATATTCACATTAAACTCTCTTCTTTAATGTCTTTTGATACTTGTTCTATGATTGACCGTCGATATTTCATTGCAGCAGCTAGTGTCTTTGAAACCACTTCTTCTAAATAGATTCATAAATTTATTCTCCCCGAATTCTCTTTCTTCCCTTATTCCTTCCAATCCTGCCTGCTCCAAATCGCCCCTTACCCATCACCCCTCCTCATACACAAAAATATTCCTCTCCTTCTCCCTTAAATATTTATTCCATAAATTTTTCCTCCACGGTGATAAATTTATCCTTCGTTAGAACTTGACCCTCCTTCCCTCCATGTACTCCAAAAAGGTTTTAATTTTTCCCTTATCCCTAGTCGTATCCCGATGGAAGACATCATTCGTTCCATTGAATCTATTACAGAACACTTGCCCACCCATGAAGTCGAGGAAATAAGGAAAGAATGTGGTAGGATCCTCGGTTGTTCAGACCCCCCTCTCCCAACCTATCTAAAGAAGAATTTAATGTGAGTTGTCGCCTCAATGACAATCTTAATATAATTATCCTAAAAGTAGATAAAGGCAACAACACCATGGTTATCATGAATACATCCAACTATGATTTGAAGCTTCTTGATCTTCTCTCTTCCTCAATGTATAAATGTTAGGGACCTAAGCTCCCTAACCCTTCACGTAGGTAGAATAATATAATTCCATGTAATAAAGGCCAATATTAATAAGGCCTAGCAATACGGAAGAATAAGTCAAATGTAAGAAGACTTAATAGCAGCTTCCGCTTCTAGAAGGTTCTTCCTTTATATTGTTTTTCTGGACAGATAGATTTAGTATAAATAGAAGTAGAGGGTATGAGAAATATTGTCTTGGATGGTATTGTAATAGAGATCTGCTATGTTGGAGGTTGCCCCCTTGAAGAGGCAAGTGAACATTGCTCTCAGTAATCAAAGTGCTCTTCTAGTGTTATTCTGGTATTATTATGGTATTTTTCCAGTTATATCATTGTTCCTCTACCATTTCTAGCTAATTATTTTTGTTTTGCATACTATTTTATATATGGAATACTACAAGTGGTATCAAAGCGCCTTCCTCAACAGAAAATTTTGGGTTAATTTTTTTTTTCAGGGTAGAGACGTATTCTGGCATCTTAAAGCTATAGAGATTTGTCGTTACACGCATAAACCCGCGATCGGAGATTCATACACGCAGGAAATACAAGTGATACTTAAGAGCACATATGTTGGCCACCCTGTTGGTAGCCCTTCGAGTGGTAGTGCATCAGACAACACATGTATACGGATTGGCCTAGAGCTCCTGAAGTCATCCATAGATAAACCGATCGGTTGCCTAACTGTTATAGTGCCACCGATAACAACACTCGGGAAGATACTCTCTAGTACCTAGGTAGTTAGGTAGTACAACTAAGGGCACGGTCTATCCTCCTTAGTTGGTGCCCTGAGATATTGGGTCGAGTACTACTGTTGGACCCCGCACATATATCAGAGAGCTATAGCATAGGGAAAACTCTTGTCCGTAGAACCCTTGAATACCCTAACCCTTGGGATGAAAACAAAAACATAACAGACAAGATCTATTATCGTGCAACAATGTCGCCTACATTCAGGTTGTGAAATTACTACACATTTCTTCCTATTAAGCATTTGGGAATTTTGTCATTGCAGTACTCTTCAGGTCGGAGTATAACTCTGCAAGAGTAAAAAAAAAGGAGTATAGTGGTCCCGCCAACACACTTATTTGGGACCTATCCCACTGGGTTCCTCTCTTTTCCCTGATTCTAGTGATACCTATCATTTTAACCCACATTTGTTTGTGGACCCGACCTATCTCTGACACCCTTATTTGGATCCTATCCCTTTGGATCCCCCTTTTTCGCCCTGATTGCAGTGGTACCTATCACTTGACACCCTTTTTTCTCTATGGTCCCACCCACCCCTCCAGACCCCTTTTGTTTCCCCTATACCATTTTCCTGCTCCTTTGTCCAAATGACCACCACACGAGCCCAAGACCTCAATGCCTTGACTGTTGACAACCATTAGAACAAGGAATCCATCAAGAAACTCAATTCCAAAATTAGCTCCATCAATTTAACTATTGATATACTTAAGAATGAATGTTCCCATATCAAAGACCTCAAGGAAAAAGGTTCCCACATCAGATACCTCAATGAACAATGTTCCTACCTCAAAGACCTCAAAGAACACTTCCTAGGCCCTTTCCAGAACCCGTCCTCTTCTAAAAAACCATTTTATCGGGATGACCATGGCTCTTCCCATTACCAAGACCCTCATACTACCCACTTTTCCCAAGACTTCTGCCCTCCTAAAATTGAGGTGAAAAAATTTGATGGATCGGATCCTATATGTTGGGTCACACAAAATGGACATTATTTCTCTTTGCATGGAATTACTGATGATTTAGCCAACTTATGGTGTCCTACATCTGGATCGGGAATGATGGCAACGGTGGCAATGGGGAAAAAAGGCATTCCAAGGGTATCTTCCTTGGACACATTTTGTGGCCAAACTTTATGACCGCTTTGACTCCAACACCCACCATTTAGGCCGTTTGACCAAGTTAAAGAAGTCTAGGACAATGGAAGACTTTATTTCCTCATTTGAGCACTTGGATTTCTGAACGAAGGGCATGTCAAATGATTTTTTTAGGGAATGCTTTATCAGTGGCATCAAAGATGAAATTGTTGCCCATGTTTGCATGCTAGGCCCCTAGACTTGGTTGTAAGCTACTCAATGAGCCAAGGAAGCCCAACAAATTGTGTCGTCCCAGACCCGCAAACCCTCCTTTCCTCCTCGCTCTAAATCCAACCATTTTTCCCCTTCTGCAACTCCCCTCAAGATCCAGAAATTAACCAAGGATGAAATGGTTGAACGTCAACTCAAGGGTCTTTGTTATAATTGTGATGACAAATATTTTCACGGGCACAAGTGTAAGGAACAAAAGATTTTTATGGCTATGACTAAGGATTTTTCTAAAGAATATGTTGTAATTCTGCATGTGGAGGAACTACCACCGCCATCTGACCTCACCCCACTCTCTGACCCATCCGAAGTTGAACTAGTGATTTCACATAATTCCCTCACTGGCTTCTCTGCTCCCTAGACTCTCAAATTAATTGGTTACATCAAAAATAGGAAAGTCATCATCCTTGTGGACAATGGTAGCACCCATAACTTTATTCATCATCGCATTTCCCATGAAGTCAATTATTACATCTGTGTAGTCAATAATTTTCAAATCACGATTGCCAATGGTGGTTCCATGAAATGTGGGGGACAATGTGAAAATGTGTGACTCCAAATTGGTTAGTATCACCTAAAATCCCATATTTTTTCTATACACATGGGTGGTTGTGACATTGTTCTTAGTGTCAAATGGTTACGTACTCTCGGACCCATTATCATGGATTTTAAGGAATTAACCATGCAATGCCAATAGGAGGGACAACAATATAAGTTTCAAGGAATCACAGTAGGCTCCCTTGAGATCATCAGTTCCCATCGCATGGAAAAGCTCCTCAAAAAAGTTCATTCAGGAATTATCTCCCAACTTCACTCCATTCATGTTGTTGAGACACCTTTTGTGCATCCCGACCTCCAATCTATCCTCTCTCGCCACCAAGTTGTTTTTACCACCATCAAATAACTTCCACCTTTACATGGCGTCCATGATCATTTCATCCCTCTCATCTCGGGCAATCTTCCTCCCAATGTTCGGCCTTATCATCATCCCTTTTCCCAAAATAATGAAATTGAGAAAATTGTTTATGAATTACTCGAAACCGGTGTTATATGTCCCAGTACTAGCCCCTATTCTTCTCCTGTGGTCATGGTACTCAAGAAATAATGCATTTGGCGCATGTGTCATGATTTCTAAGCCCTCAACAAACTCACAATCAAAGACAAATTCCCCATTCCTATCATTGATGACCTATTGGATGAATTGAGTGGTGCTCAGTATTTCACCAAATTGGATCTACGTTATGGCTACCACCAGACCCACATGAAATACGAAGGCATTCCCAAGACGACATTTCACATTCATTAGGTTCATTATGAATTATTGGTAATTCCCTTTGGATTCGGTAATGCTCCTTCCACTTTCCAAAGTCTTATGAATCATGTCTTCCATCCTTTTCTCCATCATTTTGTCTTAGTTTTCTTTGATGATATTCTCATCTATAGTAAAACTTGGTAATCTCATCTCTCCCATGTGAATCAAGTTCTCCATCTCCTCTCTAAGCACCGAATTTTCCTCAAACAATCTAAATGTTCCTTTGGTGCCTCAGAAGTGGAATACCTGGGTCATATTGTTGGCAAAGATGGTGTCCAAGTGGATCCTAAGAAAATTGAAGCTATGCAAGATTGGCCTCGCCCTAAAACTCTTAAGTGCTTGCATGGTTTTCTAAGTTCAACGAGCTATTATAGGAATTTTTTTCGGAATTATGGAAAGATTGTAACTCTTCTCACTTCCCTCCTCAAAAAAAATGCTTCACTTGGACTTCAGTTGCAGATCATGCCTTCCAAGCCATAAAATATGCTATGTGCTCGACCCCTTTCTTAGCACTCCCAGACTTCACAAAGACATTTGTATTGGAAAGTGATTCTTTCGGGAAAGGAATTGGATCTGTCCTCATGCAACAAGGCAGGCCCTTGGCCTTCACTAGCAAACAAATTTCAAAGTGAGATTTGGGCCAATCCATTTATGAAAAGGAAATTTTAGTTATTTTGCATGTTGTGGATATTTGGCGCCCTTACTTATTGGGTCAACGATTCCAAATCAAAACTGATCATCAAAGTCTCAAGTATTTCCTGGAACAATGAATTTCATCCTCGGTGTAGAAAAAATGTGTGACCAAACTATTTGGATATGATTATGAGATCATTTACAAGAAGCGAAATAAAAATGTAGTTGTTGATGCTCTTTCCTGGAAATATGAAGAATATGGGTTCATGTTCTCCCTCTCCTTCAGTGTACCAGCTTGGCTCCAAGTTTTCCATTAGGAATGGTTGCAAGACCCCAAAATTTCTAGCCTGCTCCACCAATTGCAACACAATTATTCAGTTTCTCCAAGGTACTCTTGGCATAATGAAGAGCTTCGCTACAAAGGTTGTTTGTATTTATGCAAGCATTCCCAACTTAAATCCATGATGCTTTTTGAACTTCATGCATAACCCACAACAAGGCATTCTGAATTTACCAAAATCTATGAAAGGGTCAAACGTTCTTTTTTTCTGGGAGGGTATGAAATAGGACATTCGCACCTTTGTGGTTGAATGTGAGGTATGTCAACGCAACAAGGGAGAAACTGTCAAAGCTCCGAAAACACTCCAATCACTTCTGATTCCCCCTGATATTTGGCGAGATATTTCTATGGACTTCATTGTAGGCTTACCTAAATCAGGAAATAAGTTAGTCGTCATGGTGGTCATCAATTGTCTCTCCAAATATGCTCATTTTTGTGCTCTTCAACAACCATTCACAGTCACCGCAGTGGCTCAACTCTTCATGGATAATATCTTCAAGATTCATGGCATGCCTAATTCTATTGTCTCTAACAGAGACCCCACTTTCACCAACATTTTTTGGCAAGAGTTGTTCAAGTTACAGGGCACCCAATTGCATCTCAACACTACCTATCACCCCCAGACGGATGGCCAGACGGAAGTTGTCAACAAGAGTTTGGAAACATATTTGATGTGTTTTGCATCAGAGAAAAAAAATAGGTGGGCTCAATGGTTACCCCTAGTTGAATGGTGGTACACCACATATTACCATACAACTACTCGCATGACTCCTTTTGAAGCAGTCTATGGCCAAAATCCCCCATCAGTTCTCTCCTATATGCCAAGGGTCTCGAAGGATCAGGAGGTTGACACAAATCTTACAGTCCAGGAGAATATTCTTCATGCCCTTAAAGACAATTTGGTCATGGCTCAGAATCGCATGAAGCAACAAGCAGATCAAGGTCATTCTGAATGCCATTTTGTTGAAGGGGACCAAACATTTATTCGACTAAAATCTTATAAGAAGACTTCCCTCAAAGTTCACCACTGTCAGAAACTTGCGCCCAAATTTTATGTTCCTTATCAAGTGCTCAAGTATGTGGGCTCGGTGGCCTATCAGTTATCTCTACCCAGTCAGTCGAAGCTCCATCTTGTTTTTCATGTTTCCTGCTTAAAGAAGGTGATTGGAAATAAATGTCAAACTCAAACTATTCTTCCTGAGTTGGATGAAGAAGGTTCCATATGGTTGCAGCCACAAGCAGTCTTGGCCCAACGAGAGTGTCGTCTCTATCAGTGCACCATCCAAGAAGTGTTATTTTAATCGAAAGACACACCTCCAGAAGATGCCACCTAGGAGTCGACCACCATTCTACAACAATTCCCTCATCTAAAGCCTTGAGGACAAGTCTATTCTTCAAGGGGGAGGACATGTTAGGGACCTAACCTCCCTAACCCCTCACTTAGGTAGAATAATATAATTCCATGTAATAAAGGCCAATATTAATAAGGCCTAGAAATAAGGAAGACTATGTCAAATGTAAGAAGACCTAATAGAATCTTTTGCTTCTAGAAGGATCTTCCTCTAGATTGTTCTTTTGGACAGATAGATTTAGTATAAATATAAGTATAGGGTATGAGAAATATTGTCTTGTATATTATTTTAATAGAGATATTCTCTGCTTGAGGTTGCCCCCTCGAAGAGGCAAGTGAACATTTCTCTCAGTAATCAAAGTGCTCTTCTGGTGTTATTCTTGTATTATTCTGGTATTTTTATGGTTATACCATTGTTTCTCTGCCATTTCTAGCTAATTATTTATGTTCTGCATACTATTTATATCTGGAATACTACAATAAACCACTCTCTAAAAACCCTCTTAATAACATTACAAACATTGTCACCAAAGCCATTAAATCTTCTTCCTTAGACCCTGCTATTCAAAAATGTCTTATCCCTCAGAACCCTCGAACCCCTAGGATTTATGGACAACCTAAAATTCACAAAAGCGGCATTCTCTTTAGACCTATAGTTAACTCCATAGATTTCCCCACGTATGCCCTTGCTCGTTTTCTAGCTAATAAGCTTCAACCCTTTATCGGTCAAACCTCCTCCTTTATTAAATATTCCTCTGACTTCATCCAAAAAACTCGCAATTTTCACCTCGATGAGAAAGACATCCTGGCTAGCTTTGATGTTGTTTCTATTTTTACTAAAATACCTATCTTTGAATCCCTGGCCTTGATCTCCAATCTTGTCGACCTGAAACTATTAACCTCATTGAAATTTGTCTCTCTTCTACTTTCTTTACCTTCAAATGGATTTGCTATGAACAAACTAAAGGGACAACCATGGGGTCTTTCTTATCCCTAGTGGTGGCCAATATTTTTATGGAACATTTCAAGACTTTATCCTTAAATATCTTTCATCTCAAACCGAAGTACGAGTTTCATTTTGTTGATTACATGTTTGTCTTTGGCCTCATGGCCATCATGCTCTGATCCCCTTCTTTAACCATATTAATAAAATTTCCCCTCATATTCAATTCACTATGGAAATTTAAAAGGAAAAATCCCTTCCCTTCTTAGATGTTCTTATCTCCCATCATCTCGATGGCTCCCTTACCCACCAAGTTTATAGAAAAAATACTCACACAGATAGATACCTCGATGCAGATTCTCATCATCATCATACCCAAAACAATTTCGTGATAAAAACTCTTATGAATAGGGCCATCCTCAACTCCTAGAGAAGGAAAATCCAACCTTACAAAATCCCTAGTGTCCAATGGATACTCTCTCTCTCTCTCTCAAATCAACAAAGCCTTCCACTCAACCTACAATCCCAAATCGAAAATTCCCTCCTCTTCCCCACCCTTATCCCTCATCTCTTCCTTATATCCAAGGCACCACTAATCATATTTCCAATTTTTTGTCTAAGAATAATATAAAAACCCTTTTGAAACCCTACATAACCCTCAAACAATTATTTATAACCACCAAGGAAAAAATTGACTTGATGCTTGGCCCAGAAGTTTATCAAATTTCTTTCTCTTATGGAAAATCATACATAGGTCAAACTGGAAAATCCTTAAAACCCATCTCAAAGAACACATAGATGACACTATGATCCAAGTGGATATTGGTGGCCACCCACCTCTTCCAACTGGCTCACATTCAGTTTTCATCTTGGCAGTTTTTTCTAGCTTTTCGGGTCCTAAACTTCCAGGGTCGTTTTGAGGCCCTAAACAACATTTTTTTATCCCACCATAGTCCCACTATAAACAAAGTTAGAGTGTGATGACATAATGCATATTTCTTGGATAGACCTTTCTAACGGGCTATCGTGCGCCTAAAACGAATATCGTATGAAAAATTTACGACCCCGGGAAGTTTATGTACCAACTTACCCCATTGAGACCCACATGACTTTTGGCGCTACATCTCATAGGGTTAGGTTTTTGGATGTCTAGGGTTTTCTGATTACTTCTTGATGCTAAAAAGGCATGGAGGCCTCATTCTAATTTGGTTAGATGAATGTGCATAGCTGCCACATTTATTCTTAGATATTAGTTACCACCATTCAAGCAAGATTGTTTCATTCTGCATTTTACAATTTCAACATATTTCTTTATTGAATAGAAGTTAAGTTTTACTGTATCTCTATTATTGTTCTCTGTATATTTGTGTCGATTTTATAGATATTTGGTTCATTTCGTTCCACTCATAAATTTAGATCAGTGGTATCATAGCAGTTTTATCTTCATTTGTTTCATGTGCATATCCCCAATGAGGTCAGGGTATGTGCAGTTGAGACTCGAACCAATTGAGCCTTCGCAATATCGATCTCGTCGAACCCGTCGACCACCGATGGGGGAAGAAAAGAGAGATGATGGGGCAATATATCTATTTAAAGTGTTTCTCGAGGAATCCCTTGCGTGACAGAGGAATGAGATGATGGATAAATTTGCAAAAATCCTTTGATGGTTGCTAACAGGTGACACGTCTTCCTTGAGCGGAGGTGCCACCCCTTCAAGGCACCGATCAATTTTGATATTCCTATATTTGAAGGTCAAATATATGTGGATTTTGTAGACAAATGGTTAAACCTTCTGGAAGGGTATTTTTATGTCCATAACTTTTCCAATAGAGAAAAGATTACATTTGTGCTCCTTAAGGCCATCCCCCATGTCAAAGATTGGTGGGAGACTTTCTGTGAGCAAAAGGAAATAAAGGGATCTACATTATTTATAGTCACACCCACTTGGGTTTCTTTCAGAGATGCTATTAAGGAACAATACTACCCTATTGTAAGTTATGACGACTTATATACAATATGGACCACACTGCGGCAGGAAAGGGAACAAACAGTGCTAGAGTTCACCAATTTCTTCAATACCTTACGCACCAAGTTGGGTATCAAATACTCTGAGCAACATCCGGTGCTCAAGTACCACGACGGTCTGCATAGATACATCTAGACAGAAATGGAGTTTTTGGAGATCTCGTCCTTGGGCACGGCCTATTGATATGATGTCAAAATTGAGCAGAAGATTAAGCAAAAGACGTGGCAATTTTGGTCTACAAACCCCTCACATCAGAAGTAGGAAAAATGAGGCCCCAATTCACAGAAAAAAAAAGGAAGAGAAAGGATGGAAAACCTCAGGACAACCAGTCTAACTACAAACAAAGAAAGAAAATGGGAAGACAAAGAAATACATCAGGAAGTGGTGCAAGGTCCATAAGATCCCCTGGCATAAGACTATTGAATGTCACTCAAAGAAATCATTGGTAGCAGAGGTGAAAGCCTCTGAATCAAATGCAAGATCCGACTTTGATTAAGAACCAGAAAAAGGGCGATGGATCATTGACGTAGAACCCAATGCCACCATTCCTACAACCAAGGTCCAGCCTGGTGAACCTAATGAACCAGAGGAAGGTGAGCACCTCTTTCATTCATAGATTTTGATGAAGGGTAATTCGTTGCACTTCATAGTTGATAGTGGTAGCCAGAAGAACCTCATATCATCGGAGGTCGTCAAGCGGTTGGCTCTGTCGACAACACCACACCCACAACCATACACCATTGGATGGCTCCACCAAGGGAGGGATCTCTGCGTCAGCCAACAGTATCACCTGCCCTATGACATCAAGTCATTCAAAGATGAGGTATTGTGTGATGTCACCCCCCTTGAAGTTTGTGATGTTCTTTTGGGCCAACCTTATTTATGGAAACATCATGATGTATATGAGTCTAGGCCTCGTAGTGTTATTATTACTCTGGACAAGAAATTGTACATGATCCCGGAGGTAGTTCCACCTACTATTATTTCCATAATCTTTGCCAAGCAATGCGGGAAGGTCATCTCTCATACCGAGAAGTTTTTATTCTTCATGGTTTGTGCTCAAAGTGAGCGGAAGGTTGCAACCACATCCATGGCCTTCGCAACAAGTCTCTCCATGCAGAAGAAGCAAGTGGATAAGGTCGTGGAAGAATAAAAATACATAGTCTCCTCACTCATAGGGGTACCTCTACATTGTCAGGTCAAGAACTCAATCAATCTAACCCCAAGAGCACCACTACTCAATGGGTCAGTCTACACCGCTCTCTATCAAAAAATGAGGAAATCAAGCGCTAGATCTAAGAGATGTTAAAAAATGGGCACATCCAACCAAGTTGATCACCTTGTGGAAGCCCAATCGTGTTGGTGCAGAAGAAAGATGGGACCTGGCGACTCTGCATTGATTACCAAGCCCTAAATAAAATCACAGTCATGAACCGATACACAATTCCTCGAATTGACGATCTCCTTGACCAACTCAAGGGGGGAAAATACTTCAGTAAGATTGATATGAAGTCTGGATACCACCAGGTCCCAATAGAGCAGACCAATGTATCGAAGACTACCTTCAAGTCCAAAGAAGGTCTTTTCGAATGGTTTTTCATTCCCTTTGGCTTGGAAAATGCCCCAACAAATTTCATGGGGATGATGAAAAACATCTTGGGGCCTTTCACCAATTCTTTTGTGGTGGTTTATTTGGATGACATCCTTAGCTTCAGCAAGAGTTGGGTGGAACACTTACAACATATTCAACAGGTTCTGCACACTTTGCAACAATACAAGCTATATGAAAATTTGGGAAAATGTTCCTTCGACGTGGACATGGTCCAGTACCTAGGCTACATTGTTGATGAGCATGGGGTGCATGTCGATCCAGCAAATATCTAGGTCATTAGTGATTGGCCAACCCCGACCACACTAATTGGGATTCAGAGCTTCTTAGGCCTTGCCAATTTCTATCGTAGGTTCGTATTGGGATTATCCCACATTGCATGGACCCTTAGCTAAGTGACCAGGGGTGGTGGCAAGGAAAAGTTCATGTGGGGCCAGTCACAACAAAAAACATTTGATAATTTGAAGTAGTGTTTGTGCTCATCCCCGATGATCTCATTACCCAACCTGCAACAACCTTTTGAGATTGAGACAGATGATTCAGACTATGCTATAGGCACAATTCTCACTCAGTATGGACATCTAGTGGCCTATCATAGTGAGACTCTATCAGATATTGTCTGTAAGTACCCCACTTACAACAAAGAAATGTACTCCATTGTAAAATCCTACCACCATTGGAGCCATTACAGTCTCGAGAAGGAGACAATCATCCACATCGATCATAAGCCTCTGCAGTTCATGTAGACACAAGGAAAATTGAAGAATGACTTCCACCAAAAGTGGTCCACATACTTGCATCAATTCCATCTCAACATCAAGTATAAGACAAGGAGAACCAACCACATCGATGACTGCCTCAGTTGACCTCCAGTTGCAACACTAGCCATGCTGCTACACTCTTGTGGACATGAGACCTCCGGATGGCCCCAACTCTATGAGAGAGATCCTGACGTAACCACTACCTACCATATGTTGGGCACAAACACAAATTTCGTTGATTTCCATCTTCATGATGGATTGTTGTGTCATCTGGGGCATCTCTGCATCCCATCAAGCGAGTGAGTGAAGATGATTTGGGAAGCTCACTACAATTCGGTGGAAGGACACTTCAATGTAGAAAAGGCAGTGGCAGTGCTACAACAACATTTCTATTGACCGAAACTTCGACAGGATGTCAGCAAGTATATCAAGTCATGCACGACCTAGGCCATTGCCAAACCGGCCATTAAGAAACAAGGAATGTACACCCCTCTACCTACTCTCGACAGGCCCTGGGAATCCATCTCGATGGACTACATGTCGGGCCTTCCTTCAACCAAGCAAGGAAATGACTGTGTTTTCATGGTTGTTGATCAATTTTCCAAGATAGCGGTTTTGGTCGCCTGCAATAAGAGCATCACAACAAAGGCCACTGCCAAGCTCTTCTTTGAATAAGTGTGGGTATATTTTGGGATACTACAAACAATCATCTCAGATCGGGACAATCGGTTCCTCAACACATTTTGGTTGATCCTCATGTCATGGCTGGACACCAAGCTCACCAAATCCACAGCCTTCCACCTCCAAATGGATGGCCAAACCGAGGTTGTCAACATGATGATTGTGCATATCTAGTGCATGTACAATTCCAAGCATATGTGCACATGGGATGAGAGTATTCCCTATGTTCAGTAGAGTTACAACAAATCCATACATAGCTCAACTGGCCACAACCCCTTTTAGGTGGGGTTGGGATTTCAACCATTGGGTCCCATGGATGTTTCACTACCCCTTGCGTCCACACAGGAAGAATCGTCCCATGCTCAAACTGAAGCCGACAAAGCCACTCGGTTCATTGAACGAATCCAGCACATGTGCCAACAGTTTCAACATATTTTGTAGAAGTCTGATGCCAAGTACAAGCAGCGCCATGATCAACATTGGGTGCCACACAAGTTTCAGGTGGGATATAAAGTTTGGTTGCAGTCGCATAAATAACGCCTTATAGGACCCCATCAGAAGCTTCAGTCACTCCACTATGGATCTTACACCATCACCAAGGATATGGGTGACAATGATTTTGAGCTAAACATTCCCCCATTCCTTGGCCTGCACCCAGTGTTTAATGTGGACCTCCTTCATCCCTACTGTCCACCCTTATTGGACACCTCAGAGATAGCATAACAATTGACACCGATAGAGCTCAACCATGATTGCATGGAACATGCATCCACTGATCAAATTGTGGACACACAAGTCAATGGAACTCGCCAACAAAAGCTTCATCTTTATCATGTTGTCAAAGTGGGGCAACTCCTGCACCAAGGAAAGTGGCTCACCTGGGGCCAAATTCAGCATAAATTTCCTCATCTGATAGGGGGACTCAACACAATGGAGAGAATTGCTTCCTAAGGAGGGAGGATTGGTCCAGGTGGATATCGGTTGCGACCCACCTCTTCCAACTAGCTCACATTCAATTTTCATCCTGGCAGTTTTTTTCTATCTTTTCAGGTCCTAAACGTTTGGGGTCATTTTGAGGCCCTAAACAACATTTTTTGGGCCTGCCATAATCAAACTATAAACAAAGTTAGAGTGTGACAACATAATGCGTAGTCCTTGGATAGACCTTTCCAATGGGCTATCGTGTGCCTAAAACAGAGATCGTATGCAAAAGTTACGATGATTTGAAGTTGATGTACTTACTTACCCCATCGGGGCCCACATGACTTTTGGCGCTTCATGTCCTAGGGTCAAGATTTTGGATGTCTAGGGTTTTATTATTACTTATTGATGCTAAAAAGGCCTGGAGGCCTCATTGTAATGTGCTCAGATGAATGTGTGTGGCCGCCATATCTCTTCTCAGAGATTAGCTACCACCATTCGAGGAAGATTATTTCATTTTGCATTTTACAGTTTCAACGGATTTCTTTATTGAATAGAGGTTAAGTTTTATTGTATCTCTATTATTGTTCTTTGTATATCTGTGTTAATGTTATAGGTGTTTCATTTCGTTCCTCTCATAAATATGGATCACACTACCCACAATCGCATCACCAAGTCATATATTGTGGAGCACTCTTCTAAATCCAAACACCTTATTTGTTTTGACCAAACCAAAATTTTGGCCTCGACCCCCCATTACTCACCTCATATTATTCGTGAAGCATTAGAAATTGAGAAACATATTCATAATTTTAATTGTAAACTACAAACTTAGCCAATCTTGGAAGCCCACCATTCATCGCCTTGGTCATTAGCCCCCCCCCTCCTCCCCCTCTCCTTCTCTTACAATTGGTTATTAATTTACTTCTTTCACTCTTTCAAGGGGTTTTCTCTGCTATTCTTTTCTCATCTTTTTTCTTTCTTCTCTGTTGTCTTGGCCCCCCTTTCCCCTAAGCTAGAACCTCTTTGAATTTAAAAATGTTTATCCCCTTTATTGCTACTTTCCTTTGAACATCTAATCTCTCTATTTTCATTAATTTCCTAATTTCAATTTCTCCCTTCTAGTAGCATTACCCCCTCAAAATATTTTTCACCTTATGTTATTCTAATGCATTACCCCCCTCAAAATATTTTTCACCTTATGTTATTCTAATTTATATGTCTCAACTTCTTTCATTATTTTGGCCCATATTTCCTTCCAGCATAATTCAATATTTTAATTTTTCAATTTTTCGCCCATATTTCCTTCCAACATAATTCAATATTTTAATTTTTCAATAATTTTATTTGTTTATATTTCAATATTTTAATGTTCATTACTTTAATATCTCTATATTTGTTTCTTCTCCCCTAAATTTCCTTTTTCCTCTACAATCCCTTTGTATTTTTAAATACTTTAATTATTTCCTATATTTTAAAGATTTAACATTTTAATATTTCAATATTTTAATTTTTAATTTTCCCAAATTTCCTTTTCTATCCTCAAAAGTTATATTCCTAATTTAATGTTTTAATACTTTAATATCTTTAAACATCTTTACAACCCTATTCATTAACTATTCATTAAATTTTTATTATTATTTCTCTTCAACTATTATTTCCACTCCTTTAAATACACGGTTTTATCACTCTTTTCTAACATCTTAAAGTTTCAAATGTCTTTGATAATAGGTGGAGTGTCCACTCCAAAAATTAGAAGTTTCAAAACTTATAAAAAAGTATTTTCCAAAAACCTGAAACTCATTAAAAAAAAACATATACTTAATATTTATTTAATTCTTTTTAAAAGACATAAATTTTAATTTTTTATTACATTTGTTTTCTATAATCTATCATAATTTTAGAGTATATCTGTGTTTTTTATTTAGATCACTGAAAATACAAAAGATATGATTTTAACAATTTTGATATTATCAAATTAAAAAATGATAAAAATAAAATGGCATTGTCTAAACATTCTGACTTTTTAATTTTTTCATCAAAATCCAACAAATAGATGTGAAATCTCTATTTTATGTTTTTTAGATTGCATTTTTGAATGCATAAATGGATTCAGCACTATGAAATACTCTCAAGGTACTAGAATTAGACAGACTCAATCACTCAAATATGGAGTCAAATTTTGACCTGATTTCAGTAAAAGTTGATCCGAAAATATGCCCATAAAAACTCCAAAAAATCAAATGTTTAAACTACGCTAAATAAAATAAAAATTGTAGAGATGATTAAGCAGAAATTTGGTTTAATAATGAAATGATAAAGTGAATAGTTGACTTTTTTTTATTTTGTTCTATGAACAAAGTTAACAATTAACTTTTATTGATTTTGTTCCATAATTGTTGAATAAACGAAGATAAGGATTACCAACTAGAAAACTATTAATTTTAATTCTAAAAAACTATTAATTTTAATTGTAACTTAATTGCATTGCAAATTTTGTCCATCCAATAGATATGGAACAAAGTCCACAGTTGACTTTGGTCCATGATTGTTACAAAAAGTCTACTGTTGACTTTGTTTCATGAGTGTTTGTTAAAGAAAAGTCAACCATTGACTTTTCTCCATGATTGTTGGATAGATGAAATCTGCAATGAGATAAGGATTACCAACTACTAACACTGAAAACTATTAATTTTAATTGTAATTTGAAAACCATAGACATCCATGGCGTGCAAGATGTTTACATACGTACATCCATTGTCACGTCTCTTCTTTTCTGTTCACTGCTAATACCTCGTGAAATTGAAGCTAACGTACCTCTGCGCAGTCTGTCGAACTCTTGGAGTCATTGTTGTGCTGTACGGTTTAGCTAATCTGTGATTTGAATTTCACGTGATGGATTCGACCTGCAAGTAACTCTTCATATGTCGGTGGGTGGCACTGGATATATATATATGTGTGTGTGAGAGAGAGATCTGAACAGTCTGAGCCATGGAAAGATTATGCTGGTGTTCTGTCGTGTCTTGTCTGCTATTGGGTTTTGGAGTAACGAAAGGAAGAGTAGGTACCAACAGCAGTAGTAGGTTGGTATGTCTGGCGGTTGGTCTATTGTCAGCTGACAACGTTGAAGAAAAAGCACGGTCAGGCAGACCATGCCATGCACAGTGAAGAGGAATAAGCTGAGTTCAAAGAGGGCAGAACATTCAATGTATACATGCATAGCATCCTAACTTTTTGAAAGTTTGTCAAATTTGAAAGTTTTGATAACTTTTTGATAGGTTTAATCAATATCATAAAGAATTGTTCATTATATTTTAGAAGCAAATCTACCCATGATAAACAATTTACCTGTGAAATTCCATCAGTGTTAAACAATTTAACTGTGAAATTCCATCAGTGGACGTTATGATAAACAATTTACCTGTGAAATTCCATCAGTGTTAAACAATTTAACTGTGAAATTCCATCAGTGGACGTTAATATATATAAAAAGAACAATTAATTTGATTTAGTTTAAAAAAAAAAATTAAATGGAAATTTTGCATACTTATATTTGGTTCTTTATAATATTTAGACTACATTTTTTTAAGTTATTATAAAAATAAAATATAAAATTTTATTAAAATATATTTATTTCTTTTAAATGTAACAATAAATTTTTTAAAACTGGTAAATTTGATTTCCTTTAAAAATTGTATCTTAAATAAAATTTTATTTTAAATGAAAAGTTTGTATAGTTATATTTGATTATTTGTAATATTTAGACTATAATTTTTTATATTCAAATGTGGATCACCTTGTTAAGTTTAGCATCATTGTCAAGGACTCATGTGTTGTTTTGTTGACTTTAAAAAAACTTTTGATATAGTGTCCAGAATCTAACCTTTGAAATAGGCTAGAGGAGTTAAAAGTTTCTTTTGAGCTAAGAGCTACTACCATAAGGTTGTACAAGATCATTATTGCCAAGTTAGGAACAAAGAAATTAATTGTGATATAGGAGTTAAGCAAGACATTCCCATGTCCCCTACCCTTTTTGGCATATACATTGACAAGTTAGAGGGTTGTTTGGAAAAAGCATGTTGTGTTGGCCCAACTCTAGTTGGCATAGTCATCATCCTCCTTATTTAAAATGATAATATTGTTCTTATGGCAAGGAGTCCATGTATCTTGACAAGCAACTAAAAATTATCAAGGATTTATGCTCTAGTATAGATATGATTGTTAAGGGTTTTTGTAAAGTGGAGCCAGGGTTTGTTTTTCAAGTTAGCGTCTTTCTTGGGGCAGTTTCCATGGATCATTATGAAGAGATTTTGGGCTATTCTAAAGATCCTTAGGATAAAAGTCAAATCTTTGTTTCACCCACTCAAAGTCATTGTTTAGTAGAGAGAGGTAGATTGTTGGACCTTGAGGGTGAGTTTTCAATAGTAAGCTCCATTATGGAGAAGAGTTTCCCTAACGAAAATGGTGGCTCTTCTTCATTTTCACTTGGTAGTGTAATGGTCCCCAATCATCTATTGACCTCATGACACTTAGGTGACTTAGGGAAAGTGAGTTTAAAATTTATATGTCTTAGGCTAGAGGTGTCGGCTCAAGAAATGATTTCAAATTTCTATTGTCAAGCAAGTATAGGGGGAAATAACTTATGTGTGGAGGGATCAAGAGGTTCGAAAGTCAATATTAGTACAAGATATTCATTACAAAATCCCTCCTCATTAGTTGCACGTTTATTTTTTGTTGTTGGTGTTTGTCTCTCCTATTCGAAGGTTAATTATGTGGAAGCTTTGGCTCAAGAGGGTCAATCTCCTTTTCATAGATTACAAAGTTTTAAGCCAGTTAGATGTGGTTATGTTCTAGAAAGGAAGTTTTTGGCCTTGGGTGATCTCAGAGGTCAGAAACTTTTGGGTTATTTTGTTAATTCACAAGAATTTTTCTTATCCTTTAGACAAATAGACTATAGTTAGTTCATTGCTTAGGGAAAGGTCACTTGTATTAGGTGTGATGTGGAACAAGATCAATTAGGTAATAATATTGTTTGGGTGGTAGATCCTAATGTTCCTAATTTAGATCAGAATACTCGAGCTTCTTTAGTTATAGAATTGTTGGAAGTGATGTTCCACATAAGTCATTGTTAACTCAAGCCAAGGGAGTTATAAATGATA
>ML779187.1:979947-990358 GCA_009831015.1 Picea engelmannii | reverse complement strand
CCCCCCCCCCCCCCCATGCCTATGGGTAACTAGAAGAGATCATGTCTCTTGGCCCACAATGGAAACAATGATCCCGACCATGATGATGATCATTATTTCCAAAGATGGAAGCCCAGTATCCCCCCTTATTTAACTTTACAGCTATAGATCAACCAAGGATCATCACATCCAAGCAACTCATTATATGGGAGATGGTAAGCTAGTGTCGCCATAACGTATGTTACTCCTTATTTCATGCAAAGTGTTGTGCTTAATTTGTTGGACATGTGTATGAGGATCTTTGGTTGAATTTGGATAAGCATCACTAGCTTGGGAAATTGTGCCAGTTGCCTTATTTCACCTTGGTGGTCAGCTTCTATGCCCTAGTCTCATGTTGTCACCATCCAAGGAAAAGGGGCACTACTGGGGGGGGCTCACAAGGGTAACATTCCATTCCCCACCATACTTAACACTTTCCATCCTGGAGCCTCTCATAGTGTACCAAACTTCAATAATGGGTCATGGTCCATTCTCTCATGAGAAGAAGGGGATGAAGGCCCAGAGGTTGATGCAGTTTCTTTATATGTGTATGTTATACATGATAAATGCCACCATAAAATCCACATGCCAACTTGAGATCTACCCCCTCTAATGGTAATCGTCCTTGTCCTGATGCAAATGAATGCACAATTATAAAGGACTGTATCCCATCAATAAAAATGAAGGAATAAAGCTTGAAACATGTAAAGAGGACTTGCAATTAATGATTGGGTATCAAAAGGAAATTAAGGGGTTCGGAATGAAAAAAGTATCGAGGAAAGGGTATCTCAAGTGGAAATCACTCCCTCTACAAAGGTGCTTATAGAATTGGATTCAGTGACACCATAAGCCATGAAGTAATCCCTAATCCATATCACTATCACACTTACTCTTGAAGGGTTTCTTTATTTCATTCTTCCCTCGAGACCTATCCCTCTACCTGGGTCTTTTATTTCATGTATAGGTTGGCACACCTAATAGGTTTGGATGAAGGCCCACCCATATTCAAACTTGACAACTCATATGAGGTCTAGGGCTGGTGTGATGCTTGAAGGGGATATTGAGGTGAACTATTTACATGGCTTATATATTAAGTAATAAATTACTTTACATGATTTAAGGACTAATATTTCTTATGAACGTTGGATTACCTTGTCTTATACTCTACTTTGTTTTGGATGGCCTCAACATGGTTCTTTGAGGAACATCCTAGGATTCTACCCAAGATTTTGTGTCTTTATTGCATGACTTTGGCATGTGTGATGCAGAGTAGTGAGTCATCCAGAGACTCACCACCCTCATACATCAACTCTCACATCCTTGGAACCTTGGACAATGGAGGTTTGGTTTGAGCATATTTGGTCATAATGGCACACAGATGGGCTAAGAGCCCATAGGATGGACATAGTACCCCAAGGATTATTATTCACTAGATCAAGGATGTTGTAACAATATACAACTAGACACCATACAGAGACAAAATGTAGTTTCCTCTACCCTGGATGCAGCACCTTGGATCTCGAACATTGGCCCTCATTTAATGATGACGTCATCTTTTAAGGTTTGATGGAGCTATGGTTTGATGAACAATTGGGGTACCAATGATGATTGACATTACCTGTTGGATAGTTGGTTTTCATTAATGTCAACCCTTGGGGAAGTCTGGAAGCCCCAAAGGTGTGGTCATGGACCATGAAGTTGTTTAAAGAAAAAGAGGATGAAGGAAAGTGAAAATGCATGTAACACACTCATGGATGGATATTCCTCATCATGTCATTTCCAATAGTAAGTGGTATGCCACGTAGTTCCTCACGGTTGAGGAGATATTCCCTCTTGAAGTTGGAATCTTCGAGGAATGGTTAAGAAGACCCTAAACAGTTGCAACAAGAAGTTACAAGTCATTAATTAAGGGTAAAGTGGTTATAACAAGAAAGTATAGGTTGGCCCTTAAGCTAGGGAAAGAAGTTACTTTGAAAAAGTATAAATACACCTCAAGAAGTCTCTCATAAGTACATTTACACACACACGTTGATTGAATATATTCTAAGTGAGCAAGTGATCTATTAGAAAATATGAGATGACAAATCTGAAGTAGTGAAGGAGTTAGGAGGAGAATGTTTCGGGATTGGTGTGTGAAGGGTTTTTCTGAGAAAACCCTAGTTCAGCTGACCCCGGCAGGTCAGGCTACAAGTGTCCCATGAGGCACCCACGCGTGTTGTACGACACTCATCCCACGAGGCACTGCTAGATGACTAGTCTCTAACCAGCGAGGCTGAGGGAAATTTGAGAAAGATGCTTGTTCCAGGTTGTTCAAATTTTGAGCAAGGTATGATTATGCACCGGGTTTGATACAGAGTTACAGGGATGTCTATATGCAGGTTTTTAGGGTTATATATTGGTGATCTTATGATTCATGTTTGAGGAATGCCTTTGGTATATTGTTGAGACATTGACACATGCTTGAGGCACATCCTTGGTGCATGGTTTGAGGCATATCTTTGGCATATGTATGAGGTACATTTCTTGGTGATGTTGATGCATGTTAGAGGCACGTCATTGTGATGTTGACATATGTATGAGGCACATATTTTGGTACTTGGTTTAGGCACATCATTGATGTTATGGTACTTGATTTTGGCATACCTTATGGTACATGGTTTATGACATAATTGATACATATCATGGGTGACATGGTATATGGTCGAGGCACATCTTATGGTACATGGTTTATGGCATGATTGAAACATATCATGAGTGATATGGTATATGGTTGAGGCACATCTCATGGTACATTATTTATGGCATATTTTTTGGTTTGAGGAGCATCTTGGATATTGGGCACATGGTTTGAAATATACTTTGGTATATGTATGAGGCATATTTTGGTACATGGTTGATGCATAACATGGTAAAATTTTTGGTACATGGTTGATGCATATCATTGATGTTTTGGTATAGGTTGAGACACATATCTTGATGATGGTATGATACATGTTGAATCGCTTCTTGGTAATCTTGGTACATGCCTGGTACATATTTAGCACATAACTAAAGGCATGTTTTAGTGATGTTGGGAATATGGTTGAGAGATGTTCTTGGTGATATTGGAATATGATCTATGTAAGTGCATATGGTTTAGTTGATGTTGAGTATTGGTGATAGATTGGCATTGGCAGGTTGATAGGTTGATGTGATAGTGACAGCGACAGGTTGATGTGACAGTGACAGTCACGGGTTGATGTGACAATGACAATGATGGGTCGATATATCAGTTACAATGGAAGTGACAGTATCAATGGTAGTGACAAGTTGAGTCTACACTTATATTCCAAGGCAGCAGTATGGGGAAAGGAAAGGGGTTTGTAGCCTCCTTTCGGTTGGAGTCGGAGAACACAGGGAGTCGGAGCTACATTCAGGTTGGATCCTGTAAATCAGGGGATCATGGCCTTCTTCCTCTTAGCACTCTGTAAATTTGTTCGACTGATAAAACAAACGATAGAGGTAACCTACAAACCAACTTTAGACATGGGTCCTAGCCTGATTATCTCAGAGAGGACTCTCTCTTGTCACTTGGTACTTAATAGATGATTTTTCTTTAACAAATCACTGGCTAGGTTTTGTTGCTTTGAAGGGTTTTTATAATTTTGTTGGCAAGGAAGGGGAGGGAAACTTAGGGATATGGAGTCAAACTTATGAAAATGAATAGAAGCACTAACTGGTCAGTAGAACTCTCCCGAGGATAAAGGCTAAATGAGGCAATAAATCTGAGTAATGAATTGTAATTTGCAAAGTGAAAGAAGAAAAGAGAAACATATAACTACATAAGAGCATTAAATAAAATGAATTGTGACTTAGTTAGGAAGAACTTAACATAGTTTAAATTGCTTCAGCCAAGAGCATCTTAAGATGAATTATGGACCTTTAACTATCCAATTTAAACAGAAGACAGTGCAATGGAAATTAAAAATATAGGAAATACATACAAAGAGAGAAGAAAAAACTCAAATCACCACCATTAAAACCTTTTCATGGAAACTTCAATACATATGCAAGTGTATTCTATTCAACTTTAGAAAATTACATTCGAGTTCCCAATAGCTAAAGTAGTGCCCTTGCACTTCTGCCAACACTAATACATCTAGAACTCCTAATATTTATACAAGTTGAGCTCCTTCGGTTTGAAACCGATTACAATGATTAAAGTGAAACATTTTGGTTTTGGATCCGATTACAATGATTACAAGGGATAGTTGCGGTTTTGAAACCGATTACAATTATTACAAGGGACAGTTGTGGTTTTGAAACCGATTATAATGATTAGCAAGAAAATGTTTCATGATCTAGATTTTGGCTTCTCTGGCATTTTTGTTTATGTCTTCGCCACTTGTTCTTCTCTGGTCCTCCACGTTATCTACCATCTTTACCTACATCTAGACATCATTTACTGGACCCTGGAAAACTGCATTTTGTCCTGCCCAACCGCACTATCTTCTTCCATTGCAAGTAAGAAGGGATATCATAATCTGTCATTTCCTTTATCGGAATTTCTAGGTCAATGAAGGAAGCATATGACATGACTAGTAGCCCAAGTTTGACTACTTTGAACTGATTCAGAATTTCAAAGATTGTAATCAGATGCTCAACAAGTGTAGCTCCTTTCATATTTTCCTCCAGGGTTTCGAATTTGGAATGATCCATTCTGCACTGAGTCAAACGAGCATTGTATTCTTCCTGATCGTACAATTTTCCTTTTCCATCCCAAAATGGTGGAAGGCCTTTGACAAACAATTCTTCAAACAAATCCTTGAACTCTTGCACACTTTGCTCCATCTATGTTGCCTTGGTTTAAACTAATTTCAACATGTTATGTTTAGCAATAACCCTCCTAGCCCAGATGATCAATGTAGTTCTGTATTTAACCCCAATAGTCTGAAGATCTGCAATAGGAATGGAGTTGAGTAGATTTATGGCGTTTTGGGCCCATTCTGATGGTTTCGTTGTTAGAGTTTCATTCACAATTGTGCACCTGCTTCTGGCTGTGATAGTTATGTCATCTTTATAATTAATGAAATTCAACTACACTCTGAACTTGGCAGCTTCAGCAGCTATAGAATCCTAGATGATATGCTTGGCCCCTTGTAACAAGCCTTTGCCTCTTAACCTCATCTTCAATTTATCTATTCTCTTTTGCAGGACTTCATTCTCCTTTTGAAATTGAACCATTCTTACATCCTTTGTCTGCATCTCATGCTTCAATTTCTTTATGCTTCCTTTTATCCCTTTGATTTATCCTTCTTTCAGGCTAACTTGTGACATAACCTGGACAAGTCCTTCAGTGTTTGACCCAGATTCTGTAGCAGGAACTGCAGTTACAGTTTTGTTTAGCGGCTATGTCTCCTCTTGTGACCATTTCACCTTTTCTCATTCAAGTTGCAACACCCTAGCCTTATATTCCAATGCTTCCTGACAAAGTGTTTCCTTTTCTTGTTCTATAGCAACCAATTCTATTGTTTTTGGATGCTCTGTAGCGAACATTTTCAATTTCTTCTTCAGACTTTGAATCAGTTTGTCCTTCTCATCCAATGAGGATTTCAACCCTTTAGGGCCTTCAGATTCCAATCTCTTGACCTAAGTATGCCAAGCTCTGCTATATGCTTTCTCCTGCCTCAATTTTCCTTCCAATTTCATTACATAAGATGAAAGTTTTGAATTCTTCAAACTTAAACTCGAGTAATCAGAATAAAACATATCACTGGTATGATTATGGAATTTTACCTTGACTGGGGCACTGATGTTGTTGTATCTTATCTTTATCTCAAAGACTTTGTCTTCATCTGCAACTGCAATATTAAAGGTCCTATTTTCAACATCCCTCATTGTAAACAGAGAATATTTATGTTGAGAATTATTTTCCACTTCAGGGACTAAATCCCTCATCTCACCCAGAGCCATGTTTCCCTTCTCAGCATACCATTTTTCCAAATCTTCTTTAAATTGATAAACTACCTCATATGTTTTATCAAATATATATTTCTTGTTGCTAAAGGTTCTTGATCCACCCTCACTCTGGACTTTTCTTTCCCTTTCAATCTCTATAGTGTTAGTACCACTTTCCACCATATTTAGGTTTACTTGTTCTTTGGGATATTCCTCATCTAAATACACTATATGTGGAGACTGTGTAATCTTCATCTTCTTTGGGACAGTCTGTTGGTCCTTGATTCCCAGGGCCTCTGAACTACTTCTCATGATGTAGATACTTATCTTAGGAACTTTGACCATCAACTTCTTAGGGGATTGTTGCACTTGGCTTGGTTGCAGGGTTGCTTCCATTTGTTGAGTTTGAGTTGGTTGCAAGCTTGATTCCATATCAACATGGACATCTAGATTTTCCAGCTTATCAAAAACCTTAATCGGTTCATGCTCATAAGGGGCATGTTTGTTCATCAATCTTCTCTTGGATATGATTTGGTGTGGATCATATCTTCGTCTCTGTAGCTTTGCAAAACCAAACTCCTTGAGCTTTGCTTGAACTTGAGGTAAGCATGATTTGGCTTTGACAATGAAGGGGCCAATGATAAAAGGGAACTTGAGGTTAGAGGATTTGTGAAATTTCAGGAAATTCTCTGTCTCAGATACAATTCTTTGCCTGATGAATTCAAGGGAAAAGATTCTAGGGGTCAAAAAAATAGGCAATAGATAAGGGGATTCATGACAACAATAAACCTGGATTACTGTTGAGTGCATGAATAGTACCCAATCCCCCACTATGTTCTCTGGATTGGGTTGTAGATAGCTCCTCATGTCATCCAAAACTCTAGGTAGGTTGGTATTGAAAATCAAACTGTAAACTCTGGACATGACTTTGTTTATGAAGATAAGCAATGTGATCCTTTTACATTCAGTTGATACAAATGTTGCTTCAGGAAATTCTCTCTTATTTGTTTCCAGGAAAATCTTCAACAGATAGGTGTAGTATCTAAAATGTCTTAGAGAAGGAAAATTCACTAGTTGTTTATGGATATTATCAGCTATGAATTGATCAAAACTGATACGAACTGATAGACCAGACTCTAACTTTAAAAAGGTCAAAATAAAACCGAGCATGACTTCAACTACATATTTATCATTATCTAGACCTAAAACTTGACTCAATAGGGAGCAGACCCATTGGACTTCAATAACCATTATATTCACATTCATTAGCAAATATGGACTCTCTAAAAAATGCTCGGGTTTGACAATTGTCTGTAAAAACATGTCTCGTACCTTTGATGGACATTCTTTGTATACCCTAATTAAGTTTTCTTCGTTGAAAGGCTCAGAAATTGCAAAAAATGACTCTGGTATGCCAAGGGACTCTCGAATTGGCAGACTCTCTACACTACACATGACCTCAAACATGTGTTTATTCACAATGACTCTTTCTTCATGAGAATATTGTTCGGCACACCAACCTATAAATTCAGGAAAAGGGAAATCGATTTCGACGGGATAAGGAACTATGGTGGCCTGGACTGCTTCAAGGAACGGTATACACCTTCCTACTTTATTGGACAGGTTGCTTCTAGACACAGAGATGGGAGAAATGGTGATTTCGGTATCAAAAACATCTGAATCTCAATCAATTAGGGCTTCTTCATTTGTCACGGGATCTTGCTTTGTTTTTGAGGTTACATGGTTGTGATGAAAAATACCTGGAAACGAGTGGAAATGGTGTGCAGTTGATGTGTTGTTGATATGCAGTTGAAAAATGGTGATCACGCCAAGGTTTAATGGTCCAGCATTCAAAATAAAACAAAATGAACGACCAACTGCCCTTTTATACTTTTCCACTTTTCGGGGGCATGAGAAAGTGGTTTGGGGCAACTTGCTTTTCACCCTGAAATGAAACTGGTGGTGCCACGTAGCCCCGAACGAAAACCAAGGTTTAAATTTCGGTCCCGCTCTTCAAAAATTAACCATCGTGCAACTTATTTCCCCGAAATCATCTTGAACCATCAATCTTGGGAGTTCATGATCTGCGACACGTCGGGCCCCATCAGCTTAGCGCTCCTGCCAAATTTAGCCTCTTCCTTCTATATGTATCCCCTTCCCTAGTTTTTCGGGATTCCAAATTGGCTTAGTGTCCCGCTAGATTCTGAAATCCTAATTTCACATAAAAAAATCTAATGGTGACTAACATGGGCTCCAACTGGGGATGTTATCCTCCCAGCGAGGTAGCAAAGAACGGAAGACCAAGTGCCCACCCATTGGGATTTATTTCTATCATGCAACTAAATCGATCAACATCTTATTCACAAAATTTCGTTCACACAACTCAAGTTATACTCAACATAAACTTAGGGCCTTCACTTTGGGCTTCAATTTATGTTGATTTGACTTCAATTGCTTCAACTGAAAAAAATAAAAAATAAAAAAATGGTTATATACAATGAAATGAAATGGGTGAAAAATTCTTTAAGCGAGGTGATTCTTGAGAAGCCTGACATTCACAGGTCCTCCACCAACGAGATCTCCATTACGTTCATGTAGCAGATAGGCATTATTTCCATGGTATTCCATAATTTCGAAAGGTCCCAGGCACATATGGTCAAATTTTCCATGCTTTGGACCTCTGTCTTCATTTCTAGCATCCCATTTCAACACCAAATCCCCCAATTTGAAATCATCCTCTTTAGCATGTCTGTCAAAATCCTTTTTAAAACTATCTTGGTGTAGTTGAGATTTGTTGAAGGCTTTCTCTCTTGTTTTCTTAACATTGATCAGTTCATTTGTCCTCCTTTGAGTGGCATATGGTTCAACATCTTACTCCTGTAGCAATATCATCACTGGCAATCTTAATGTAGGAAAAATTTCCTCTGTGCCATACACAATATGGAAGGGTGAAGTAGCAATAGACCTTTTAGTAGTGATCATGTCATCCCATAGTGCATAAATAAGTTTATTGATACTTCTTGTCAAATTTTTATTGGATGACTCAACCAACCCATTACCTTGAGGGTAATAAGTTGTGTAATGTCCAAGAGTTATATTGTAATCAATGCAAAAATTTTCCATCCTTTTGGACTTAAATGTTCTTGCATTGTCTGTAATGATTTTGATGGGACAACCAAATCTAGACAAAATATTGTTTTCCAAAAACTGAATGATAACAGTATATGTGGCTTTCCTTGTAGGGATTGCTTCAATCCACTTTGTGAAGTAATATGTGGCTGTCAGTATCCACTTGTGTTGAGTTGAGGACTATGGATAAACTTCTCCTATGAAATCAAGGCCCCACTGTCTAAAAGGTGCTTCAACAAAGATAGGCTTCAAGGGAAAAGACTGCAGTTCGCTCTTTCCATAAACAATTTGGCATTCATGATAGCTTGAAACTTCTTTGTAAACATCATAAAAAATGTTAGGCCAATAGAAACTTGCCCTCAATATTTTGTGCACAGTAATTTTCCAATAATGGTGCCCTCCACAATCACCTTTATGAAATTCTCTGATGTTTTTTTTTACTTCTTCCTCCAACAAACAACTCAACAACCTCCCGCCTGGATCCTTCCAATAAAGAGTTTGGTTTAGAATGCCAAATTTTGTTTCTTTTAGCTTCAAAACCTGGCCTTGGTTTTACTTAATTCAAGAGGAGCCTGCAAATTTCTCAACACATAAATAAAGCCATCATACCATGGGGATTCAAGGAATTTTTGAGATACCTCGGGGACCTTTTCCTCTGTTGGATTACTGAGAGGGGGGGTGAATCAGTAATAGCGTAATTAGAATCCTTTTTCTTCAAATGTTATATCAATTTAGAATTATTATCCAATAATGAGCAGTAAGAAATAAACAATCAAACGCATACACAGTACACCAGTGTTTTATGTGGAAACCCAAATCGGGAGAAAACCATGAAATGCTTTTTCTTATATGTCTTGAAGAATTACATTCATTGGAAGCAACAACTTCCTTTGTTTTCCATCTGCAACTGGAAGGAGGCTCCAACCCCCTAGTTTCTCAGGCTACAACCTGAGGGAAGCTCCAACTCCCCAATTCTCTGGCTACAACCAGAAGGAGGCTACAACCCCTAATGTTCTCTGGCTACAACCGGAAGGTGGCTACAACCACCTATCCTTGCCCCGTCCTGCCACCCTAAAGTAGAAGTAGAATGATGGAACCACTGTTACACTATCACTGTGAGATATACTGTTGTAAACCTGTACCAATAAATCTGAACCATGCATCAACCTGTACCTCAACATGTGATCAACATGTACCATAAACAAGTGCATCAACCATGCACCAACCTGTAATCAACCTGTACCATAAACAAGTGCATCCAACCATGTACAAAGTATGTACCAATCATGTGTCAACTACTCATCAACTATGACTCATCAATATGTAC
>ML779187.1:956775-978728 GCA_009831015.1 Picea engelmannii | reverse complement strand
TCTAGATGACATATGAGGGTCCTCCAACTTCGTAAGGCCATAACTCTCAAACCGTGAGGAGTTATGTGACGTTCTACATACCACCAGAAATGGCATGACATGTACTATTAACACATATTAACACAGACATATAGATTTGTCACCTTATCAAAACCCTCAACCGGTTCATGCTCATAAGGGGCATGTTTGTTCATCAATCTTCTATTGGATATGATTTGGTGTGGATCATATCTTCGTCCATGTAGCTATGCAAAACCAAACTCCTTGAGCTTTTCTTGAGCTTGAGGCAAGCATGTCTGGATTTGACAATGAAGGGGCCAATGATAAAAGGGAACTTGAGGTTAGAGGCTCTATGCAATTTCAAGAAATGTTGTGTCTCGGATACAATTATTTTCCTGATGAATTCAAGGGCAAAGATTCTAGGGGTCAAAAAAATAGGCAATAGATAAGGGGATTCATGACAACCATAAACCCAAATTATTGTTGAGTGCATGAATAGTACCCAATCCCCCACTATGTTCTCTAGATTTTGTTGTAGATAGCTCCTCATGTCAACCAAAACTCTAGCTAGGTTGGTATTGAAAATCAAACTGTAAACTATGGACATGACTATGTTTATGAAGATAAGCAATGTGATCCTTTTACATTCAGTTGATACAAATGTTGCTTCAGGAAATTCTCTCTTATTGGTTTCCAGGAAAATATTCAACAGATAAGTGTAGTATCTGAAATGTCTTAGAGAAGGAAAATTCACTAGCTATTTATGGATATTATCATCTATGAATTGATCAAAACTGATACGGACTGACATACCAGACTCTAACTTTTAAAAGTTCAAAAGAAAACCAAGCATGACTTCGACTACATATTTATCATTATCTAGACCTAAAACTTTACTCAATAGGGAGCATACCCATTAGACTTTAATAACCATTATATTCACATTCATTGGCAAAGACAGACTCTCTGAAAAATGCTCAAGTTTGACAATTGTCTGTAAAAACAGGTCTCGGACCTCTGATGGACATTCTCTCTATACCCTAATTAACTTTTCTTCATTGAAAGGCTCAGAAATTGCAAAAAATGACTATGGTATGCCAAGGGACTCTCGAATTGACAAACTCTCTACCCTACACATGACCTCGGACCCACGTTTATTCACAAAGACTCTTTCTTCATGAGAATATTGCTTGATGCACCAACCTATAAATTCGGGAAAAGGGAAAGTGATTTCGACATCATAAGGGACTATGGTGGCCTGGACTTCTTCAAGGAATTGTATACACCTTCCTACTTTATCGGACAAGTTGCTTCTGAACATAGAGATGGGTGAAATGGTGATTTCGGTATCAAAAACGTTTGAATCTCGGTCAATTAGGGCTTCTTCATTCGCCACAGGATCTTGCTCTGTTACTGAGGTTATGATAGGGTACATGGTTGTGAAGAAAAATACCTGGAAACGAGTGGAAATGGCGTGCAATTGATGTGTTTTTGAGCTATAGTTGAAAAATGGTGGTCGCGCCAAGGTTTAACAGTCCAACATTCAAAATAAAACAAAATGAACGGTAAACCACCCTTTTATACTTTTCCACTTTTTGGGGCCATGATAAAGTGGTTTGGGTCAACCTCTTTTCACCCCGAAATGCACCTGGTGGCGCCACGTAGCCCCGAACAAAAACCATGGTTTAAATTTCAGCCCGCTCTCCAAAAATTAACCACCGCGTAACTTCTTTCCCCGAAGTCATCCTCTACCGTCGATCTTTGGAGTTCACAATATGTGACGCGTCGGGCCCCATTAGCTTAGCGCTACTTCCAAATTTAGCCTCTTCCTGCTATATTTATCCCCTTCCCTAGTTTATTGGGATTCCAAACTGGCTTAGCATCCCGCTAGATTCTGAAATCTTAATTTCACATAAAACATTTAATGGTGACTAACAATTCTAGTTGGACACTGAGAACACATGGAGTTGGAGCATCCTTCAAGTTGGAGCTTGTAAATTAGGGAGTCGTAGCCTCCTTTCGGTTAGAGCCAGAGAACACATGGATTCATTGCTTCCTTCATGTTGGAGCCTGTAAACTAGGAGGTTGGAGCCTCCTTTCAATTGTAGCTAGAGAATTAAGGGAATTGTAGCTTCCTTAAAGTTAGAGCCTATAAACATGCAATTGGAGCCTCCTTCCAGTTGGTACTGGAGAATTTTGAAGTTGGTTCTTCCTATTATTGTAATCTTTGATATATAAGAAAGAATTTTGTGGTTTTCTCCCATTTGGGTTTCCACATAAAACCCTAGTGTATTGTGTATCTGTGGTTATGATGTGATGCATTGTTTAGGATTATATGTTTATGATATATATTGAATACAATCATAAGTGAATGGAATTACTGATAAACTTGATTATCACATGTTCTGATTAAAAGTGGTAAAAATTTCTCAATATTGATTCACCTCCCCTCTCAGTATTCCAACATGACCTTGTTGGATAGTTGGTTGCCATTTATGTCAACATAAGTGGTTGTCATTTATGTCAACAAATGTGATGGATGTATTTGGATAATTATCCAAAGTGGTCCCCTTATGGCGTAGCTCTAAGCATGGCCCTCACAGGAAGATGCTTTGAAGAAGTATACAAGAATCCCCAAAGGTGTGGTCACGAAGCCCAAAGTTGTTTGAGGAATAAGTTCGTGAAGGAAAGTGTAAATGTAGGTTCACACTCATATATGGATATTCCTTGTCATATTGTTTTCAGCAGTAGATGGAACATCGCGTAGTTCCTCACGGTTAAGGAGTTATGAGGTTATAAAGTTGGAAACCCCGAAGAATTGTTAAGAAGCCCCAAAAAAGTTACAAGTCATTAACTAAAGGGTAAAGTGGTTGCAACAAGAAGTCCTTAAGTTAAGGAAATAAGTCACTTTTCAATGTATAAATACAAAACAAGAATCCTCTCATTTGAATACAGACAACTTTATTGAGTATCTATTATGTGAGCACACTTGAGCTATTTGGCGAATTTGTGGTAGCAAGTGTGAGGCAACGAAGGAAGTGTGAATGTTGAAGTTTCAAGATTGCAGAGTAGAGCAAGGGTTTTTGAGAAACTCTAGTTTGGCTGACCCTCATGGGTCAGACTACTAGGGTCTCGTGAGGCACTGTATCGGGTTGCTTAGTGCATGTTACGTGAGGCCCCACATGACACTCATATTGGTCCCACGAGGCTAAGACAAATTTCAAGCTTATGGTTATATGCTCATGATATATTGGATGCAATAATAAATGATATATTGTTGATAAAGTTGAACTTTATATATAAATATTGAAAGTGGTTAATAGTGATCATATTGATTCACCCCCCCCCCCTCCCCTCTCTCAGTGTTCCAACAATTGGTATCAGAGTCGGTCCTTCAAGAAAACAGTTTAACCATTGGAAGGAATATTATGGAATATGCTAAGATTGGAGTACCACAATTTGATGGACAGAACTATGCCTTAGGTAGAAGAAAAATGAAAAATTATGTACAAGCACATGGATTTGAAGTTTGGCAATTAGTAGTAGACGAATACAAAGAGCCTGCCATTCCACCAACAAATATTGATGGAAAGAAACTCAATCAAAATAATTCAAGGGATAAAAATGTTATCCTGAATGGTCTAGTTGATTCAGTATATGTCAAGGTTATGCATTGTGATTTTGCAAAGGATATTTGGGACAAATTTCAGAATGTTTATGAAGGAGATGCCAAATTCAAGGAGCCCAAGCTTTAGACTTACAGAGGTCAATTTGAACAATTGAAAATGAAGGAAGATGCAGACATTGCAGCTTACTTTTTACAATTTGATGAAACATTGAATGTGATTAAAGGATTGGGGGAAGAAGTTGAAGAATCTATTATTATTCAGAAGATATTAAGGTCTCTTCCAATGAGGTTTGATCCTAAGATTTCAACCCTAGAATAAAGAGCAGATCTTGGTACGCTAAGCATGGACGAGCTACATGGAATATGCATAGCCTATGAAATGAGAACATAATAGGAAAATCCATCCAAGAAAGAAGCAACTTTCAAAGCATCCAAGAATACAAAGAAGAAGAAAAATCCTAAGTCAAAGCCAAATTGCAATTGCAGTGATGATTCAGGCGAAGATGAAGAAATAGCCAACTTTGTAAGAAATTTTAAGAGTGGAACCAACAAGTACAAAGGTATGCTTACTTTAAAATGTTTTAATTGTGGTAAAAATTGTCATTTTGCAAATAAGTGTCCTTATGCTAAGAATTCAGATAGTGATGAAGAAGAATATCCCAAGAAAGAAAATAAATATCAAAAGGGAAACAAGAAAGGAGATAAAAGAAAAATCTACTCAAGAGAAGACAGTTCCTCATATGATGAAGATGATGAAGAAGATAGTGTGAGTGTTGGAGTATGAGTGTTTCCATCTAGTCCAAAGGGGGATATTGTTGGATACTTGTTTTTCATTGATGTTGTTGGATAGTTGGTTGTCATTGATGTCAACATAAGTGATTTCCATTGATGTCAATAGATGTGATGAGTGTATTTGGATAAGTCTCCAAAGTGGTCCCCTTATGGCGTAGATCTAAGCATGGCCCTCACAGGAAGACACTTTGAAGAAGTTTACAAGAAGCCCCAAAGGTGTGGTCATGAAGCCCGAAGTTGTTTGAAGAATAAGATCGTGAAGCCCAAAGTTGTTTGAGGAATAAGGTCATGAAGGACACTGTAAATGTAGGTAACACACTCATCTATGGATATTCCTCATCATATTGTTTCCAATGGTAGGTGGAACGTCACGTAGTTCCTCACGGTTGAGGATTTATGAGGTTGTGAAGTTGGAAGCCTCGAAGAATGGTTAAGAAGCCCCTCATCATTTACAAGTCATTAACTAAAGGGTAAAGTGATTGCAACAAGAATTCCTTAAGTTAAGGAAAGAAGTCACTTGGAAAAGTATAAATACACAACAAGAAACCTCTCATTTGAATACACACAACTTTATTAAGTATCTTATATGTGAGCACACTTAAGATATTTAGTGAATATGAGGTAGTAAGTCTAATGTAGTGAAGGAAGTGTGAAGGTGGAAGTTTCAAGATTGTAGAGGAGAGAGAGGGTTTATGAGAAAACCTAGTTTGGTTCACCCATGCGGGTCAGACTACTAGTGCCCCGCGAGGCACCCCCATGGGTTTCTTAGTGTTTGTCATGCAAGGCTCGTGTGACACCAATCTTGGTCCCACGAGGCTAATACATATTTGAGGGAGGATGCTAGTACCAGCTTGATGAGGCTGAGGAATAGCTACAGGTCTCAAATCTTGTATTAGGTCAGCTACAGGTTTAAATGTATGTCAATATGCATGTTTTGAGGGTTACATGTTGATGATGTTATGGTTCATGCTTGAAGCATGTCTTTGTTATCTTGCTGACACATTGGCACATGCTTGAGGCTCATATTATGTGCATGGACTCAAGCATATTTCTGGACATGTATTACATACATTTCTTGATGACAGTGATGCATGTTTGAGGCACTTCTTGATGAGGTTATGACACATGTTTGAGGTACATGCATTGTGAGTTTTGGTATATGCTTTGAGACACATCTTGGATACTTGGAATATGGTTTTTTGTAAGGTATATGCTTGAGAAAGATCGTGAGTGATATGGAACATTCTTGAGGTATATGCATTGGATGTTGTGGTACATGCTTGACGTCTGTCTTAGTGATGTTGGTACATGTTGAGAAACATCTTGGTGATGTTATGGTACATTAGAGACATATATTGTTTATCTTGGTATCTGGTTTGGTATATTTCATGGTGATATTATCACATGCTTTGATCCAGGAGGATCTCGATGGCCACCCACCTTTTCCAACTAGCTTAAAATAGTTTTTTGGCAACTTACCATTTTTAGAAATTTTGCGGGTCCCAAACTTTCGGGGCCATTTTGACAGACTAAACGGCGTTTTTTCATGACCAAACACCTCAAGGATGGCCAAAATCTCTAATTGAGACCCCTAAATGAATCTCCTCATGAAGACCTTTCTAGAAAGCTATTGTGCACCCTAAAGGAAGATCATATGCAAAAGTTACGACCCTGAGAATTTGATGTACTAACTTACCCCAATGGGGCCCACATGACTTTTGGCGCTTTATCTCCTAGGGTTAGGTCTTTGGATGTCTAGGTTTTTTGCATTCATGATTATTGTAAAAATTCCTTCAGAGCCTCATTGTACTCATCTTCTTGCGAATGAGTGTAGCCATCACATCTCTTCTCAGAGATAATTTGCCACCATTCTATCAAGCTTGTTGTCAGTCTGCATTTTACAGTTTTCAACATATTTCTTATTTCATAGAAGTCAAGTTTTACTGTATCTCTGTTATTGTTCACTCTGTCTCTATTTTAATATTATAAATCTATGGTTTCATTTTGTTCTGCTCATAAATCCAAATCAATGGTATTAGAGTGATCTGCTCCTTGTCGTTTTTTTAATGTATGTCCTCGACGCAGTCAAGGTATAGAGAGTTGGGTCTCGAGCTTGTTTCTCTCAAGGAAAACTGTTATCACACACCAAAGAAATCGTCCATGGTGGGAGAAAATAAAGACAACGGTACATGAGATCCTTTCAAAAACTTTCTCGAGGAATCCCTTGAGCGACAAAGGAATGAGATGATGGACAAATTTGCACAAATCCTTCGACAGTTGTCGACAAGTGACGCATCCACCTCAAGCAGAGGCACCACCCCCTTCAAGGTATAGATCAATTTTGATATTCCTATATTTGAAGTTCAAATAGATGTGGATGTCGTAGATAAATGGTTAAACCTTATAGAAGGGTATTTTTTTGTCCACAACTTTTTCGATAGAGAAAAGATTACATTTGCGCTCCTCAAGGTCGTCCCCCATGTCAAACATTGGTGGGAGACTTTCTATGAGGAAAAGGAAATATAGGGATCCACATTATTTGTAGTTTCACCCACTTGGGTTTCCTTTAGGGATATTATTAAGGAACAATACTACCATGTTGGAAGTTATGACGACTTGTATACAATATGGACCACACTACAGAAGGAAAGAGACCAAACAGTGCTAGAGTTCACCAATGTATTCCATACCTTGCACACCAAGCTGTGTATCAAATATTTTGAGAAAAATCTAGTGCTAAAGTATTGCAACGTTCTGCGTAGATACATCCATATGTAAATGGATTTTTTGGGCATCTCATACTTGGGCGCGACCTATCTATATGTCGTCAAAATCGAGAAGAAGATTAAACAAAAGACACGACAATTTGGGTCTAGAAACCCCTCACAGCAGAAGCAGCACAAGGTCAGCCCCAACCTGGAGAATAAAGGCCATATCAAAGATTGGAAACCTCAAGACAACCAGTCCAAACCACAAGCAAAGAAGGACAATGGGAAGACGAAGAAAGATACTCAGAAGTGGTGCAACTTCCATAAGATCCCCAAGCATAACATTGTTGATTTCTGCCAAAAGAAGTCATTGGTGGCTGAGGTAAAATCCTCTGAATCAGATGTGAGTTTCGAATATGATTCAAAACTAGAAAAAGGGAGACAGACCATTGAAGCGGAACCTAGTGCCACCATTTCTACCACAAAGATCTATCCCGGTGAACCTGATGAGTTAGAGGAAGGTGAGTGCCTCTTTCATTCATAGATGTGGGTGAAAGGCACTCTGTTTCACTTCATCGTTGATAACGGTAGCCAAAAGAAACTCATCTCAGTAGAGGTCATCAAGCAACTAGCCATGTCGACAATGTTGCACCCACAACCCTACACCATTGGATGGCTCCATCAAGGAAGCAATCTTCACGTCAACCAATAGTGTCATCTGTCGTACGACATCAAGCCATTCAAATATGAGGTATTGTGTGATGTTGATCCCCTTGAAGTTTGTGATGTTATTTTGGGCCAACCTTATTTATGGAAATTTCATGTTGTATATGAGTCTAGGCCTCGTAGTGTTATTATTACTTTGAACATGAAATTGTACAGGATACCCAAGGTAGTCCCAACTAGTGTTATTTCCTTGATCTCTGCCAAGCAATGCAAGAAGGTCATTTCTCAAACCAGGAAGTTTGTCTCCTTTGTGATTTTCTCTCAGAGTGAGTGAAAGGTCGCAGCCACATCCATGGTCTCCGCGGTGGACCTCTCCATGGAGTAGAAGCAAGTGGATAAAGTTGTGTAAGAATACAAAGACATATTATCATCAACTAATGGGGCACCTATGCACTATCAGGTCAAGCATCTCATCGATCTGACCCCCGGCACACCGCTACCCAATGGGCCAATCTATCATCTCTTTTTGCTATAAAATGAGGATATTAAGCGTCAGATCCAAGAACTACTCCATAAGGGGCACATCCGACCTAGCTCGTCACTTTGTGGAAGCCTAATCGTGTTGGTGCAGAAGAAAGATGGGACCTAGAAACTCTGCATTGATTACCAAGCCCTAAATAAAATCATAGTGAGGAACTAGTGCCCAATTCCCCGAATAGATGATCTCCTTGATCAACTCAAGGGGGGGAATATTTCAGTAAGATTGATATGAAGTTTGGCTACCATCAGGTCCCAATAGAGAAGACAGATGTATGGAAAACTTCCTTCAATTCAAAAGAAGGTCTTTTGGAATGGTTGGTCATGCCCTTTAGTTTGAAAAATGCCCCAACAAATTTCATGAGGATGATGGACGATATATTGCGACCTTTCACTAATTATGTTTTGGTGGTATATAGATGACATCCTCATCTACAATAATATTTGGGCATAACACTTGCAGCATATTCAGCAGGTTTTGCACACTTTGCGACAACACAAGCTATATGACAACTTGGAAAAATGCTCCTTCAGCATCAACAAGGTCCAATACCTAGGCTACATTGTTGATGTGCATGGTGTGCATGTTGATCTAACAAAGATCCAAGTCATCCATGACTGGCCAACCCCAACCATGTTCATTGAACTTCAAAGCTTCTTAGGCCTTGCCAATTTCTATCACAGTTTCGTGTTGGGATTCTCCCATATTGCATGGTCCCTCATCCAAATAACCAGGGGTGGTGGTAAGGAAATTTTTGTGTGAGGCATGTCCCAACATAAAGTGTTCGATGATCTGAAGCAACACTTGTGCTCATCCCCAATGCTTTCATTACTTGGCCTTCAACGACCCTTTGAGATCGAGACAGATTCTTCATACTATGTTATGGGCACATTCCTCGCTCAACACGACCACTTTGTGGCCTATCATAGTGATACACTATCGGATGTCATCCATAAGTACCCTAATTATGACAAATAAATGCACTCCATTATGCAAGCTTGCTACCGGTGGAGGCATTACATTCTCTAGAAGGAGACAGTCATCCACATTGATCATAAGTCATTGCAGTTCATGCAGACACAACGAAAATTGTAGAATGACCACCATCAGAAGTGGTCCACATATTTGCAGCAGTTCCACCTCAACATCAAGTATAAAACAGGAACTACCAACTGATTCGTTGATTTCCTCACCCGACCTCCATTCGCGACACTCACCACAGTGCTAGACTCTTGCAGCCATGAGACCTCTAGATGGTCCCACCTCTATGAGAAAGATCCTAACTTCACCAACACCTACCAGATGTTGGGCACAAACACAATTGTCACTAATTTCCATCTTTAGGACGGGATGTTGCGCCATTTGGGCCATCTCTATGTTCCATCAAGTGAGCGAGCGAAGCTGATTTGGGAAGCCCACCACAGCTGAGTGGCAGGACACTTCGGTGTGGAAAAGACAGTGGTGGTGTTGTAGCGACATTTGTACTAGACAAAACTTAGACAGGATTTCAACAAGTATATTTGATCCATCATTGCCTACGTTATTGCCAAAATAGCCACTAAGAAACAATGCATGTACACTCCTCTTCCTACTCCGACAAGCCCTCGGAATCCATCTCAATGGACTACATTTCAGACCTTTCATCCACCAAGCGGGGAAATGACTGTGTTTTTCTAGTTGTTGATCGCTTTTCCAATATGGTGATTTTGGCCACCTGCAAGAAGAGCATCATAGTGGAGGCCATTGACAAGATCTTATTTGAACGAGTGTTGGTACACTTTGGGATCCCAAAAACCATTATCTCATATCAAGACAACCATTTCCTCATCACATTTTGGTCGAGCCTCTGGTCACTACTAGACACCAAGCTCAACAAGTCCACTTCCTTCCACCCCCATACGAATGGCCAAACCAAGGTCGTTAATCGGATGATCATGCACATCCTGTGCATGTACAATTCCAAGCATCCCCACATTTGGAATGAGATTCTTCCCTATGTTCAGCACAAATACAACAGAGTCATACATAGCTCAATAGACCACAACCCCTTTCGAGTGGGGTTGATATTTCAACCATTGGGTCCCATGGATGTTGCAATACCCCTTTCATCCACCCAATGTTGTGGGTGGGAAATCCCTCCTACGGACTAGCACTCAGGGTTTTATCATGCATGCAGAAATGACCTAAAGCTTCCTACTTTTTACCATCATCCCATGCCTAAACCCCATTATTCATATGCAAATACAAGGTTAAAAAGATCAAGTTGACATACCTTATTTTCGTGTTTGATGTCGATCCTCTTTCATGTGTGGTTTCTCTTCAACTGCAAATCTCCTCCCAATGCTGACCTGCATTCACAAAAGACAAATGAAGAACTCAACATGCATTTGATCTATGAACTAATGGGTTAGATATTTAATCAACATATAATCAATATTCAAACAATAGAAACCTCATATGGCGGGACAGGAAAAGTACTTATTTTATTAATCTCACAAGAATACCTTACAATAGTGAGATCGTCCACTGCTCCTCGAAGCTGGTCCTGGGCTCCGCTTCAACTGTGCTCCAACTGCTTTTTTATATGCTTCTCTTCACACAATAATTTCAAAAGGTTGAGGCAAAGGGAATGCTAATTCAGGTAGAGTTTCTTTACTATGATTTTCCTCTTTCCAAATGGGACCACGACCCCTTCTTTTATAGGTTAGAAAAGGATAGGTATTTGGTCGAGTGACCGGCTATGGGTGGTCAAACGGTTTAGTTAACTTACCCAAAACTGTGTGTTTCGTCTGCAACTTTCCATTTTTTGTGCTTTTGTAGGTACACGCGGGCTGTAATGGGCCAGCTAGCATGTACACGCAGGTTGTAGTGGGTCAGCTAGAGTGTACATGTGGGCTGTAGTGGGTCAGCTAGCATGGGATTTTAAAAAAGGTGTTTTTAAGAAAAGGTGTTCAGTAGTGGCTTGGCAAAGAAGGCAAATGAGATGGCCTGATGTTGGGTAAGCATATTTGGTCCAAATTAGGGTTATAACAGATGGCCCCTAATGTGTGAGGTCATAAGAGCATATAATGGCCGAAATACATTATCAATATTTATCAACGTACCAAACCAGTGAGCCCAGGGACCAGAATTCAAGAGGTGCCATCTACAAAATAACAATTGTCTCATTGATGCAGGCATATCCATGCTCGGGATAAAATAAAATCATGGTTGCCAATCAAATACACTGCAATCCATGTCATATAACTATATAAATTGCAGCCGCAAGCAATACACAGCGGATCTACATCTCGAAATCAAAAATATATACATGTATAATATCCATCTTCTAGAAGTTGATAAGGCCTGATGGCTAGATATGAGGTCTTCAGAGCTCGAGCAACAACTTCAAAATCTTCAAAACTTGGGTAGGAGTGTAATATGAGTGTACAACTTCACTACCCAGAGATCTTCGACGGCTCGTTGGGCATGGACTAGAGGATATTGATGATCAGACTGAAGGCTTCATTGATTTCAAACAAAGACTTGATTGGACTTTCGGGATGGTCGGGCATGAGGGAAGGAGACAAACTACAGAGGGGTCAACTCAGGCTTGGTAAAAACTTCCCTTGGACAATAGCACGACAAATGATGAGACTCAGGCAGCATGGCATTGACATAAGTTCATGATGCAGGAGGCAACACAAACTCTCCATATGTTTGGAAGAATAACCAAACGGAGGAGGACACAGCTTTATGTAGTGAGAACAACTTCCTAAGGTCATATTGAATCCCCGAGCTTGACGAACAAATGGAAGGATGTGCTTTGTCCAAGGGAGACTCATTGTGTTGCCAATAAAAAGAAAATACTTTTCCCTTCCTCTTTTTGGGGTATATTTGATTTCTTTTTATCTTTTTTTTGTTTAAAAAGAATAAAAGAATGTTACGTTACAAAGGAGGATCGAGTGTCGTAGACATACTAGTTACAAGCTCAAGGAACACATGGATGCTCAGAGAAAAGGGACATATGCAAGAAAAGGAGACTCGGGAAAAATCCTCCAGGGACCAAAGTTGTTAAGACACATAGGCAAAGTGCTACAGGGCTTGTGTATAAGGCATGTTTCAGATGGTTCAGTTGAGAGCAACATGGAGCCGACATTAGGCCAAAGACGCAGGTATGCTAACGCAATTAATAAGACACACAATGGTAACGTCCATCGATGTAATTTTAACGAGCCCAGAGAAGGTAAGCTCGGTGGTTTTTCATATTTAGAGAGTCTGAAAAAAGCGTAAAAGGAGACTCCACTGGGGTACCTTTTTCGAAGGTAGTCTAGTCGGTTCGAAAAAGGGGTAAATTAGCACCGAAAAGACATCTATTCAGAACCATTTTAACAAGTGTGATAAAGACAAGATCACTCGGCAATTTTTTCATTTTTAAGGAGTCTGAAAAAATCTTAACTATGGACTCTGTCAGGAATGTTCTTCTAGACCATTTTAACGAGTGTGAAAGAATAAGGTCACTCGGTGATCTTTTCAATTTTAGGGAGTCTGAAAAGAGCTTAACTATGGACTTCGTGGGGGTTCCTTTTTCGTAAATTTAGTCCTTAGACCCGAAAAAGGGTTAAAATCATACCTGAGAATACTCTTCTAGGGAACCGAAGCTCCTAGAGTATACCTTTGTTTGTACAGTTGACTATCTGGACCGAAAAAGAGGTAAACTACCGCCGGATAGACGTGACTTCAAATTTCAGTTTAGCAAGCGTTAAGGTCAACAAGATCGCTCAGCAATCTTTTCATGTTTATAGGGTCTGAAAAGGGCTTAAAAGAAGACCCATGGGGGCTACGAATCATGTATGAAACTGGTTCAGATAGAGCCCGTTGCTAGGCTTGGACCAAGAGTCTCTTCGATAGTCAACTTGGAAAGTCTCCCAAAAGGGAAGAAAACACAAACCATGGTGTAATTCCTCCCGCGATATAGGAACCGTAGTCATGGCTTCAAGGATAGCCTCATCTGAAGGCAATTCAAAATCCAAGAAATCATGCAAACAAGGGTCGACAGTCCCAAAGGGTGAATTAAACTAACCATACTCCATATGACGATGGAGGTTCTGGCTAGGACTGACAGAGACTATCAGCGAAGAATCATGAGCATGAGGGCTTGAGGATCTACAAACAACGAGATCAGACTCAGAAGGATACTCAAGCCCACTTGGAACAAGAGAGGGAAGCAAGGGTTCCAATGTCCCCATTGGATAAACCAATGGATCAATTGTTGAGACAAAGTCTCGAGAAGGAAAACATGATTGTACAGGTTCCTGCTCAGAAGAAATTGAATACTGAGGATAAGACGCCACATAATTGAGTTGTGGCGAGGTGGAGTCTACACGAACACTAGGAACATATAAAGGGGTAGCCTGAACTAACACTGAATTAGGATGGTGATTATCACATGCCACCTGGTCAATAGTGACAATGCTTCCATTGTGAGGGAAATGCATCACCCAGAAGAGCGTAGATACCACAGCGTTCATAGCATATACATAATCACGATCGAGAAGCATATTGAAATATAATGGGCCTTGCACCACTATAACATCGACACGAACAATATTCCCACCTAACGAGATAGGAAACTGAGGAAGAACCCCCAAATATTCACTAGGACGTATGTCAAAAGCCAACAACTCATGTGAAGCAGACACAAGCTCGGGAGAACCCAAGACTTTCCAAACCGAGGAGGATAAAATACTTGTTGAGGCTCCTTCATCCACAATACATCAATAAATGTTTGTTGAATTAACTTCAACCCTTATTTGAAAGGGTGCGGAGGAAGGAGGACGAGGCTCAACAAGGTCATTCCAATCAAAGAAAACCATCTTAGGTCTTGGAAGAGGTGTGCTCAGAATGAGCGGAATGTCCCCTTGTTCTGAAAATACTGAACCGGAAATGATAAAATCATAGTCGGTAGACATGTCACTCCCCAAAAGAAGAGTGGGATCATCCGATGACTACATTGGCATGACCACTTTCGCAACCAATGGTTGAATAGGTTGTGAGACTACATGGTCTAAAGGCACTTCACCCCCCAAAAGAGGAGTGGGATTAGTCGATGACTCCATCGGCATGACTACTTTCACAACTAATGGTTGAATAGGCTGCGAGACTATATGGTCTAAAGGCACATCACCCCCCAAAAGAGGAGTGGGATCAGACGATGACTGCATCGGCATGACCACTTTCGCAACCAATGGTTGAATAGGTTGTGATACTACATGGTCTAAAGGCACCTCACCCCCCAAAAGAGGAGTGGGATCAGCCAATGACTGCATCGGCATGACCACGTTCGCAACCAATGGTTGAAAAGACTGTGAGGAAACCTCAGAAGACTCAAAATCACAAGAACTTGCAGACAGGGACCACAATATTTGAACCTCTAGAAGTGATCTGAAAATAGAAGGCTGACTTGTTATGCTATGCAAGCACCCTCTACTTCATAAAAATAAACTTTACAGGACCTTGCTTCATGTGTTAAAATATGCAAAATAAACTTATGTGTTAAGTTCATGTATCTTCTTGTAAATGCTTATGTGTGAGGATATGTTCCTTTAAATGGTTATATATGTACTTTCAATAAATACACAGCAACATAACTTTCAGCAAATAAACCATCAAACTCACAACAAGAACAAGTTGATAAAGGAGTTCACCCCCCTCCGGGCTACATTTCCTTGAGCCTCCATCAATGGACTTGGATCTCTGGGATTAATTAGTCAAAAGTTCTTTGACAAGCTGTTGCTCAACTCCAATGGAAAAACAGGTTGTACCATTGAGATCAGAACACATAAAAACCCCAAAAATGACTAATAGAACTCTAAAAACGGATCATGGCTCATCCGGGCATGACCTCTTCTACATGTGGCCATAAGCTTCCTTGAGCTTCTCTTTGGAAAAAAAACCTGTAAAAGACCTCAACAGCCTCTGAAACCTGTCCCAATGTGTTCATAGCATATCAATTAGCCAAAAATGATTATTCAATCACAGAAAACAAGCATAGGCTCACCAAAACATGTCCTCCATCAATGAGGGCTTCAAGCTCCCTGGAGCTTGCTGAAACTTCAATGGTGAAAAACTTACAGAATAAGTCTTCAAATGGCCTTGATAACAGCACCAATGGATCCAGTATGTCCAAAAACCCCTAGATGGGCTTTTACGGCACCTCAATCGGCCAAAAGATGAAGAAGTTAGGCCTCCTCCATTTTCCTCCTTCAAGCTTTCTGAAACTGGTTCGCCAAAATGCACCCTTGTTATTGAACCTGGCTCACACGCAAATTTAAACGCAAAACCCTGGCACCGGGCGCAACCGCGCCAACGGTGCAAACCGTAGGACGATTAGGGTGCCTCCAGCCCCTAACCGCCTAGCACCTGGGCGTGTGAAGGTCATGTGACCGCGCGCTAGGGTAAAAAGTGGTTAACACCGTTGCAACCGTTTAACTCCCACGCACTTAAACTAGGGTCACATGTAAAGATAATACGACCACGGGTTACACATTGAAAAACCCCGTGCCCATTTAAACATCGGTCATATGGTTTAACATATAAAACCGTGGGTTATACAATGAAAAACCCCGCATGCCATTTTCCACGGTGGTTACATGTGGTATAATAAAACCACAGCTATACATTTAAAACACCGCGCCATATGGTCATATGTAAGGCATGAAACCGGGGGTCGGGGCTAAGCCCCGGCTCGACCCCCCACCGTTTATAACAAAATGCAAACTTAAATATATTAAAAGGCATATATAAAACAAGCAACAACTCGTGGCCCAATGGTCGGGCGGTCGTACGAAGGTGCTATGCTGTAGGGGGAGGTCCGGGGGTCGAACCCCGCGGCCTCCAATACATTTTACATAAAACCAACCAGCCAATAACCGAGTGACACGTGGCGCCCTCCGATTGGGCCACGTGTCCTCATATCATTTGCCCATAAACGGACATGTGTCAGCTTCTCATTCGATGATCATCAACCAACAACAACCTGACACATCACCACTGTACGGTCGTACGGTCTGTACGGTCCTGCCACGTCATACTGTACGGACTGTACGGACTGGTACAGTCAGCATCAAATTTTTTCCCTGTTTGGCTTGACGAACAGATCGTGATATCTTCTCCATACGGACTCCGTTTGACAAAGTAAATATACCGTCGGAATCAGGAAGACAAGGCGGACGCAATGGTACTGTTTTCGTCGCATTCCGAGCACTTTGAAATTTGAGCTAAAATTTGACCCCTGGTCCAGATTTTGATCAAGAAGGCCAGGGCACAAATGAGTAAGGTGATCTCCCTTGCAAAGATTACAAGGGAACTTAGGCTTATGTCCTATCCATCTAGGTTTCTCAACAGAATCGATGCCCCTAGCATGACTAGCAGTGGTCGGTTGCACATCTCCAACATGACTTGCAGAGGTTGGTGATGGGTCGATAACATGACTCGCAGAGGCTACAGACCTATTACCAGTATGACTAGTAGTGACTAGAATTTTTCCCCTAGCATGACTTGTAGAGGGTGGGTGCTTTCCCCCAGCATAACTTGTAGAGGCTGGGTGTTGGTATTCAACGTGACTTGCAGAGGTTGTCGACATATCTCCAACATGACTCACAGAGGTTGGTGATTTCTTCTTCCTATTCTTCCTCTTTCTATTTCGTTTAGAGTTCTAGTTACTAGTAATTGTACTTTCACCAGAGACGAGAGAAGGAGGAGAAGAAGACTTTGCTGACAAAGGAACATCAACATGGTGCCCATGACTTAAGGTTCTTAACTGAGAAGCATCAAGAGCATTCGGGACATTTGGAATGGTACCCAACCAAACTGGTAATCCAACATTCAACCCAGGAATGTACAAAGTGGCTATCAAAGTGATACCAACATTTTCGAAGAAGGGAAAACCACAAGAATCCCCTTGCGAAGGGTTTCCTTGGTTGGTATCGGTCGGGACTTTAGACATGAATATCTTATGCACAGGTTCTCCCCTTGCGGGATTGTACAAGTCCGTAAAAGTCTCACACACTGACTCTGGTGAACCAGTGTTATCAAAACAATGCCTAAAAAGAGGCGGCTCCACGTTTCTAAGAGGAACACCGAAAATTCCTCATGACCATCGAAGTGGGAAGTCTACCACCCTAGGTCAGAGACCCAAAGAAATAACTGACTAACTCACTATGGAAAACGAGGGAGCACAGAGCACACACTAAAAAATTCCTAAAAGAAAATCAAGCAAACGATGAACTAGTAGTAAGAACTGTTACATCAACCAACACTAGAGAAACTTACTGGTGCAAGTGAAACTCAAATACGAAAGCACCCTCCGGGTATACTCTGCAAATCATGGCCCGATTTCTGCCCTAGGTACCGTGGTATACCCCCGCAGTCACCTATGTAAGTCCCTAAAATAAAGGCAACTAGATTGCTAGTGCGTGAACAGTCACCAGGCAGGTACAGTCGACAGTCGAGTGGACCGCAATGAGTAGGGTATCGAGCCCAAAACCTGTCAAGGGTATCGAAAGCAAGTGGTCTGAAAGACAACTGAGGACCTCGAACAGATTCGAGACCCACGAAGATCCGTGGAAAATGCTATCAACGGAATCCCAAGACAAGCCCTCTATATGCGCTCCCCACTATGCTTGTTCTGGCTTTGGAGGGGTTATCTTCACTACCGTTCCACACGCGACCTCGTGTTTAGCCCCTGTGTTAGAGGGGGGTCCCGGATAAATTTCACGATACTGGACTTTTAACACTCCCTAGCATAGACTCTTATGTATGTTTTGCAGCCTTGAAGAGTTTCCTCTCCAACCTAAATCAAGGCTCTAGCCTAGACTAGTTGATGGACCCTATAAACATAAAGTCTCGTTGATTTTAATTAATCGTTAATTTTTTATGGCTTGCCTTAAGTCAAAGTTTATGAAAGTGAAACTAGTGATGTTTTAAAAGACGAAAGAAAAGATACACAAAAAGATGGAAACAAAATAACTTCTCCTTGACCAAATTTTTAATCCACTTTTCAAACTAAAAAATTTTAGTTTGAAATGGCACTATACTTGCTAAGGTTTTGCAAATGGGGTAGCAAGCTAAGTGGGCTTGATTGTGGGGAAAACTCCACAGTTAAGCGTGCTTGAGCCAGAGGCATCTTAGGATGGGTGACCACCTGGGAAGTCCTGGTTACTGGGTGCAAGCCCCGGAAGTGATGATTGATGCTATGCGATTCATTTCATTGGGTTCAATCCCATTTCTTCACCCCTGTGAGCATCACCCGATGCAATGAGTGCTAAGTGGACTATTCAAATCATGAGAATTATTGGTCAGTTGAGACTAATACTCATGAAATGGGTCATAGATTAATGACTTACACTACGCAGTTAATCCCAAAAATAATATCTAATATCTTGCACTGCGGAAGCCCCTATATACTAAAAAAATTTCTAAGATCTTTGAACAACAAACTCGAAACATGATTTCGCTTGACTACGAGCTACTTATTGTCCTAAGTAAACAGCTAAGAACTTATGAAAGAAAAAAAATTCTTGGTTATTAATGCAAACCAACAACTACTTAACCAAACCAAGAAATAGAAGAGTCTTTTTTTATTATTATTTAATGCTCGCAAAGCAAAAAGGAAAAATGACGACAAGTAAAGACCAAGAAAACTTCTAGCCTAATCGCAGATCGCAAAGAGTTACTGACAATAACACACAAATTGATTAAAGCAGACTCTCACACTTGTCTAAAAACCCTATGAAAGAAAAAAAAATGAGGAAAACTTTTTAATGAAAGAGAAAGATATTGTTGTAATCAGACCTAAGTTGTCGACTGTTATGACAAAGACCAATATTAAATCAAGGAAATTCCTGAGAGATATAACTTTTTATAAGGAAGAGGATGACTACCTTTCCTTAAACAAAAAAAAAATCAACAGGCACGATGCTGACAGTTCAACAGCCAGCATGTGCACGCGAGTTGTGTAAGTTCAGAGCTCATGTACACTCATGCAGGCCTTATACAGGTCGTGTGTACCTCTGCAATTCTTCAAAAATGAAAAAACAAGCAATCAAACACTGGCAGAGACTACTGGTATTGAGAACCAGAGTCCCTTGAAGACTCAAAAACTTACTTTGACAGAAAAGAAAAACAATTCAAGGAAAATTTCATAGCACAAGACCAATCTGAGGTGGTACCTAAGCTACAAACTGCAAAAACAGAGACCAGAATGAGATCCATAAAACCCCTAAGAAGGATCACTTCTGATAGGGGAGAGGATGACTGCCTCTCTAAAAAAAAAAATCTAAACACAAACACGCGACTAACACTTCATCAGTTAGCATGTGCACGCAGGCTGTGTGAAGGTAGGGCGTGGGTACACACATGCAGGCCTTATATAGGCCGCGTGTACATTTGTGACTTCCATAAAATAAAAATCATCCAAGCAAAGAAAGCAGGGAATACTGGTATGGAAGACCAGAATCCCTACTAGCTCAGGCTCTTGCAGAAACTCAGAAAAAAGGTGGTGAAACCAATTTAAAACTACCAAAAAAGTATCCCCAGAAAACCCGAGAGATCCCCAGTATGGTCTCCAATTCTGTTATGGGTGGGAAATCTCTCCTACGGACTAGCACTAAGGGTTTTATCATGCATGCAGAAATGACCTAAAGCTTCCTACTTTCTACCATCATCCCATGCCTAAACCCCATTATTCATATGCAAATACAAAGTTAAAAAGATCAAGTTGACGTACCTTATTTTTGTGTTTGATGTCAATCCTCTTTCATGCTTGGTCGCTCTTCGACTGCAACTCTCCTCCCAATGTTGACCTACATTCACAAAAGACAAACTAAGAACTCCACATGCATTTGATCTATGAACTAATGGGTTAGATATTTAATCAACATATAATCAATATTCAAACAATAGAAACCTCATATGGCAGGACGGGAAAAGTACTTCTTTTATTAATCTCATGAGAATACCTTACAATACTGAGATCGGCCAATGCTCCTCGAATCTGGTCCTGGACTCCTCTTCAACTGTTCTCCAACTGCTTCTTTATATGCTTCTCTTCACACAATAGTTGCAAAAGGTTGAGGCAAAGGGAATACTAATTCGGGTAGAGTTTCTTTACTTTGATTTTCCTCCTTCCAAATGGGACCCCTACCCCTTATTTTATAGGCTAGAAAGGGATAGGTATTTGGTTGAGTGACCGGCTATGGGCGGTCGAATGGTTTAGTTAACTTACCCAAAACTGTGTGTTTCGTCTGCAACTTTTCATTTTTCATGCTTTTGTAGGTACACACGAGCTGTAATGGGCCAGCCAGCGTGTACACGCGGGTTGTAGTGGGTCAGCTAGCATGGGCCTTTAAAAAATGTGTTTTTAAGAAGAGATGTTCAGTAGTGGCTTGGAAAAGAAGGAAAATGAGATGGCCTGATGCCAGGTGTTGGAACAAATATTGAAATTTTGGCTTTCGGTAGCTTAGGAGGAAAAAATTTATAGTGTTTAGCTACCAAAAGTGCATACTTTTTTTTCCAAAAAAAATTTTCTCGAATTTATATAGATAATAAATTCATTTACAATAACGAAGGGAAAGGATCAGCCCCTAAAGAAACCAGACAGTTAATACTGTCATAATAGTGCTATCATCCCATGCAGGTGAAGGAAAATACAATCCCGGAGACGAGAAACTGTCCTTTTTACATCAATGATCTGATTCAGAAACCTTTTCAATCTGCTGGTGAGAGAGCAGCCCACATTATTCAAAAAATGTTTAATGTGGTTATGGGGCTCTCGATTTCTCTATCACCGTGATAGATCGAGAGCCGCCCAGTCTCCGCCGTTAAAGCCCTCTTTGATAGGGCATCGGCTGTCCTGTTTAGTGAACGAGGAACATGCTGAAAATTGAGATTGGAGAAGCACTTGGAGAGGGTTCTGGTTTGTTGCATCCAGCCTTCCAGCATACTTTCGGTAGCTTAAATCTCCAGTTTCATATGCCATTAGTTGTCGAAAGTGTATCGACCGAGACCAAACGTTCAAGCACCATACATCAAGCCACATGGAGGAAGAGCTCACGAGTAGGTGCGAAAAGAATGCAATAAACGACATAAAATCTCTATAATAAGGTTTTACCAAAATGCCACGTCACCATTTCGGGTTTTCGGCAATCGAGGGTTTTGCTGACATAAAGATTTTGACCACTGCCCGTTTTCCCGAAACCCGAAATCGAGGTTTTGGGACTTTCGGTGGCTTACAACGCTTTGAAATCGCACTATTAGCCAATGAAAGCTAGGACTTTTGGCAGCTAAGATACCTTTGTTTTCGACCTGTTAGCCACCGAAATCGCGGGTTTTTCCAAAAAAAACTACCTGTGGGAAAATCACTTTTCTCAACCTTGGAGAGGTCATTTTACATGTTTGAATAGTCAATTGACATCTAAAGATCCTAATATTTCCAGTGGTATCTTCAGATCTGAATTTAGAGCTCAGGAAGGTAGCCAAAAGTTCCCCACAAGAAGGTGTTGCGTTTTTGTGCAGACATGGCCCAGAAATGTAAGAACGCGCCCAGATTTCAGTTAAATAACTGCCAGTCGGTTTTGAGGTC
>ML779187.1:926670-956758 GCA_009831015.1 Picea engelmannii | reverse complement strand
GGGGGGGGGGGAAGACACACAGGAGTAGTACTCCTGGGCTGTATCATTTGTTTTATTGTTTAAATAAAAGAGTGCAGAGCCATTTTTAATCTACAGCACATATTCTTGTGAATTTATTTGCAGAGAATGTCTTATTGCTTCGTTATCGCATCATTTCACTTGGTTTTATTTCCATTTTCTTCCCGATTTGTGACTGTGTTTGTAATGGAATTCATTTGTTTGTTAGATGCTCTATTGCAGGACATGTTATAGGTTGTTTCTTGTAGAGATCTGCAGGTTCAGAATTCATCCTTGGATAGATGCTATGTCCCAAACATCTCTGTCCACTGATTTATTCTTGGAATTCACTCATTGCTAAGTGCTCCTTTCATTTTGATATGTTTTCTCTCTATTCTGCTGCCATACTTTTATAAATCCTTCTCTCTGTAATCAACTTCTACCTCACCTTTGTTCCATGGATTTCCATCGCCGAAACACTCTTACTATTTTCTTGATCATTTGACTCCATTCCCAATGGACTACCTCCTGATCCAACCCACCAACCCTAAAAAACCCAAAACTTTTCGTTACCCACAGATCTTCCCACTGTTAAGCTTATTGAATATCCTATTGTGACATATTTTCGAGAGATCCCTCTCGTGTTGGAAGGGGCAGTTTCCAATCAAAAGTGGTTCGAGGCTATCTTGGAATTTACTTGCATGCAACCCAAGTCAAGTCTGAGTGACAAAATTTATTTCTTTTAAAATGTGCTAAGGCTTGGCTCTATTACAACCTAGAACCAACTCTTGCGACAACACTAGGTAAGCATGTCTGGTGCAAATTAGGGTTATAACACCCATGCAGACTCATCGCATGCTCCAACTGAAGCTAACAAGGCCACCTGGTTCATTGATAAGATCCAACACATCCTCTAATAGGTTCAGGATATTTTACATAAGTCCAATTCCAAGTACAATTGACATCATGATCAACACTAGGTGCCACACCAGTTTCAAGTGGGAGACAAAGTTTGGTTGCACTTGCAGAAAGAATGCCTTACAAGGCCTCATCAGAAGCTTCATCCACTCTATTATGGACCTTACACCATCACCAAGGTTGTGGGTGACAATTCTCTTGAGCTCAACCTTCCCCCCTTCCTTGGCTTGCACCTAGTGTCAATGTGGACCTCCTTTGACCTTATTTTCCACCATTATTGGACACCTTGGAGATAGCAGAACAATTGAAACCAACAAAGCTCAACCCTGACTACATGGAATAGGAATCCACTGATTATATCATGGATAGACAGGTTAAGGGCACTCGCCAGTAGAGAATCCAACTTTATCGGGTTGTCAAAGCAGGGCAGCTCCTGTACCAAGGCAAGTGGCTTACCCAAGGGAAGATTCAGCAAATATTTCCTCATCTGATGGGGGAACTCAACACAATGGAGACCAATGCTTCTTAATGGGGGAGGATTGATCCAAAAGTATGTTGGTGGCCACCCACCTTTTCCAACTAGCTCAAAACACATTTTTGGAAACTTGCTATTTTTAGCAATTTTTTGGGTCCCAAACTTCTCGGGCCATTTTGAGGGCCTAAATGACGTTTTTTCACAATAGATAACTTGAATGATAGCCAATAGTTTTGATTGACCCCCCCTAAATGAATATCCTCATCAATACCTTTCCAACGAGCTATCGTGCGCCCTAAACGGATATCGTATGCAAAAGTTATGACCCCAGGAAGTTGATGTACTAACTTACCCCAACGGGGCCCACATGACTTTTGGCTCTTCATATCCTAGGGATAGGTTTTTGGATGTCTATGGTTTTGGAATTCATGTTTATTTTAAAAAGGCCTTAGGAGCCTAATTGTACTCATCTTTTTGTGAATGAGCGTAGCCGTCACATCTCGTCTCAGAGATAAGCTGCCACCATTCTATCAAGCTTGTTTTCAATCTGCATTTTACATTTTTCAACATATTTCTTATTTAATAGAAGTCAAGTTTTACTGTATCTTTGTTATTGTTCATTGTGACTCTTTCTTAATATTATAAATCTGTGGTTTCATTTCGTTCCTCTCATAAATCTGGATCATGCTTGAGGCACTTCATTGATGATATCCTATTGTATATGGTAGCATATGTATGAGGCACATTCTTTGGTTCTTGGTTGAGGCACATCATTTGGTACATAGTTGATGCTTGGTACATGGTACATGGTTTTGGAATACAATTGAGGTATATGGTTGGTTTTCCATCATTGAAGTTATGGTACCTACACTTGGCATATCTTATGGTACAGTTTGGTGCATGGTTGATGCATGGTATGGTACATGGTTGATGCATGGTATGGTACAGGTTGATGTACATGGTTGATTAATGGTATGGTACAGGTTTATGTACATGGTATGGTATGGTATAGGTTCTGGTACATGGTTGATGTACATGGTATGGGTTTTGGTATCCATGTGAGTGGATATGGTTATGGTTGGTTGTTGATGATATGTGAGTGACAGTGATCGTGATAGTGACAGTGACAGGTTGGATGATTGGTTGATCATCGGTTATAGGTTGATGTGGCAGTGACATATCAGTTGATGTTTCAATGACAATGGAAATTACAGGTTGATAGTGGTAGTGACAGTTTTAGTCTACACTTATATTTCAAGGCAGCAGGATGGGGCAAGTTAAAGGGGTTGTAGCCTCCTTCCGGTTGGTGTCGGAGAACATAGGGAGTTGGGTATTATTTTAGGTTGGAGCCTATAAATAAGGGGGTCATAGCCTCCTTCTGGTTGGAGCTAGAGAACACAGGGAGTTGTATCTTCCTTTAGGTTGGATCCTGTAAACAAGGGGGTTGGAGCTTCCTTCCAGTTGTATCTAGAGAATTCATGGAGTTGTAGCTTCCTTCAGGTTGGAACCTGTAAATAGGGGGTTGGAGCCTACTTCCAGTTGGTGCTAGAGAATTTAGAAGTTGGTTCTTCTTATGAATGTATTCTTGATGTATAAAAGAAAGCATTATGTGGTTTTCTCCCATTTGGGTTTCCACGTAAATTCCGATGTATTGTGTATCTGATGTGATATTATTGAATTGTATTGTTTATGGTTATATGCTCATGATATATTGGATGAAATAATAAATGATATATTGTTGATAAATTTGAAGTTTATATATCAATATTGAAAGTGGTAAAATATTATCATATTGATTCACCCCCCTCCCCCCCTCATTTTTCCAACAATTGGTATCAGATTCGGTCCTTCAAGAAAACAATTTAACCACTAGAAGGAAGATCATGGAATACGATAAGATTGGAGTACAACAATTTGATGTAAAAAACTATGCCTTCTGGAGCATAAGAATGAAAATTTATGTACAAGCATATGGATTTGATGTTTGGAAATCATTAGTAGATGTATACAAAGAGCCTTCCACTCCACCAATAGATAACGATGGAAAGAAACGCATTCAAAACAATTCAAGGGATAAAAATGTTATCATGAATGGTCTGGTTGATTCAATATATTTCAAGGTTATGCATTGTGATTCTGCAAAGGATATTTGGGACAAACTCCATAATTTTTATGAAGGAGATGCCAAAGTCGAGGCGCCAAGCTTCAAACTCACAGAGGTCAATTTGAACAGATGAAAATGAAGGAAGATGAAGACATAGCTTAATTTTTACGAGTTGATGAAACAGTGAATGCGATTAAAGGATTGGGAGAAGAAGTTGAAGAATCTATGATTGTTTAGAAGATACTAAGGTCTCTTCCAATGAGGTTTGATCCTAATATTTCATCCCGAGAAGAAAGAGCATATATTGGTACGCTAATCATGGACGAGCTACATGGAATATTTACAACCTATGAAATGAGAATAGAACAAGAAAATCCATCCAAGAAAGAAGCAACTTTCAAAGCATCAAAGAATAAAAAGATGAAGAAAAATCTCGAGTCAAAGCCAAATTGTAGCTTCAACGAAGATTCAGATGAATATGAAGAAATATCCAAATTTTTAATAAATTTCAAGAGAGGAACTAGCAAATACAAAGGTATGCTTCCTTTAAAATGTTTTAATTGTGGTAAAATTAGTCATTTTGAAAATAAGTGTCCTTATGCTAAGAAGTCAGATAGTGATGAAGAAGAAGATCCCAAGAAAGAAAAGGAATATCAAAAGGGAAACAAGAAAGGAGACAAAAGGAAAGCCTTCAAGAAAATAATTTACTCAAGAGAAGACAGTTCATCATCTGATGAAGATGATGAAGATGGTAGTGATTCAGAAAGAGTACTATTTATGGCTACGAAAACTAAGAAAAGAACTCTTGAAAGCGACGAAGAAGAAGGTGAAATAAATCTTGAGGTAAAATTAATCAGTGATTTAACTAAGTTGAAGAAAGAAAGGAAGAAAAACAAATCATCTCCTTTAAAACCCAACTTGAAGAAGGAATGAGAAAGGAAGAAGTAATGCAGATCTATATGATAAATAAAGAAAAAGAGTGAAAATCTTGAAAAGGAAGTCATGACATTGAAAATATCCTTGTGCCTATATATATATGTCTTCATCCTTATGCTCCAAAAGGCATACTTATGTCCATCAAACTATGGTATTCCATTTTTATACATGTTGTTGCTCCCCATGATCTACCTTTCAATGGTTAAATTGGTTTATGAAGGAACCGGCTCTGATACAAATTGTTGGATCACTGAGAGGGAGGGTGAATCAGTAATAGAGAAATCTAATCCCTTTTAACCAATGATGATTTTAAGGATGGAAATTTATTTTAAAATGTAGAAACCTTGGCGAATCTTACTAATCCTTCATATGCCAACTATAAATGTTTAGCGATATTTTTATAAAAAAATTCAAATTTCTAAGGATTTTATATAGTTTGTATAATTTTTTGGTGATTTTTAAGGTAAAATAATTTTATGCTATATAAATTGGGCGAATTATTTTTAGAATAACGAATCTTTTTTTGGCAAAAACCATGGAAAATTAGCCCATGAGCGAAATTTAGCCCCTAAAATCATCCCTTCTTTTAACCATATAATGCAATTGTTATATCAATGTAGCATTATCATCCAATATTTGCAGAGTAAATAAACAATGAACAAATGAACAATCATACACATACATCGTACACCATTGTTTTTACGTGGAAACCCAAAGCGGGAGAAAACCACAGAATGATTTTTCTTATATGTCTTGAAGAATTACATTCATTGGAAGCACCAACTTCCTTTGTTTTCCAGTTGCAACTAGAAGGAGGCTCCAACCCCCTAGTTTCTCAGGTTGCAACCTGATGGAGCTCGAACTCCCCAATTCTTTGGCTACAACCATAAGGAGGCTACAACCCCCTATGTTATTCGGCTACAACCACCTATCCTTGCCCCATCCAACCGCCCTAACGTATAAGTAGAATGATGGAACCACTGTCACACTATCACTTAGAGATATACTACTATAAACCTGTACCAATAAACCTGCACCAAACAACATGTACCAATAACCTAAACCATGTATCAACCATGCATCAACATGTACCTCAACCTGTAATCAACCTATACCATAAACAAATGCATCAACCATGCAAAAACCTGTAATCAACGTGTACCATAAAAAAGTGCATCAACCATGCACCAACATGTACCTCAACCTGCAAACCTTCCTTAACTTTAACAACAAGAGACTAGCATTTTCATCAAACTTTACTTTAGTCTCACATGACTAGTTTTGGATTAGTCAACAACCCTAACTTGAAATAATAATAACTATGTACCTATAAAGAATAAAGATTTGAAAATAGTACACAATGTTCTTCAGTGTGTTTTATGCAATTCCTCCAGGTGTCACTACTTGGAACTTCTCAGAAAAAAGAGTTATAGAAAAAATGGCATACCTCATTGAATTCTATCTTATTCTAGAGAGCAAAATTGTAGAGTGTGCCCCGCATGGAATATTTGTTATATGGATCTGAAAAATTTACACATAATACTAAAGACTATACTCTAACCAACACATTTGGTCTTATTGAATTTGGATTTGTTATGAATAAGTTATGACGTTTTTACCTGAAACACTTGTTTTAGACTAGTTTAAGGACTAGCCACAAACCCTATTTTCCACGGAGTGTAACTCCAAAAATACAATGACCCACAAGCTGAAATTAATACCACAGCTACTTATATATGTTTTCTCAATGGCCTCCCAATTTCACGGTCTCAATCATTCTATAAAAAAAGTTATTGCGAAAATGGTGAGATGACCTTTAAATAACATACCTTAGAAAGCATCATCAAAAGAATTTATCCTCCCTTGAATTTCAGCCTTCTTTACTTCACCTTCCCTCTGAAATTCAGCTCAGATATCCTTTGGTTACCTCATTCACTTGTAGATATTCAATATGCTCAAGTGTATTTGAAATGAGAGAGCCTTGCCTCTTATTTATACTCTCCAAGTAGTTTCCTTAGAAGCATCTTCTGGGCCACTTTGTCCACATAGTCACCTATGTCCAACTTTGTCCAAATTGTCACTTGACCACTTAACCCATTTTCCTCATTTTAGGGTTAACCTTCTTATAACCACTTTCCATAATTAGAAAGTTCTCCATTTACTTTATTATTTAAATAATTCACCTTGACTTTGTCACTTCACTTTATTATTTAAATGATCCTTCTTGACTTTGTCACTTCACTTTATTATTTAAATAATCCTCTTTGACTTTGTCACTTCACTTTATTATTTAAATAATCCTCTTTGACTTTGTCACTTCTCTTTATTATTTAAATAATCCTCTTTGACTTTGTCAGTTCACTTTATTATTTAAATAATTTCTTCTTTGCAAGCACTTTGACTTCTTTGACCTTTTGGGGTTTCAAGCCAATCATATGAGGGTCCTTCAACTTCGTAAGGCCATAACTCTAAAACCGTGAGGAGTTATGTGATGTTACACATACCACCGGAAATGGAATGACATGTACTATCCATATAGAATATTCTTACCTACAAATATATCAAAACTTATACTATTATACATCAAACAAACTTGGGTCCATTAGCCAAACCTTTGTGCTACCGGAATTCACTACCAAACTTTCTTCAAGGGTTGACATCAATGAAAACCAACCCAATTAATCAACAATAGGGGCAGAAGGTTTTAGTTCTCATTTATGGGGGTGATTTACACAACTTCATTGATTCATATCTACTACAAATAAGACACATACCTACTGTTGAATTTGAAGGATTCATGGTGCAAGTAGCAGGGGGGTGCATTATGCCCTGTGACAGGTATATTTCGGAAATGAAGCTTACATTGGGTAGGCGTGATTTAGCATAAGAATTCTATGTGATGGACCTTCCAGACACTAACATAATCCTTGGAGTTCAGTGGCTTAGTACACTAGGGCCAATCACTACCAACTACAAGACCATGGAGATGTCCATCACAAAGGAAAATGGGAAAAGGTGGTTCTCAGGGGCATGACAGGAAACACACCTAGGGTGGTTACAACAAAGCGCATGGAGGCCATTTTCAAGAGAGAAGACATTGCATATGTAGCCGAATGTAGAATATTATTTCAGGTGGATAAGAAATAGGAGACTCACTACTCACGAGAGATTCAGAGAATTGTTGACAGGCACAACAAAGTCTTTGATCCCATTCCACCAGGAGCACCACCAGATAGGGGGTTTAAGCACATCATAAAGTTGGAGGAGGGAGAGAAACCTGTCATCACCACTCCCTATAGGCACCTAAATAAATACAAATGTGATATTGAGAAGGCTATTAAAGAACTGTTAGACATGGGCCACATCAGGCCAAGTTCCAGTCCCTTTGCATCTTCAGTAGTACTAGTGAAAAAGAAGGATAGGACCATGCACATGTGCATTGATTACAGGGATTTGAATAAGAATACAATCAAGAACAGATATCCCATCCCTAGGATTGATGATCTATTGGATGAGCTTCATGGGGGTGTATACTTCACAAAGATTGACTTGCGCTTTGGCTATCATCAGATAAAAATGAGGGAGCAAGATGTACCCAAGATTGCTTTCAGATGTCATTGCGGTCATTATGAGTTCTTAGTGATGCCTTTTGGGATGACTAATGCGCCATCCACATTCTAATATTGCATGAATCATGTCTTCAACAAGTAATTAAGGAATTTCCTCTTAGTATTCTTTGATGACTTGTTGATCTATAGTAAGACTTGGGAGGAGCATCTTCAACACGTAGAACAGATTTTGGCTCTCATGAAAGGGAAATATTTGTATGCTAAGGAATCCAAATGTGAATTTGGAATGAAATAGGTCCTTTATTTGGGACACATCATTGGGGTGAAGGGGGTACAAGTACACCAAGAGAAGATACAAGTTATACTTGACTGGCCCACACATAAGACCCTCACAGAATTGAAGGGTTTTCTTGGCATCTGTTGTTATTATAGGAGGTTTGTCAAAGGCTTCTCTCAACTTTGTGCACCTTTAACTGATTCGACCAGGAATGGAGCATTCAAGTGGAGTCCAGAGGCACAAATTACCTTTGACAAAATTAAAAAGGTGATGAGTACGTGCTCTACCATATTTAGCAAAACCCTTTATAGTGGAATGTGATGCCTTGGGGGAGGGAATTGGAGATGTGCTTATCCAGAATAGGCACCCTACTATCTATGAAAGCTGAAAAACGAGGGATCATGAGCTTCTCTACACCATCTATGACAAAGATATGTTGGCCATCATGCGTGCATTGGCTAAATTCGGGCAATATTTGGTAGGGGCGAAATTTGTAGTGAGGACAAATCACAACAGTCTCAAGTACTTTTTGGATCAAAAGGACTTAAATGAGAGGCAACAGAAGTGGGTTAGAAAGATATAGGCTTATGAATTTGACATTGATTTTGTCAAGGGGAAGAATAATGTGGTGGCAGATGCATTATCTAGGAGACCATCAGTTTATTCTATGGCCGACATCTCAGTTGACTGGAAGGCCCACCTTTTGGTGGAATACTCAAAAAACCAATTTGCATGTGAATTGATGGATCGACAGGTGAAAGAAAACAACTTCAGAATTATGGATGACATATTATATTACAAGGGTCGAATCTTCTTGGTTCCCGAGTCAACCTTTAAAGCCAAGGTGTTACAAGAATTCCATGATTCACTAGTGGCGGGACATCAAGGGTTCATCAAGATGTACCGAAAAAGAAGGGAAAGATTTACTTGGAAAGGTTTGAAGGAAGATGTGATGCGCCACATCAAGGAATTCACCACTTGTCAAGTAAACAAGGATGAGCACACCCATCCAGCAGGATTATTGCAACCACTACCCATCCCTGAGCACAAATTGGAGAGCATATATATGGATTTCATCACAGGATTTCCCAAAGCACAGGGAAAAGATTCAATTTTTGTGGTGGTAGACAGATTGACCAAGTTTGCACATTTTTTCACCATTTCCACATACTACAGTGCAACCCAGGTAGAAGAATTGTTCTTTAGGGAGGTTTTCAGATTACATGGTTTACCCAAGACCATTGTGAGTGACAGGGACAGCAGATTCATGAGCACCTTTTGGCATGAACTATTCAGGTTGGTAGGTACAGCCTTAACCCCTAGCACTAGCTACCATCCTCAAACGGATGGAAAAACAGAGATAGTCAACAAGTGGGTAGAAGGCTACCTTCAGAATTATGTGTCAGGGCAGCAGAAGACATGGGTTAAGTGGCTTCATTTGGGGGAATATTTCTACAACACCACCCATGATATCTCTATTGGTATGCCACCGTTCAGATCCTTATACAGTTATGATCCCCTCTCCTTTGTGGATATTGTATTTGGTGACAGCAGATCTCCTATGGTTCAGGATTGGATTCAATAGAGTCAGGATATACTCAGAGAACTTAAGGACCACCTGCAAAGGGCACAGAATTAGCAAAAGGTTCAGGCAGAAAAGCACAAGGTGGAGCGCACATTTGAGGTTGGTGATTTGGTGCTATAGGAGATAGGTTCAGAATTGCTTGTGGGCAAGCAATTTCTAGCAAGGGAGACTGTAATGTCCCCCGTTTCTTGATGAAGAGGGTTGTAGAGACTCAGTAGTCTAGTTGTCCCCACTAGAATATAGTCTCATGCATTATGGGGGAAAAGTCAACCAAAATCCATTATCTAAGCACAACATTATATTATTGAGTTGACTTTGGGAAGAAAAGGTAACTAAATGAAAGAAAAGAGCACAGGAGGAAAATCTAGGAGTTAACCCCAGGGGTTAACTAACTCAACAAAGAAATAGAATTGGAGTATAAAAGAAAGGAAGGGTGCACTTCTCATTCACTATGGATTATTATTACATTTTGTATTTGGGCTCTTGAGCACAAACAGTTTTGAGGGTTTTGAGACTACAAACCCTAGAGATCAACTCGATGGTGAAAGATCCCACCTCTCTTAATCCAAGCTTGGTCTTGGGGATGAAATAATCCACCCACACCATTCTATAGTAGCTATAGGTACCATCAATCAGACAAGGAAGGAATAGGGCACAACCTTGGGGGTTTTCAGCAAGGGGGGCACACCATTGAAGGAAGAAAGGTTTAGGCCAGAAGATAGAGGAGGTTTTGGGATTATTGGGCATCTGGGTTTTCTCTGTAAAGCCTTAGCCATCATTCCTAGCATGTTTGGAGAGAGTTTTACTTGCCATTTGATTTACTGGAGCTTGGAAAGAGTTGGAGAGAAGGAGGGTGGAAAGATATTTAGTCAGTTTGGAGGAGCATATCTTCATCATTCAGCGGGATACTTCACCAGGGCGTTTGTCTTGCCCTGATCTACATTCTCAGCAAGTTTCATATCGTTTGGAGGCTCCTAGCAGTGAGGCCGAATTATTGGGTCTCTCCAGTCATCCAGGAGGGTGCACTGTAGAAGGGGGTTTATCTAGTTGGAGGAGTAGATCTTCAGTATTCAGTCGAAGACTTCACTAGGGAGTTTGTATAGCCCTGATCTACATTTATAGCAAGTTACACAGCACTTGGAGGCTCCTATCAAGGGGGACGAATTATTGGGTTTCTGCAGTCTTCCAGGAGGGCATAGTTTAGTTTGGGGTTTCAGTTATTAGAGGAGCATATCTCTACCTTCAGTCTGAGACTTCAAGAGGGGGTTTATCTTTCCCCGATCTATCATTCCATCCAATTTCAGGGCGTTGTAGGCTTCCAGCAGTAGGGCCAAATTATTGGGTTTCTACAACCATCCAGGAGGGCACAGCTTAGGCAGGGGGGTTTGGATCTGGATCTTGGAGGGGAAGAAGTTAATATTGTATCGAGATTCAGTTTATTATCTAGCATTGGGAGGCTTATATCTTCAGTCTTGATCATTTTGTAGTAGCTCTTATTCCAGCTAGAGGCTTTATTTGATATTGTTCCAGATCTGTAGATCTGTTGTACCAGATTCTCTATATTATCCAAATAAAGGTCAGATCTGTATTATTTGGTTCTATAACTGGTGTCTGTTGTTATATCTTATCCTTCTTTATGTTTCATCTTCATACCTATGTCTACATGATTTGATAATCAAACATATAAAATTAATACGCAACTTTATGAGCAAACCTGCATACACACATCCAAACAACAGTAAACAATGAACAGTTAGTGTTTCAAGTCAAAAAATTGGCTTGGGAACATCACACAAAATACCTGAGGCGACAGAGAGACAGGGGAATGATCCCGCAATTGAATGATTCGTTGGCTTGGAATATATCTCTCAGCATACCAAGCGACCAACTCCTTACAGTCAAAGACTTCCGGGACATAACCTTTGTGTGCAATTCCAGACATCCAGATTAATTCCTTCTTGGCAGAAGGGGATGAGTAGTAAGAATATGCTATGGGCCACTGAAATCTCAGGTCCTCACACCTTAAAATGTTCAATGTATCTCCAAAACAATGTTGTCGATTTGTTGCCATAAGTTGTTGAAAATGTTCCTTTGCTCAAGATAATGTTTAAAATGAACGCTTGAGAATAATAATATAATCCTCTGTAAATCCTGGTTTAATGCGTTTTAATAGGACATCTCCTCGATCCCTTCGCTTATTAATGAAAATCTTTACGAACATGCGTGATTATTTGTTAGCATTCAAAACACAATAAATGTGCATTGGGAAGAGCGTGAGGGTGGCGGGTACGGACGAGAGTGAAATAGGATTTGAGACTTTTGTGAACCTGCGACCCCATGACTGCAGAAGGTTCAAAATCGGCTAAGTATAGAATAACGTGGCGGTCAGTTGGACTCATCATAGGAAATTCAGTAACTTGTTGTAGAAGAAACTCCATGTTAAGCAAAGGAAAATTATCTTTTATGCTTGCTTTTTTAAGATCTTGGTAAATCCCTTCCTTTGTCGATCCAGTAACTTGTTGTAGAAGAAACTCCATGTTAGGAAAAGGAAAATTATATTTTATGTTTTCTTTGTTAAGATCTTTGAAGTCAACACACATTTGGATTTCGTATTTTTCCTTACGATCAATGGATTTGAAAGCCATTCTAAATGTCTGATGGGATAAATTATCCCTGCTTTCTTCAACTTCTCCAATTCGATTTTTACCAGAGGCTTCAACTTGGGATTCATCATCTTTATTTTTTGTTTCACTGGTTTTGCTTCTTCCCTCAAAGGAATGATATGCTGGAATACCATTTTATCATAGGATTTCAAATCATCATAGGTCCAAGCGAACACATCAATATATTCTTTGAATAAGGCAACATATTGATCAACCTCTTTAGTGGTGCAATCAACTCCAAGTTGACATATTTCGGGGACTTGTCCATTCCAATATTGACTTTTCTCGTTTCTTGCACCTTTCAAACTGAAACTTCTTCAAGGAGATTCTTGGCATGATTGTCTTTTGTAAACAGAAATGCATATTGCATACAGTCTTTTGGGACAACATACAAGATATCGTCTTCTTCATCATCATTGTTTAACAAAAAAAATTCCAATTGTTCATCATTCTCAAACACTTGTAAGTACTCAACATTATCGGGCACGGATGGTCGAAAATCTCTTTCTACCTGGAAAGACATTTTGCTTTGGACATCGTCTGGGTTTGACAATGAGACTGCCAAGGCTAGTGAATCAGCCTTGTGATTCTTGTCCCTTGCAATGAAAGCAATGTTGAAGGAGTTGAAAGATTCCATTAGTTCGTTAACTCTTTTGAAATACAGCTTGAGTCTTTCCTTTTTTATTTTGTACCTTTAGGTAACCTGATTGATGACCAACTATGAGTCTCCAGACACAATGAGGTGTTCTATTTTCATTTCTCGTGCAAGGATCATCCCCTGGATCATAACTTCATATTCTGCCTTGTTATTTGTGCAGGAAAAATCCAGCCTTACAACATGGGGATGCACATTCTTATTTGGACTCAAAAGAACAATTCCAACTCTGTTCCAAGATTTAGAACAGGCTCTGTCAAATGACATCCTCCAGTAGCCTTCAAACAAACATTCTTGGCCCCTCAAGCCTTGAACTCACTCTAGGCTTTCATTGTGCTCCATTTCCAAGATAGCATAGTTTCCAATCTCAACATCTATATAAGCTTCCATTAATTCATTGTCCTTATTCTTGAAGGAAAAGGGTTTTCTAGGCTCATAGGGTACTTTAATCATCACTCCCTCCTTTCCTGGTATCATCATACAACTTCCACCATTCATTATATATCCATCGTTCATGAATGTCCAATCTCTTCCCAGCATAACCCCATATGTTGGAGGAAGGTCTATCACAATAATATTGAAAATTGTGATGATATGGGGGGCTCTTGTAATCCAAGCATAAAAATCCTTGATTTCTCTGTACGCTGGAACTTTTCTAGAATTGATTGCATATATGCTCTCACCAGTTTCATACTACTTAGTGTAATTCATGCCCAATGCCTCCATGACCGCAAGCGACATTATATTATTTTTCACACCAGTGTAAACTAAACGGTTATGTAATGCAACATCATGATTTTCAATTGAAATGTAGAAGGGAAGAATTTTACCTCTCGGCTTGGTAGTTGACGGGCTCTAGCTTTGTTTTGGACTGGTAACGACAGCTTCAGTTCCTTCCAATGGATCATCCAACAACTTTGAGATGTTATGTCTCTGTTGAGGAATCTTTACCACTTTCGTAAAAGGCAGAGTTATCCTCAATTTACTTAGGTCCTCCATGAAATTATACGTCATTTGAGTGGAGCTTCACGCCATGTGTTTCCTTTTGGTTCCATCTGTCACTTTCTCATTCGACATGTTTTCATTTTTTATTTTTTTTTCTTTTTCTTTTTTTTTCCTTGTCAGAGTCACCTTTATTCTTTGGTCTATTTACAAACCCTCTTGTCTGGGAGACATTTTATTGTGAGTTAGAGTCATTGTCGTCCTCTCCAAATATATACATGGATGTCTCGCATATGTCCATCTGCACAGTTTCAGAGCTTTCATTAGGTAAGTAATAATTTTCTTTCTCTATTAATTTCTCGTCATAGACATCATCCAGAACAGCCACATTTGGAGTAGGTTGTTTGGGAACCCTTGGTCTCTGTGTGTCATTAGTATTCTCAAACCTGACTTTGTTTTCGAGGGGAGGGTTCCTCCTTTGCTCGAGAATTGGAATTCTTGGGTTTGGCATGTAATTATCTCCCCTTCTCAGTCTAGTTATCTCATTCTGCATCTATTTGATGGTTTTATTCATCTATGCAATTTCAATTATTTGTTTTGTTTCCTGTGCTTCCATAGGATCAACCTTTACGACAGGTATGGTTCCTTTAAAAAATACTCCTCCCGTCATTTGATTCTGAGCTTCTCAAGGTTTGAATTCTTCATTATTTCTTGATATGGAAGCTCCTTGATTATAAATATTTAATCCCCCCATCTGCCTTTGTACTCTTCCTAATATGATGTCAAGGTTGGCACCCATATCAATCATAATTTCTTCCATCTCAGTGGCCTTAGTCATTGTCTCCTCCAAAGTATCCATTTGGGATGTTTTGATGGCATATTTTACATTCAGGGGCATTGCATTCTTATAAAAACTGAGAATGACCAGGACATTTGGTCTTTTATCTTCTGGAATTCTACTCAAGGTCTTATTGAACATGAAGTTAAAATATCGTATCCTTTTGTTCTTCCTCAACCCAATCTGGGTGAAGTCTGTGAGGAGGGTATGGTAGGAAATTGGAAGGGAAAACACAGTTAGGAACATAGCTTCGAGGTCGTTAAATGAGTGAATGGATCTACTGGGAAATGTTGTGTACCATTCATAATCTCTTTCTGATAAGGTTTGCATAAACAACCTCACCATGACGTAGTCATATTCAACTCGGTGAAACTCACAAACGTCAAGAAATAAGTGCAGATGCCTCTTTGCATCGATTGTTTCATCACTAGAAAATTCATTTAATGTGCCCTTAGGGAGAACAGGGAGATCATGTTGTCCACCTATAATATTAAGAGGGGAATCTCTTACCCTCCTTCTATTTCCAAACCTTGGGATTCCTTGGTTTCTTGCAGCATCTCTTCCACCTCCTTATCTCTCCTCATGATGCTCGTCTCGAGGTTGTTCGTTTCTCTTAGCCATTTCTAGGGAGACTTCAGGGCTAGACATTTCACTTCTAAGGACAGATATTTGCTTACTTTTACTTCTAGTAATGGGTCCCTTGTATTCATCCAACTTCAATCTTGACCATGTTCTTGTGTTGCTCTAGATAGCCTTTGATTTCTTCGATCTTTTCATTCTTCTCTCCTCTGTCTTTGGAGAATTTATATTTATTCTTCTTTGATGAATATATTCCAGGACCTTTATAACTGTTCTCGAGTCTGGGTTGTCATTATTACTAGATTATACAACTGGTGTAAAATGCTTCGTTGATTATTCAATCCAATTTCTAAATGGGGTTGATTACCCTGGGGCAAAGTCATATATTCTTTCACAAACACTGGGCCAAGTTCTGAATTTTCAGTTCATGTCCCCAGTGTTGAATCCATGTCTATGGCGTCGGTTCCTGGAACTACCAACGAAGGGAGCTATTTTCCTAGAATACTATTTGTTTCTCCTTCCATGGGACACATTGGTCCTCCTTATATCGCCACTTTGACTCTTCCTAGATTCACTATTGGGTTACCGGTCTGGTTTTTTTCCACTCCGGTGAATGCAAATGATCTTAATGCTTCGTTCCTAAGTAATCCACCCCAAGACCATCAACCTCATGTCGATCCTCTACCTCATTATCCCATAAGGTATTCTTCTCTTTCTTCCTCTTCGCCTAGTGAATTCTCTGTAACCAGTAACCAGGTGGATAAGAAGAAGAAGAAAAGGAATATGGACAAGAAGAAAAATAATCTAGGGGAAAACTTTCAACCACTGTAGGACATGTTGGAAGTGATCATGTTGGTGAAAAACCATCAACTAGTGATAATCAGGTTGGAAATAAGAAGGGTAAAGTCAAATTTCCTTGCTTGTTATGTAAGGAGATGCATCGTAGTTACCTTCCCTCGTATGGATGAGGCTTCATATCTATTGGAAAAGATTCCTCATGTCCAACAACAACTTCCATCTCTCAACCCACCATTGGTTGATGAATTGGTCAATATAGTTCCCTCATCGATCCATCTGATTGATCAAATGATCCATTCGGTTACATCATCAGTTGAGACGATCGATCAAGTGATCGATTCGATTTTATCTACGATCGATCCCACTCTCCCCTTGGAGAGTGAAGTTAAATTGGTCAATCCAATACCACCCTTGGTCGATCCAACTCCTCCTTTGACGAGTGAGGATGTCGCAAAGTTATTTTATGTTTCTACAGATTCTTTTAGACAAGGGGGCACTTCACCCATTCCAACAAAACCCCCTTCAAGTAATGAGGTCATTCTTTTCGATTGGGGTGCACTATCAGAATCTTGTATCCCTTCATATATACCTTTCCAAATCATTGTTCAGGTTTGTGGTAGGGACGTTCCTCATACTATTGTCGATGAAGATGCATCAGTTAGTATTTTATCCTCCATTTCTTGGCAAGCTTTAGACTCTCCTCCGCTTGCACCAGTGACATAGAATCTGTTGGATTTTAATAGAAGGGATAGTGGACCTTTAGGGATCCTTCCTCAACTTCTTGTTACTTTGCGAGGGAAAATTGTCTTTATTGATGTGATGGTAGTCCATGACCCCTTGGATTTTAATTTTCTCCTCGTTGTTATGGGACTTATCGTTAAATGCAGACATAAATAGATCTCCCTATATCCACCTAGATCTAGAAAAAAACAGAACATGATATGACGCTTTCCCTAATCTCTAATCATTGAGTTTACTACCTAACAAGAGATGAGCAACATACCATTTAAATATCGCTTCCTCTTGTCGTTGTCATCCTAGCTCCACTCCAGTTCTCTTGTGATATTGGATCTGCAAGGGAACACAAGCCAACCAAAAGCGAAAGAAATATAGCATACTCAAAGAGAACCTATGTATGTGGTCAAGGAATCATACAATAAAATGAGATAAGTTTTATGGGAAAGAAACATATCACTACATTATAATAAAGTGAAAGTGGAGATTATAACCAAAGCCTTGATGTTGCAAGGTCCCCTTCCGATGACTCTTTTCTCCAACACACACACTTGCTCCAATCTTGAATGAAGAAGATCCACAATGACTTGATAAACCGAAATGAAGCTCTCAAGAATGACCCAATGCAAAATTCTCCATACAATCTTAGTCTTATTCAACCTTCATTAACCTTAAAATCAACCTTGGCCTTTTCCATGAGAAATGCCTCTTTATATAGGGGAAAGAGAGATGGTTAAAGATATTAAGATGATCCCACCAAATCAGAGAAGCGAGTAGGATCCCAACCATACAGATGCCACCTCAACTTCTAGAAGATCCCCTTCTAGAACTTTCATGAAGGTCGACCTTTTCTTATCCTTTTGACATCGTCGCACCCCAGCTGTAGAGCAGCCTGGGAGATGTTGCAAACCAATTTTAGGGTAGAGTGGGACAACCAATAATCATCACACCCTGCTTATGATGCAGCCGGCGACAACCTTCCTTAATAGGGTTTTTTAGAAGAGAACGTCAGTCACTTTCCTCATGAAGAAAGGCTCTTTTTGGGAACATGAACACATGTTGTCAATGGGTCACTAAAATGACCAAAATAATGTGTAACAAAATGCCCCCCAAAGTATGAGGTTGGAACTCCTAACAGCCGAAATACTTTGTAGAATGTGTGTGTCGGAAACAAAGAGCACACCAGTTGGGAACCTGCAAATAGTCAAGCATCATCATAATAATATACCATTGTTCGAGGTAGGCATTCCCATACTCAGATTACAAAGTGTCAAATGAGTTATGGCCACTAAATATACATTGTGGATCCATGTCAAGGTGAATCGGCATAGCCACCCAGAATACACTGTGGATCTATTCTCTAAAAAGATTCAAATTCGGACATAGCCATGAAACATACAAAGTGGATCTATGTGTCAATACAAATCATGAATACTCCATCGCAGCATGGACCAGAATGGTATGACCCAGGGTCTTCATTTCCATTGTCCCTAAGTACGATTCTAGCCATGTAATTATAGGTGTTGAAGTCGAACATGGTAGAAATCACTTGATTACCAGTCAATGATGAGAACCGTTAACAAGTGCGAGGGAAATCACCATTGATGTCAATGACTCCCAAGGTACCCCAATACAATCCCACATGTGTGAATAAAGGATTTGAAGTCAAACACTCGAGGGAATCGTCCAATCAAGGGCCAATGATGTGAACCCACTGTCGAAAGCGAAGAAACTTTCCATTGAGGCATGCAGGCTCTAAGGCACTGAATAATTTCTAAGTCTTTTTCCTAGATAATGAGCTAAAGTCGACAGGAAAAGACTCATCACATGAGGGCCTTGATGTATCCCCCATCAATGACACAAAATAAGTAACATATTTGAGATAGATCGGAGCATGAAATGATTCGAAACTGACACAGGGATGGCTAACATGGTAGAAAATTTATAACTGCAGACGGTTGACTCGATAGGAGACTTATTAAGGATGGACTTCTCTTGAACATATGAATGGAAATACAATGGTCTTAGCAGCATTGACTCAAGGAGGACCCAACATATGGACATGTGGATGGTCAAATGAGAGACGAATGGATTTCCCAACCCAGATACAATGACAAAGGGAGTTGTCATGTTCAAGAGCATTATTACTGCCACTAACACGGATACAGAGACACATTTCTTTCCCAAATTTTCCCCCACCATTTCTGGCGAGTACCTTTTATTTTTACGCAAGCTTGAGGAGGATAACATATGCTTGTTGAAGTAAGCTCATCCTTCGAACGAGTCCCTCAGAGTATGATTAACGAACCCTAAGAAGGAGTGGTCTAGTCCCATATGGGTCTTTCGATGTTTGTTTAACGACTCCAAAGAGAGAACAATCGGGGGTTTTTCATGTTTATAGAGTGTGAAAAACACTTAAAGAGGACTCCACAAGTTCCTTTTTCATATATTAATCTGATCAGACCAAAAAAGTGATAATCTATTACCCATCAAATGTTTTCTTCAAATACTTTTACGAGCGTGAAAAGAACGAAGTCGCTTGGCAATCTTTTCATTTTTACAGAGCATGAAAAGAGCTTAAAGGATACTCCATGGGTTTCACTTTTCGTGTTACCATTACGAGTACGAAAAGACGACAAAAGAATACTCGGTTACATTCTCATGGATTCACGAGCATGAGAATGAACAAAGACTACGCCCGAAGTTTTTCCTGAAAAACTCTAAAAGGATCCATGCAAACGACAAATGTATAAAATCAAATCCAAAAGATGTATCCTTGTTCAAATTCCACTCCTATATTTCTCACTTGTGAAAAATCAAACACTTGTAACACCATTAGAAGTCTTGGGTTTAGGCGAAATAAATAAAATAATATAAAAAATGAAATGGAAAAGTAAAACGTTAATAAAATGGGGTAAAAACTTTTTTTTACCATTTCATTGTTACTCCACCCAAACTTTGTTCCAAAACCCCCATTTTACCTCAAGTATCCACTGTGGATTGTGGGAGGCACGGTTGATCATTTGGCGAATGGTCTCCACAGGACAGGTGATTTTCATCTCCTTCAACTTTTCATGGATTCATTTTTTCTTTTCATTGGTTAGAAATAGATTTGTAGGTTGCATTTTCTATGGTACTTGTGCATGAAGGTTGTCGTAGGTGCCTTGTATTGTGCCCTATGATGACCCAGGGTCGTCGCAGGAGCCTTGTATCATTCCCTATGACGAACCAGGGTCGTCGCAGGCGACCTTTAAGCTACAGTGAAATGACTCTGCAATGTACGGGCAAGCTAGCCTGGGACATGCGCAAAACACAAATTGTTTTAAGATGTTTCTACTAATAAAAAGTTTCCAATAGAGAGATGAAGATTCTAATCCCTCTTTTATGTTCCATTTCAAGTTTTCTACAGTAAGAATGTTGGAATGGAGAGAGAGAGAACATGAGGACGAAGATTAATTTGTCAGGAATGACCCGGGAATGGTAAATTCCCTTCGACATAGTGGACTGCTAAAATTCTTCAAGGTCCAGGGCATGAGGGCCCAGTTCATATTGCTTGAATACTTAGTTCACATGTGGGATGTGGACCAACAGGTATTCTGTGTGGAAACTCACATTCTTGAGATAGATATTGAGGATATCTACTTCTTGACCGGGTTGTCTCACCATGGGGTTCGAGTTACACTGACAGGTAGCAGAGGAGGTGGCGAACCTATGAGCCAATATATCAGTGCACATTGTGTGCCCGGTACTCAGAAGCATAGTGGCAAAGTCTCTATAAGAGATGTGTGTGTGATTTTCCTTTATGGACTATCCTATACACCATCACGCATATGACAGGGAGCACAGCTCCCCATATGGCCCTTTAGAGAGATTTTCAATATGCACTGGAATGCATGGAGCCCCGAGTGTTCAAGTGGAGTCACGGGGTTCTGAGAAGCATGAAGAAACAAATGACGAAGTGTAGGAGCGGTGACATGAAACAGTTTGGATATGGGTCAATTTTGGTGTCCTTCTTCTTGGAGAGGGTTCCAAACTTTCACCTACAGGTAGAGTGGGGCATACCTGCCCCACAGGATCCAAGAATGAACAGGTGGGTCGACCTCATGGCATGGCATGTGACTGGGCCTATCGTCAGGTATAATGACGTTTTCTTTGATTGGTTGAGGCCCCGGATGCTTATGGTAGATGACTACGCATATGTTGTCTTAGACTTCCGAGATGATCCAGACTTGGTCCCTCCTGAAGGTTCTCAATGGGGGAACATAGGTAAGAAGTACATTTTGTTTTTATAATGTTTTTGTAATTTTAAAATATGAAATGTTTTTTATGTCTTTTATCCGATGACTAATCAAAAATCTCTTTGATGTTGCAAATGTGGGACCCCATCAACCTCCAAGTTCATCCCCCATTCAGAGGTGAGGGGAGAGAGTCGAAGTAGCAAGATTAGCCATTATTGACTACGAGGCTATAGAATAAAACTTAGAGGGGCTGACAATGGATGTCTCGGATGCCTCTATTGATGAGATCTCGAGGCGTTACAAATGCCATACAATGGGTGTATCTGCGTCCATCGATCGACTACTCTGTAGAGTATCACAGGCCGTCACGTGTTATCGCGAGCAACATCCTTGATGCTATATTTCTATATGAAGCCATGTGCTTCACATTTTTGACATTTTGGTCTTCAGACAAAGACACTTTTTGTAAAAACTTTCATCATTATATATATGAGTCTTCTACCGGCTTACTTGTTGTATATACAAAGTGTGATTGGATTTTATAAATTTATCAAATGTCTGTCTAACACATAATTAGCCAATGCATCTGATAATGTATTTAGACATCTAGGAATGTGTTGATATTCAATGTAATCAAAATAACATTCGAAAAGGCGAATTCGTAAATATACACTTAATAACGTAGGACTTCGAATGTAGTAAACATTACTCAATTGTAAGACCACTAACTGTGAATCGAGTCATGCAACAAGACGGGGGATTCCAAGTGACACAACGTTGGTCAATAATTCGACGAATGCACTGTATTCCGCAATATTGTTCGTTTCACGACCAAGGAAAACACCATGTAGACTAATCAATTCATCTGTAGGTGCCCAAGAAAAAGATGCTAAGTTCTAAGTACTGAGACTAGCGCCATCAGTGAAGCCAATGTAGGGTAGCGAAGACACCGACATCTGGAAACCAAGCACAACGCAAGGTAAGCAGCTGAAGGTCGAAACCAAACAACAACAAAAAAAACACAAGATTATGATACACTAAAAGTACAAGCACTCATGCAAAAATGACTTAAGCATAGTACTTCTTTAAGTAAAGCCCATTTTGGGGCTCACTCAAAGGGAATCCATCATAATCGACTAGCTCATAAACTCCCTTCTCCAACACACGTTTGACAAGGTAAGGACCTCACCACATGGCCTTGAATTTACCAGCCCCTAGAAAATCATGATATTGTTCATAAAGAAGAACTAAATCACCTTCAGTAAAAACACGTGACTTGACATGCTTGTCGTATTGGGCTTTAACATGTTTCTTCTGAGTTTCAATAACTAGGGCGGAATCACGACGGGTTTCATCTAATTGCATTAAATACAAAAGACGCTCTTCTTCAGCAGAGGTATTGGGGAGAAGTTCAATGGCCAGTTTCAAGGATGGTATTTCACATTCAATCGACAAGATAGCCTCGATACCATAAACTAGTTGGAAAGGTGTAAATCCTGTGGCAGACTTGACAGATGTTCGATAGGCCCATAATGTTGAGAACAACATCATGTGTCGGCTTGTATTATGAATTCCTATCATCCGTCGAAGCATAGTAATGGGAACTTGGTTGATTGCTTCAACTTGGCCATTGTCCTGTGGGTAATAGGGGGTTGAGTTTTCATGGCGAAGACCCAACTTTTCAGTAAGTTCAGACATCATGAAATTCTGAAAATGACTACCATGATCAGTAACGATAGCTTGAGGGATACCAAACCAAGTAATGATATGATTGAATATGAACAATGTTGTAGTTTTCCCGGTGTTATCAAATGTAGGAATCGCCTTGGCCCATTTAGTGAAATAATCCACAGCTACAATGATGTATCCATGCCCCCTGGCCGATTGAGGGTTACATGTCATGAATTCAATGCCCCATTTGGTGAATGGACCAATGGAAACTACAGTATGTAAATGATTAGGATGAGATCTTATATTGTTATTGTAAGTTTGGCAAGCATGACATTTATGAACAGCAGTGATGCAATCCTTAAATAAAGAAGGTCATAAATAACTCACTCGTAAAATATTTTGGGCAGTGGCATACCTAGACATATGATTTCCACATGCTCCAAAGTGACATTCATTCAAATCTTTCTCAGCTTTGTCGTAAGTGAGACATCGTTGAAAAATAGAATCAACACAACGGCGGTAAAGAGTATCACCTAGAATGATGTATTGACGGGATTGATAGCGTATGCGACGACAATCTATACTAGATAGATCGGGTCAGAAATTTTGAGTCTGGAGATAGATAATGATATCTTCGTACCATATGTCATCAGAACTGATCATAAAAAGGGATTCATCAGGTAAGGAATCCTCTGCCACATTTTCTATCTCAGTGGAGGGAAGGTCACATATCAGTTCGGCGAAAACCAAATATTTCTTGGACTTAGCGCGTTTGAACTCTAAGTCAAACTCCTAGAGAATCATTATCCATTTGGAGTGCTTGCCCCCTAGAAATTGGCACGTAAGGATATGATGCATAGTGTTGCAATCGGAAATAATAGTGGTTTTGCGTAATAGAATATAATGATGAAAATGTTGGACAGCTTGAACAGCTGTCAAGGCCAATTTCTCCACATGTAAGTATTTGGTCTCAGTAGTCGTGAGACTTTGGCTCAAATAGTATATGACATGTTCGTCATTCGAATCATCCTCTTGGACTAAAACCATAGCAATGGTAGAGTCTGAAGCAGCTAAGTAGAGGAAGTAATCCCGACTATAGTCAGGGGAAAACAGTAATGGTGTACGGGTTAAGGTAAGTTTCAAAGATTCAAAGGCTTTGTTTGCAATATCGTCCCATACAAACTCGTAACCTTTTCTTAAGTAGTCGAGTGAATCCTTTCGTAAGTTCAGCATAATTGGGGATGAAGCGACCTAAAAAGTTTTCCTTCCCTTGCAAACTTTGGAGCTGGCATAAAGTGGAAGGAGGAGGTAGATTAAGGATAGCCTCAACCTTCAAAGGAACTACACGAATCCCATGTATCGACACGATAAAACAAAGAAGTCGGTCGGACTCCACACAAAAAACACATTTGTGTGAGTTTAAGCGGATACGATAATAACGACGACGTACGAAAATGGCCCTCAAATGTGTCGATACATCATCAAGATAAGGTTGCACGATGTGCTTAATATCATGGAAAGCATAAGACATAGCATGCTGAAAAGTCACGCCATCATTCTTGTGACCAAAGGGTAATTTATGGTAGGCAAAGGTCCCCCAAGGGAAAATAAAAGAGGTCTTGTGTTGGTCCGTGGGTAAGATGTTAATTTGATTATAGCCAAAGAAACCATCCATCAAATAGAATATTTCACTGTCAGCACAATCGTCGATGATCTGGTCAACGAAGGGGGTTGGGTAATTGTCCTTAGGACAAGCCTTATTTATGTCCCTATAATCTACATAGATGTGGATCGTACCTTGTTTCTTATTCAACGAAACTAGATTGGATACCCAATCAGTCAAAGCCATGGGATATATAAAGCCAACTTTAAGATTTTTTTCAACTTCAAGCTTGATAGCAGCAGCTTTACGTGGGTGCACTGGGCGAAGTCTTTGGCGAATGGGTTTAGCATTCGGGTATGTCTTGATCTCATGTACAATGATATCAAGATCGATACCTGGCATCTCTTTGTAACTCCAAGAGAAAACGTTGTGAAATTCTTGGAAAAGGACTTTGTATTCGTGGACCTCGTCGGTAGAATAGGAGACTCCAATATGAAGATTCTCCACGACCCCAGGTTTAATAGATATGTCGATAGGGACGGTAGGTGAAATGTTTCACAAGTTCCCTTCATACAAAACATCGTGTGATGAGTTAAGAACTGAGCAAATAACCACAACGGTCGACGAAGTCAAAATCCATTGGTAACTCTCTATGGTGTCGTGTTCTAGGAAGAGAATGGATCGATGATGTCCATTGTCCCAGGGGATGTCTTCCATAGACATGACTGACATGATCATCTCGTCAGTAGGAAAGATCACATGAAACAGATCAGGAGATGAATCACAAAGAGAAGGAGGGGAAGGGGTTCTCAATTGAATAGCTTGGTAAGCGGATTCGACCAAACTTAAAGGCATCTTGTCGTTGTAATGAGAGTAATCACCAGGGCTAGGTACCACCCATGGGTCATATGATGCAGGGGTTTCACGAACAGTGGTCGATATCATGTTAATAGAGGAAACAAAAGGAGGGGAAATATCAGGTGGTGGGATTGGAAATGTACCCATCAAAGTAGAATCTTTCAAAAGACCCACACCGACATTCTTGTAACCATGAGGTATCTTTGAAATGAAAGGAACGTTGCTAGTACGGGAATTGGAATTAAAGAAGGCCAGTTGGTCAACAGTAATGGCCTTTCCTTGATGCGGGAAACGCACCACATGGAAAAGGGTAGACACAACTGCACGCATGGAATCAATCTAGCTATGGTCGAGTAAAAGGTTATAATCAAGAGGTGCATCGAATACCTCAACCTCAACATTGACCAATTTACCTTCCAACGTAATAGACAACGACGGAAGAACACCGTAGGGTTTAAAGCCTATACCATTGAAGGCCTTAAGTGTATTATGTGATTCGGTGAGGGTAGGAGAGCCAATGGCTTTCCAACAAGTAACGGACATGATGCAAGTCAAGGTTCCTTCGTCAACAACAGTTCTGCAGATATTCTTATTTTCAACAACAACTTGGATCTGGAATGTTAATTGAGGAGGAATCCTTGGAACATGATCTTCCAAGTCAAATATTATGAGATTAGTATCCGTGGGATCAATTACACCAATGGCCTTTAACAGTGCCTTTCGTTGAGCTGGGAAACTTTGAAGGACTTCGAGAGATGACATCGCAGAGGGTGCTTGCGCAAGCTCTTCTACAATGTTGTATTTTTATGCAGCGCGGATGTGAGGGTTAAACATAGACTTTCGAACAACGCCATTAGAAGGAGGGTGAAGGACTGTATTGAGAACCGGTCATTCGATATGAAGAGGACCACTGGGAGGTGAATTTGGGGGAGAAGGTTGAACCAACGAAGGTGGTATATCGTCAACTTTCTCTTTGGACGAAGAGTAATCTTTTGCTCGAGTTGCGATTGCAAGTTAGTTCTTTTTAGAGTCACTAGTACACATAAGGACATAGGATGAAGTAGAAGGGGTAGCTTGGTCATGAATGATCAGTTGGGCTTCTTATTGAGAAGGGAAAGGTTGTGACAAAATGACAGGTGTAGAAGGTTTCCCGGTCCCTTGAAGGAACTTAGTAACTTCGGCATGTCTTGGACAATCTTTCGTGTAATGATCATCACCAAAAATAAGCCAGGGGTAATGAGGTTTACGTTTTTCTTTCTCATCAGTGGTTTGTGTTTTGGCTTTATCAGATTGTGGATTATTTTTCTTGTCCTCCTTGTTCTTGCCCTTTCCTTTATTTTTATTTTTATTCTTTCCAGCAGGCATGGATTGAAAAGAATTTACTTCAGCAGTCTTACTGGTGGAAGGAGTAGGAGTAGGAGTATCTTGTGCATTAGAATTATTGGATTTGGGATTGGTGTGACTGGCATGTGTCGACTGGGTCTCAGCGTGGAAGGTGCCAATCACACCATTAGCAGAATGAGAGGTTGTTGGAGGTTTTGGTGTAGGGTTTGTGGAAAGACGAGGAGCGGCAGGGATGAAATCGTAAAGCATTCCCATTTGCGAATAAACAAGATCAAGATATTGAGCATGAATGATTGCCTTCTCTTCAGTGACAACACCACCCATGGCGACATCACAAGCAATAGGTCCAATGAGTGATTTGGTAAACCACTCGGCTAATAGTTGATCAGGAAGAGGAACTTTGATTAAACGTCTTCTTCTCCTCCACTCATAGATGTGATCAGAAATATGAGTGGATGAGGATTGCTTAGGAGAGCTCAAAATTTCAGTTCCCATCTCGTGTCGGATTGGTAACTGGTAATGTGTTACAAAATCCATGGCTAGAGTGTTAAAATCATTGAAGAAACCTCGAGGCAACTCGATGTACCATTTTTTTGTCGAACCCGTGAGAGTGTGTTGGAAGAGTCGTAATCTGATGGAGTCATCCATCAAGGAGTTGTATGAACACCACAGATGAAAATTCATAACATGATTATTAGGATATTCTCATGCTCAACCATCAAATTTAGGAATGTCGGATTGTAACTCGGTCGGTATGACGGGCCAATGAGGAGAATGTAAGATAGGATCATTCAAAATCCTAGATAGATCAAGTAAATCCAAAGTGGCCAGGAAAGGCAATTGTCAGTTCACTTGTGGAAACTATTAGTTTTGAGGGGGAAGTCCCGTGGGTATACCAGTAGGACGGTAAGCAGTCTGCAAATAATTAGACAGTCCTACCAGACTCGGTTGTGGAGGGTTTTGGGACATATAGCTCGTAAGGTTGGGTTGGGTAGAAGGGTTCCCTTGGTAAGGGAGACTAGATTGAACACCCTGACCCCAAGTGGGATTCAAGGAACCTAGATATGGTTGGCCGAAGTTAGGGGGAAACAAAAGAGTTAACTTGAGGATGTTTCCCCCGAGACAGTTGTGGATTTCCTTGGAAAGGAAGGTTCCAAAGTTGAGACTATAATCCAGGTGCATTCTGTCCATACAGTGGGTTATGGACTCCAACCTGAGGTTACCCCCCAAGTTGAGGTTGTGCCCCAATTTGAGTTTGACTCCCAAATTGAGGTTTCCCTCTAGCTTGAGGTTGACCTCCAAAAGGAATCTGGTAACTAGAAGTGAATGAATGACTAGTGCCTCCAACTAGATTGGAGCCACTAGGGACAAATCCTCAAAGCAAAGGTGGAGGAGGAACATAAATCCCTCCAGAGAGAACCTGGGTAGGTGTAGGAACAAAACTAGTAGCAACATTATACCCAGGAGGAAAAAAAATTATGGATGGACCCTGGGTAGGGATAGAAATGGAAGTGTTCATAGACGTATACCCAAGGGGAAGTGATGGATTTGGTCTAGACATAAGTGGTGTCCCAATCGGGGCTTGGGAGATAACCACATTTCCGGTAGGAATCGTGGTAGCTTGTGGAATCATAGTAGAATGGGCCATCTAAAGAGTAGGGATCGAGTGAGAACCAATCAATATTTGGTCTGAAATTGTGGTGACACTACTGGTAGTACCAGTGAAATGGTCCAAATATACCGTGTAGGTGACGCGCATCTCAGGCACTTGTGATGCCATAGGTTGATCGGGACTCACTCCTAGGTTACCGTAAAGGTCATGCACTGTCAAAGGGGCGGAATGAGGAATGGAAGTTCCAGTAGTGTGAGTCAAGGTCCTAAATGATGCACTATGAAAAAGTGGGTCCTCTACTCCAAATCCCACGTTAGGTCTAGTAGATACTTCAGTATTATCAACAACAACAATTTCTCCAGCCGAATTCATGTGAAGTATACGCGCGTCCGGCCTAAGAGGGGGGAGTCTGAAAGCCTCTAAAGAGTCTAAAACAATTCAAAATCCTTCTAAGGAGTGTGTGCTTCCAGCTTCAGAAGCTACCTCGTTGTTGACTACTCCCTCTGAAGAGCCTTCTGGTGAGTTAGGAGGCAAGGGTTTGTAACCTTCCAGATCTTCCAGGGGTATCCCTTGCATCCTACGTGAACAGCGAAGGCCGATGTTGCTCAAGCTAATTAAAGAACGAAAGAGGTCTATGGATGACTAGAGGAAACAAACGCACTCACTAATAAAATCTAGGAATCAAACCAAGCAAACAAACCTCCTTATTTCGAAGTCACTAGTTGGTGATGAAATCCAACTTCATGAAATCAAGACAAGAAGGGGTTGGGATAAGCGGGTGGAAAATTTACGTTGGCGACCTTCTTAATGAACTTACACCCTGGTGCAAGCTCCCACACATAATCGTGGGTATACCCTCCAAGGAGCCCGAGTGATTTTGGCCAACATCGATTCCAGGTACCATGAAAACTTGCCCCTCCATAGTCACCTCATGTAAATACCCTAAAGAGATAGGCTACTAAGGTTACCAACTACAACAATGATGCCTGGGGAAACAGTCGATATTATGATCCACGCGGAAGGGCAAGGTATCTAGCTCGAAATCAACTTGAAAGGATTCCACTCATCATTGTGGGTATGCCTTCAAGCGACCCCCCTAATACGTCCAATCTCTACACCAAGACCAACAAAGCAGGGTGAGTAACTCTGCTAGTCTCAATGCGACCTCAGGTTTGACCCTTATGTGAGAAGGGCTTCCTAGGTCAAAATGTAGCAATTGGATTTGAACTCTCCCTATCACAAGATACTATTGTGTGTTTTGATGCTTTGGAGAGTGTACCTCACAACCTATTCTAAAGCGCTATCCTAGCTAATGTTGGTGTTGTTATCACTCCAAGAAACCCTCTGTGGTTGCAGACCAGAGGTGCTTGGTAACTCAAGAAATAAATGTTTTTGTATTTTGTGAATGTGGATCAATGGGACAACTCAATATAGCTTATGGCATTCAAACATGAAAATGATAAACAAATAGACAGTGCTCTCAAAGATTGATTAATCAGCAGATAGCTTTAAAGTGGGTGAAGAAAAGATTGTGACTAAACCAGTACTATGTAGGGTCTAAGAGACAATCAAAAGACTTATTATCAGGCTATGAGCTAAACAATGGGATAACAGCCATTCAAAGCTTGACAACACAGATAATAATGCAGAAGAAAGATGGAAAGATGACAATCAAAATTGAAAGGAACCTG
>ML779187.1:904911-920418 GCA_009831015.1 Picea engelmannii | reverse complement strand
TTTGTGAATGTGGATCAATGGGACAACTCAATATAGCTTATGGCATTCAAACATGAAAATGATAAACAAATAGACAGTGCTCTCAAAGATTGATTAATCAGCAGATAGCTTTAAAGTGGGTGAAGAAAAGATTGTGACTAAACTAGTACTATGTAGGGTCTAAGAGACAATCAAAAGACTTATTATCAAGCTATGAGCTAAACAATGGGATAACATCCATTCAAAGCTTGACAACACAGATAATAATGCAGAAGAAAGATGGAAAGATGACAATCAAAATTGAAAGGAACCTGTGATCTGTGCAATTTTCAATTCAATGAACTCTAGTTACAGTAGGGAGAAGGTATTTTTCTTTCGAAGTACAACAAGCTACTAATTGCAATTCCTTAATTCTGAATGAACACAATTCCAAATAATCATGAACTACAAATTTTCCAATTTCTTCTTATATTTGGAATGTAAAAATTTTCTTATGAGAGATTGCTAAGAGAATAAATGAATTTAGTTCTTCCTTTCTAAGACAAAATCAGAGATGTGCTAACGAAAGGAAAACAGAACCCTAGAAAATCAAAATCGTTCCCAAATCAAATTCAAAATGTAAACAAAACGAAAAAGACAAGAAAAACTCTTGACATAAGCAAGCAAGAAGTGTTTGTTAATCAGCAAACAATCTGACAAATAAAATGAATCCAAAACTCAAGACAAACCAAAGACCCTTTGTCAAACAAACACTCAAATGGAGATCCGAGATTATATCCTTGTGACAATGAGTATGAGCAAAAACTTGCAAAAAGCAAAGAAAGACTTTGAATGATTGAAAACCAACCACAAGCAAACTCCAAACTCAAAAAACTAATCAATCATGGGAATAGGAAGTTCACCCCGGGCTTTCAGGACAAATCTGGGTGGTGAAAGGCAGAATGGCTCACTCCATCAAAACCTATAGGAGTCGTCGCAGGCTGGGTATGGGACACAGTGCGACGAGCAAGGGTCGTTGCAGACCACTGGAAAAGCATAGTGTGACGTCGTCGCACTAGATTGGCTAAGCATAGGGCGATGTCTCAAGGTCATTGCAGGCTTTCAGTAAGCTATAGTGCGATGATCTCTGTAAATTTGAAAAAATTGGGAGAAAGACAAAAAATCCAAAAGAAATTCTAAACCCAGGGATTCTAGATGGATCACCCACAGACTCAGAGAACAAAGATTTTCAGAGGAAGGTAGGCTAAAGGCAAATGGGAAGCAAAAAATCAAAAGGAGGTCATATCCCCAGTATGGTCGCCAATTTTTTTATGGAACTTATCGGTAAGCGGACATAAACAAATCTCCCTAGATCCACCTAGATCTAGAACAAAACAGAACAAGACATGACGCTTTCCCTAAGCTCTAATCATTGAGTTTACTACCTAACAAGAGATGAGAAACATACCATTTAAATATCACTTCCTCTTGTCGTTTTCCTCCTAGCTCCACTCTAGTGATCTTGTGATATTAGATCTGCAAGGGAACACAAGCCAATCAAAGTGAAAGCAATACAGCATACTCAAAGAGAACCTGTGTATGTGATCAAGGAATCATACAATAAAACGAGATAAGTTTTATGGGAAAGAAACATATCACTGCATTAAATTAAATTGAAAGTAGAGATTACAACTAAAGCCTTGATGTTGCAAGGTCCTCTTCTGATGACTCTTTTCCCCAACACACACACTTGCTCCAATCTTGAATGAAGAATATCCACAATGACTTGATAAACTGAAATGAAGCTCTCGAGAATGACCCAATGCATAATTCTCTATACAATCTTAGCCTTATTCAACCTTCATTAACCTTAAAATCAACCTTGGCCTTTTCCATGATAAATCCCTCTTTATATAGGGGAAAGATATATGGTTAAAGAGATTAGGATGATCACACCAAATCAGAGAAGCGAGTAGAATCCCAACCATACAGATGCCACCTCACCTTCTAGAAGATCCCCTTCCATAAATTTCGTGAAGGTCGAACTTTTCTTAGCCTTTTGACATCATCGCACCCCAGTTGTAGAGTAGCGTGCAGAGACATCGCAAACCAATTTTAGGACAGAGTGTGACGACCAGGCATCGTCGCACCCTGTTTATGATGTAGCCTGCGACGACCTTCCTTAATAGGGTTTTTTAGAAGAGAAATCCATTCACTTTCCTCATGAAGAAAGGCTCTTTTTGGGAACATGAACACATGTTGTCAATGGATCACTAAGATGACCAAAATGATGTAACACTTGGGTGAGACTATGTTTATGCTATGAAGGCTCTTGTGTCCACCGTCTTTCGTATGATGTGTTTCCATCACAATGGAAACATAGTGACCATAGAGCAAGTTTCATTCATTGGCCCTCATATGATAGCCAATCATACAACTTCCTTGAACGGTACTTGTATGCAAGCGACATCCAGCCCACCACAGGTCAATTATGTGGCAACCTGTCCCATGCATTCAACTTTGAATGAGAAGGAATATTTCCTTTCTTCTTACTTAGATCTGGTAGTTGACATGGTGATCTCGTTAATAAGTCTATTAGAGCCTGATATCCCTACTCCTATCGTGGCCCTCGACATGTATTCCTTCTAGAGTGTGGTTTTTCCATCTACCGAAGATCTTTAAGAATCCATGATTGAGGTTTGTCCCTTGACACATATTCCTTCTAGAGCATTGTCCTCTTGGAAGCCATGATCAAGTAGAGGTCATTGAGCATAGTTTAATTTTTTATTTCAAGCTCATTAAAAAATGAAACCAGGTCTAGAAGAGTTCATTTTTATGTGTCAATCTCATTAAAAAATGAAGCAGAGGTGCTCAAGCATAGTTTCTAGTTTAAATCTTGTGTAAAAATCAAACCTACCTTACGAGCATAGGTTTATTTTCTATGACAAGCTCATTAAAAAATGAAACTTAGGTCTGGGAATCAAACCCAGAGGTCATGAGAATAGATCTTTTCCTATGTCAAGCTCATTAAAAAATGAAATCGTTGCCTCTCCCGTTCAATCGAGTCTTTTGACAGATCTTGTAGATGTTGAGTCAATTATTTCCCTAGATCTCATAACTTAACCTTGATTTAGACTGCCTTTATCAGTTGACCCTTTTTTCTCCATCTAGCACAGAAATCAGTGACAACATAAGCGTCGATGGATGAAATGAAGCTTGGGGGTGTAGGTCTCCAGCCTCTAGACATCATGCTAGAGAAAATCCACTAGCTTCCATCACATAGCTGGGGGGAAAGTACCAACTATCCATGGGTCATGTTCAAAACCTTTGGAAATTACGTTGGGAATCTACTAAACTCAGTCTTTGTTATTTATTGTGCTCATTAAAACATGAGAATAGGTTATTGAGTATACTTTTATCTCTTTTTCGGACTCATAAAAGATATACAAAAAAGGAACTCTTTGGAGTTTCCTTTAAGATCTTTTCAGACTCCCTAAACATGAAAAGATTTATGAGTGATCTTGCTTCCTTTCACACTCATTAAAAGGTTTGAAAGGGCTTCTTTCGAGTGGTATTTTATCTCTTTTTCGGCCTTTCAAGACTAATTACAAAAAATGACTACTCTAATCAAGCATGATTAGAAGAGTTCTCCCTTGTATTGTTTTACACTTTTTTCCGGTTTGGGAGACTAAATTTATGAAAAAATCATCCATGGAGTCATCTTTAAGTTCTTTTCAAACTCTATAAACGTGAAAAAACATTGATTTTACCTTTTTTGGGCTCGTAAAACTATGCATCAAAGGACCTATATGAGTCCAATATCCGAGACCCATACAAGATTGAACCCCTCCTTCTTCAGGTTCATTAAACATATGACAAGGGACTCATCTGAAGGATGAGCTATATCGAGTACCTGTTATCCTCCTCAAGCTTGTTAAAAAACAAAGGAGTACTCATCTATATGGATGGGGGGGGAATTGAAGGAAGTGGGTGAAGTTTTTTGAAATATGTTATGGCGGCTATTGTTGCCCTTGAATATGGCACTTGTTTGTGTCTCATCTTACAATTAGGTAATCTGCTTGTCTCTGAGTCATACCAATTCTATGTGTTGTCATACTTTTTCATTCCATTTAAAGAGTGATCTTATTACCATCACATTATGTTCTTGGTACTTTTCAAGTCAAATGATACCAAGTCACTTGTCATGCCTCATCATGTTCAAGAGAAGTTTCACTTCAAACCACCCATCTGCAGTATTACCAATTTTCATTTCCTATGTCAATCCATATTCATTTGGTCCATTGTCTCACATCACTTTCCTGTGTTATTTTCGTGTCAATTATGGGGGATACGTCAAGGCCCTCCTTCGAGGATTCTTTTCCTATCGACTTCAACACATTATCTAGGGATTAGACTTAGAAACCAGTTAATACCTTGGGACCTGCATGCCTCAATGGAAGGCCTCCTCGCTTCCGACAATAGGTTTACATCATTTACCTATGATCAGATGATTCTACGAATGTTCAACATCAACTCATTTATTCACATTTGTTGGAATGTACTAGGGTACCTTAGGAGTCATTGTCATCATTGGTTATTTCCCTCGCACTTGTTAATGGTATACCTCAATGACCGGTAATAAAGTGGTTTATACCAAAGATGATTTTAGGGGCTAAACTTTGCTCATGGGCTAATTTTCCAAGGTTTTTCCCAAAAAATGATTCACTATTCTAAAAATGATTCTCCCAAATTCTATAGGATAAAATTATTTTACCTTAAAAATTGCCAAAATTTTATACAAACTGTATAAAATCCTTAGAAATTTGAATATTTTTACAAAAATATTTCCAAACATTTTATAGTTAGCATATGAAGGATTAGTAAGATTCGCCAAGGTTTCTACGTTTTAAAATAAATTTCCATCCTTAAAATCATCCTTATTTTATACCATGTTTGACATCAAGTCATTTATTCACATGGCTAGATTCATACTATTTTGCGATCGGGATGAAGACACTGGGTTGGGTGCTCACTCTGCTATGTTCTTTACCTAGGTTGCGATGGAGATCATTTAAGCATGTAAAATATTTTAGTACAATCACCATGATGCAAATCTTACTACTATGTATATTGTCACGTAAATCCACATTTTATTGATCCGTGGCTATGTTTTGTTTTCTCGTAGCTCTGCTGTGTATTTTTCGTGGCTACGATCAGGGCATGTCATGGAGTTATGGATCCACATTGTATCTCTGGTGGCCATATCCTTAGTCAATATTATCATGGATCCACAGTGTATTGATCGGTGGCCATGCTTTGAGTCATCTTGTATTTCGAGCATAGGTATGCATGCCTCGGAAATGGAACATATTTGTATATTGACTGATGATTGTTTGCAACTTCTGCCAGGTTCTCCAACTCCAGCACCCTTGCATTGAATAATTTGTAAAGTGTTTCAGACATCACTTTCTCTTCTAACCTCACACTTTAGGGGGCATTTGTTACACATCAAAATATAACACTTGAGTCTCTCACCCTAAGTGTCGCAAGTAACGGAAAGTGATGTATGCACCTTGTTAAGTGTCTCATGCACTGTCACCAGTGTCATATGCACCTTACCTAGTGTCGCATTAATTTTTTTGAGTGTCACGACCCCTTGATACCATGAAAGACATTTTTCATGACCCCTAAGTCATATTGGAGGAAGAAACCCCATTTCAAGGTCAAAACACACATTTTTCTTAGAAAATCGACCATTTTTGGGGCATTTATGAAGGGTGGCACCCCTCTGGCCATGCTAGGGGAGTGTCATTTCATGGAATGGTACCCCCTTTGCCATGTTATGGGAGAACCACTCTATAGGATGGAACCTTGTGTCCAGTTATGGGGGAGTGCTAGTCTTGTTAGAGGGAAAAGGGGAATCCTCTACCTTATTCTATGGGCCAACTCTCTTGGGATGAGGTTGGTTATGTTCAACCCCTATGCTATGGATTTACCTTAGGATATGATCCAAACCTTAAGGATCTGTATCCTCAACCATATCCTTCATTTTCGCATGGTGGTTGTGCTTCTCAACCCTGTATATTGAAGGTATTTCCAAGGTGAAGGGGGCAACAATTGAGGTATCAAACCTTTGATTCTGGAGGAAGCATCTGCATTTTGATGTCAAGATTCATGCAAGGGATGGACGAGGAGAGATTGGCTAATTGCTGCAACATCATACATAGTTTTTAAGTGCCTCTTTTGGCTTTCCAATTAATATATAATTGGCATGTTTCCTTCAAGATTGTGTATTCTTGCATATGCTTGTCTATTATTGCTTTAATCTTCGTAGATGAATTTATTTTACTTAGTCAACTAGAGTAGGGGATAGTTGTTTCTCTTTGTTTCCTATTGCAGGTATCAAGTTCCACCACGGGGTTTGAAGATCCAGCTCACATATTGGAAGCAGCGAGGACAAACTTCGTAAAAAGGTACATCATGCCCTTTCTCCTCCTCTATTTATGATCGGTTAAAATGAGTTTAAAAGGATTTTAGTGTCCACTTGTAGTGTTTCTGTCTTGGTATATGGGTCTGGTAATCCAAGAGAAGCTTCACCTATCTGCAGGGGAGACATTTCGTAACAAGTAGTATTGGTTATATCTTGTTATTTGATCACTTGAGGTCACAAGAGAATCCTCCCTTGTGGTGGACCTCTTCCATCACTAAAACGAGGGAGTATTCTACTTAGGTGATAGTGGTAGTTTCTTCCATAGTTACACAAGATTTTGGAATCTTGTGGTGGGATTTGCACAAGTACAAATCCTGTTATAATAGATATCGCACCTTGAATTTGGTAAATCTCAAAAGAATTTATTCTATTAAGGGGTTGGCTAGGGTTCATATTTAAATCTCAATAGGATTCATAAAAGATATTAGAAAATATTTGGACTTGGAATTCCATTCTACTTTTCCTCAAATGTCGGTCTCCTTTATTTGATTCTCATATAGAGAGACTAGAAATCACCCCTGTATGGGTAAAATGTCCTAGAATTCCTCTAAATTTCTAGTCATTATAAATATTTAAGGAGATAGACAATTCGCTAGAAATTTCATAGGAGTAGATATTGTTGATTAATTGGGTTGGTTGTCATTGATGTCAACCCTTGAAGCAATTCTGATAGGCCCAAAAGTATGACTAAGGGACTTCCATTTTATTGATGTATAATGGTATGAAGTTTAATATATTTGCAGGTAAGACTATTCTAGATGGATAGTACATGGCATGTCATTTCCGGTGATATGAAGAATGTAACATAACTCCTCACGGTTAGAGAGTTATGGCTTGGTGAAGTTGGAGAACCCTCATGAGTTGTCTAGAAGGTCAAAGAAGTCAAATTAATTCTAGAAGCTCCTAAAAGAAGTTGACTAATAAAGTGGTTGCAACAAGAAGTTAGTTAAGGGAAAAGACGTTATGAATTGACTGATTATAGCAAAGTTATTTGCAACAAGAAGTTGTGAGTAAAGATATATTATTTAAATAATAAAATAAGTCAAAGTGGTTGCAAAAGAAATTAATTAAATAATAAAGTTAGTTGCAACTAGGAGTGGAGAACTTATTATTTGTGAAAAGTGATTAAGTAAAGTGGACAAAGTGGTTAAGTTAAGTGGACAAGTGGTTAAAAGTGGGCTAGCCCTGAAAGAAGGAAAGTAAAGAAGGAAAGTGGGTTAAGTTGATTAGAAGGTAGCCCCTTGAGGAAGCTACATGGAAGTATAAATAAGAGAGAAAGGCTCTCCCATTAGCACCTATTGAATATCATTGAATATATATTTTGTGAAAGGTTATTTGGGTAGGTATTATTGATAGAGAAAAGTGCGGTAGAAAAAGTGGGGTAGAAAACGTGTAGAAGAAAAATTGCGGCAGGAAAACTTCAGAGAAAAAGTGTGGAAGAAAAATTGCAGTAGGAAAATCGCAGCAGGAAAAGTGTGGTAGAAAAATTGCAACATAAGTGGTTGCAACAACAAGAAAAAAATATGGTTTTAATATGTGTAGTGTTGAATTTATGAATCAAGTTGAGGGTTTGCCTTGTAAATATGTTGGATGCCCTCTTGGAATTTTAGGGCTTGTTGTAGAGTTGATCTGAGGAAGATCTACTGAAGTTTAGTATTGGTTCATGTTTGAGGGATTTTGGTTGAGGTATGTTGTTGAAGTTATTGGTACAAATAGAGGTTGTATAACAGTGAGGTTCTAGCACATGGTTTGAGGTACAGACTTGTGGTATAGTCTTTGAGGTATATGTGATCAGATCAGATTGGTTGATGAGTTTACAGCAACAAGTTTCTCAATGACATATTTGATAGAACATGTTGTGACAATTGTTGAGGAAAAGATATGAAATAATCTTACTCAAGCATTTTCAGATCTTGCTTGGCTAAGGCAAGATAGATGGAAATATCACCCTATGTTTATAGCCTCAAAATCTATTTCCTAATCCACAAGTATTAGTTACAAGGGCTTAGGCTGATTTTTTATAATAAAAGATTGTTGTAAAATTCAACATTTTTATATAACTTTATGAATATAACAGATGCAAAAGTAAATGTGAAGACAAAAACAAAAATACCAAGTCACAATTTAACACGGATGAGACAGAATAGCAATCGCTTATTTCATTACAAGAAATCAAAAGAATCATTCTCTTTACAAAAATCCCTGAGGGAGTTTGGACCAAAGTCAAACTTATATGTCCCCGATGAAAACCATACAAAAGGACTTCTGACATAAAGTAAAAAACTAAACTTCAAAAACTGGATTATCTTGCCACATATTGTTGCCCACTCAACTCTGCACAATATCCTTTATCAGTCATGAAATTTAATTCATAAACAAACAAGTCTACATAGGCTATCAAAGATAGATCAACACCTCTGAAAGACAAGTGTCTGAATGATGTAATTCAACCTTGAATCTTGCTGTCTACAATAGGACCATGTTGTCATAAAAGAGAATTAGGATTTAATGAATTAAAGAATGAATGAAAACTGAACTATCTCAATAAAACTCAAGAGAAGACCTTAGTATGCTTTCTCCTTCTATTCTCCTCTTGTTCTTCCTTCTCTTTTTGCCTTTAAGCAATCAAAATTAGTTGAAGTAGTTCAACTACTTCTTTTAGTTAAGTTAACTAAAACTCAACTAACTTTTAGTTTAGGGGAAAACTTAATATAATAATAATAAGGGTCTTTAATAAATAATAACTAGTAGGTGGGACCCCTTGTGACTCCCTTTAGTTTCTTAACAAAAATAAACACAACTAGTCAATCAATCAAACACATCCCTCCTTGTGGCTCCCATCATCATTCTCATAATTTGAAAATTAATATCAATGATATTTTAAACCATATCCAAAATATCCAAAAATAGTGTGTTGTCCAAAAACTTCAGTTCTCAACAATCAATAAATAAATATACTCAAAAACCATATTTCCACTTTAGGAGGCAATTTTCCTTTCGTTGTTGTTGTCTCCCTTTGATTTCTTTGAATTAGCCTTAGGTTGTGTGGATCCTTTAGGCTTGATCTCACTTGAGGGAAAGGAGGGGGCAACAACAACTTTTCCTTTATCATGTGCATGGTGGGCTTTGGTTTTGAGTCTCTTGCTTGCATGGGAAGACTATACAGGTGAGTGTGCAGGGGAAATTTGGACAATTGGGTTAACCGATGGAGGAGGAGCATGTAGAGACAAATTTGGCTAGCCACGATGTCGGGAGACTGTTGGGTGAACAATCTCTTGCTATCTATCATTTTCAGGGACTTCAGGTTGTAATGAGACATGAGGGGGAACTGGGATACCAGGGACATGTTGGGGTTGGAAGGGAGGCCTTCATGGCCTAGGTTGGACTACCCCTTGTGCAATCCAGTTGAAAAATCTATCTTGGAAGAGTTGGTTTAACTCTTGTGGATCTGCATCAAAATGTATCGAAAACCTTGGCCTTCCCGGGGCTCTATTCCAATTTCCTCTTCCCATGTTATTTCGGCCATGGCTTCCTCTGTTGAAGAAGCTCATTCATGTATGCAACATTTATTAGCAACTAACTTCTTAAACAAGCCATACATGACATCTCTTTAAATATGAACAAAGTTTGGCTTAGCAACACATAAGACCCATGCAATTCAATCCATAAAAATCATTTAATACTTGTCAATAAGAAGGGGGTGAATAAGAGTTCTGGGATATCTGAGGAGGTTGTATTGAGCGAAAAGTAATAACATGAAAGGTAACAAATCATGATTACTGCTCAACAAATAATCAAACAATCAACTGTGTTGTAATAACAAAACATATTAATTGTAACCCATCTTTGTGTCATCCTTCAATTGCTATAATGCAAAGTTTCCCTTTAATAATAATTTAATTTTAAGAACGGGGCATGCAAAATGAATCTGGGAATGTGAGGGGATTCGTAACGTGCGAAAAAGTGAGAGAATGGCAGGGAAGTTAATGGATATTGTTCATAAAACAAATTAAATAATCAATAATCATAACTCTGTACTAAAATGAATCCAAAAATACCAACACCACACCAACAATTATTGTGTATCAAATTGTTCGTTGTTCCAACATTTAAATTTCCCAGAATTTCTCAATTCATAACAGTCTGTGCAATCATACTCGTAATCAAAACAAACTTTCCATTTCAACAGTCCTGTTAAGAAAGCATTGATCTTTTATTTCTTTGCCTTCCTTTTAATAATTTTAAAAAAAAAATGCACAATAATATGTTGACCTCTATCCCATAATGCATCATTGTAATAATTTGTTAGCTTTTTAACTCGGGAGGTATTCCGCATGTTTTGTCTTGTATGTGGATTTTACCTTATGTTTATACTATGAGGCACTTAACTTTGTAATAGGTTTTTATAAAGTTGTTTTAAGTGGTTCTTTTATTAAAGTGACTTTTTAGTAAAGTGTACCTTCTAATTTTAAAGTGACTTTATTTTCATAAAGCACTTATGTAATAAAGTGAAATCACTTTAATATTTTAAGTGATTCATTTTGGAGGGAATGGAGGCAAGATCTAATCTTGGCCTTTGGATTTAGGGTTGGGGAAGGTAAAAAGACACTTTGGAGGGAAAATGTCAATTTCATATTATAAAAGAATACATTGGGTAGTGTGCAAGACATCGGGAGGATATTGAGAGAGATTTTTTGAGTAAGCTTGAGAGGGCACATTTCCCAAGGAGAAAGAGGGCACGAATCCCAAGGACAGATTTTATGTTTTGTGGCTGAGTCATTTTTCTATTGTGGGAGGCCATATTGTACGGATTTGGCACATAAATCGAGGTAGCTTTGGGCACAGATTTCGAGGTGAATACTTATGTTCGTTGTTTATGGGTCGTATGGAACAGTCTGTATAGTTGACTGTTGGAACGAAAATCGAGGTACATAAGAGGTCGTACAGTAGTACAAACTTGGCACATTTTTCGAGGCAGATTTTGGTGGGACTATTTTGGTGTTGTGAGGTATTTTCCTTGGTTGGAAATGTGTATGTGTTGTTGTTTTGTACTTTCCTGAAGTTGAATAATAATATCTCTCTCTCTCTCGTTGGGTTTCCCCACATTGGGGTTTTCCCTGGCATTTGCCTAAATTTTTGAGTTTTATGGGTTGTTGTCCATTGTGTTATTTCCGCTGCTATTTTGCTTAGCAATGTGTATTTCTACTTATGGTAATTTATGAATGTGGGTTTAAGGCATTTATGAAATTTATGAAGACAAATATCTCTAGGTTGCTAAGTGTATGACAGAAATTTCATTTGTTGATTTTTATCATTAAAAATCTACATGGTATTAGAAGTTTGTCTCTGACAGTGGACAGTGTGATTTTTGGGCAAAACGATGTGATTGTTTTCCTTGAGTTGTGACAGGGAATATGGCTACAATCATTATATATGAGGATCGGTTGGATGGCATTTCCAACTATTTGCAATGGAAGGTCCAGTTGTCAGTTGTTCTCAAGGAGAAAAAAATGTATAACTATGTCAACTTTGTTGTGATAGCTCCTACAACAGATCTTGTTGCTTTGGACTTGCATGAGATCAAGGAAGCCAAGGCTCAGAGGATTATTCTGGATGGGGTGAAGGATCACCTTATCCCACACTTAGCTGAGAAAAAGACTACCAAGGAGATGTGGGATGCACTTAAAAACTTGTTTGAGGCGAAGAACGAGAACCGGAAGATGGCCTTGAAGGCTAAGTTTCATGATACCAAGATGGGTAAGGAGGAGAGTGTCTCTTCTTATCTTACTTGGGTGGCTCAAGTAAAAGATGAGCTGGCAGCTATTGGAGAGGTCATTACGGATTTTGAGTTGGTGAGGATAGCCTTAAATGGCTTCACCAAAGAATGGGAAGTCTTCGTGAAGTGTGTGGTGGGACGTGAGAATCTACCAAATTGGAGTAGACTGTGGGATGATTTCACTCAGGAGGAGATCCGATAAAGATCTTAGATCAGTGAATAGAAGACAGACGGAGTTGATGAGAATGTTGCTCTTGTTGCAAAGAGAAAGAAGAAAGGAAGTTTCGGAAGGGACTTGAATAAATTCATATGTTATCGTTGTAACCAGTTATGGCACCTTGCCTCTCGTTGTCCTGAGATGAAGAAGAAGACGAAGCCAGAGGGGCCTGAGACAGTTGCTACAACAGCCATGGAGGACTTTGCTTCAAAGTACAAAAATGAATTTTCTTTGGTGACCTTAGTTTCCAGTGTCGACAGCTGAGGATTTGGAGGTGATATTAGATGGATTGTGGGAAGTGGAGCCTCTAGCCACATGACGGGAATCTGGCGAGTATTCCTAGATTTCACAGAGATTGGTCCTAGTTGACAAGTGGTAAATGAAGGTGGTATTGTGAGAGTTGTACATGGAGTTGGGAATGTTAGATTCCAACTCGAGTTTAGGGGACTCTTGGAGCTTGATGGAATTCTCTTTGTTTTAGGGTTGAGGGTTAAGTTGCTCTCAGTCTCAGCCTTGGAGGATGTAGGATATTGTGTATTGTTCAAGAGGGAACATGTCTTTATCTACAAGCAGGGAGTGGACCCGGTAGAGCTACAATTGATCGGTAACCAAGTGGATAGGTTGTATATGTTGAGAGGACAACCTTCGATGTATGATTCAACGTTGGATGAGGAGCATGACGAGGCTTCTAAGACTGCGATGGCACCAAGAATTTAGTCTTGCATTTCAAGAGAAGAGAGTGAGTCTCTTCTGAGCACTGGCAGGAGGCTCAGCGAGGTTGATCAAACCAATGCTCAAGATGAAGTGAGCTTAGGGTTCCGAGAGGTTACTAAGAGAATATATTCTAGTTCGATTTATGTGCAAGTGTTGAGGATGGCTCCAGGTTCAAAGGGAGCTCCTACATAGCACAGTGTGATGGGACCAGATGATGGAGATGGAAGCGAGTACATCCCTCACTAAGAGCGAGTGTTAGATTTCTAGCTCGGGAGGTACTCCGCATGTTTTGTCTTGTATGCGGATGTTACCTTATGTTTACACTACCAGGCACTTAACTTTGTAATAGGTTTTTATAAAGTTGTTTTAAGTGGTTCTTTTATTAAAGTTATTTTTTAATAAAGTGTACCTTCTAATTTTAAAGTGACTATATTTTCATAAAGCACTTATGTAATAAAGTGAAATCGCTTTAATATTTTAAGTGATTCATTTTGGAGGGAATGGATCATGACCCTTGATCTTGAAAAAAGCAATATTTAATCTTGGCCTTTGGATTTAGGGTTGGGGAAGGTGAAATGACACTTTGGAGGGAAAATGTCATTTTCATATTATAAAAGAATGCATTGGGTAGTGTGCAAGACATCGGGAGGAGATTGAGAGAGATTTTCTGAGTAATCTTGAGAGAGGAAAGTGAGCAGCTTGAGAGGGCACATTTCCCAAGGATAAAGAGGGCACGAATCCCAAGGAAAGATTTTATGTTTCGTGGCTGAGTCATTTTTCTGCTGTGGGAGGTCGTACTGCAATTAAGACCACGCTGTAAAAACATAGTGAGTGAAATCATAACGAAAAGAAGACAGGCCTCGCCTGTATATAATTTCCCATTCCCATTTGTAATTGTTCAACCAATTTTATCATAAAAAGATGAGACAAAGACTCGACGAAAAATTTCCATAACCATTCCACCGATAAACTCATATTTGACAACCAAGAAGATGCCCAAAGGGATCAAAGACAGTTGGAGATTAAAATCGGGCTCTATCCAAAACAAATGCAGGGAGACAATAAAGAGCGCGCTCATCTTTTAACAAAAGCATAGAGAACTAGAGGTCTTCAGAGACTTATCAACCACAGGAAAAAATACCTTTCAAAACAGACACAACAGTAAGCCATAGAGTCTTCTTATTACTCCCATTCCAGGCAACGAAACGAATAGTTATACACCGAGGAAAGCAAAGACAAGTAGGGTAAAAACTCCAGTGCACATAGTGCGTTTATCACTTGTAGAGGAGAGGCGAATTTATTTAAACAATGACAATTATTATAAGAACACACAGAGATATAACCTCTCTGTCCACTTCTCTAAGAGCCGAACAACCTTGTTATCACTGGAATTTCGTTCGCAAATGGTTACAAGAATTCAACATCTTCAAAACACCCATTAGTTCATCCATGGCCCAGAAAATGCATTTCCAAAGGGCACAAAACTATACAGCTGCTTAAAAAATCAACATGCGCTAAGGATACAAAGGCAGCGCACGCACGCGCGATAGTCGAATAACGTCAGAAAAGCCCATATGCGCTCGATGCGCGACTGTGGACGCAAAAAGTTGCGCACACCTCAGAATGGTGCATTTATGATTTTGGTCGGCCTTCCACCCACTTCTAGTTCATCTCCCAAGTTGATTTGACACCCAAATCCGAGTTGAATCCGAGTGGGGGGATGGTCAAAGACCTAAGGGTGCCCTAAAGAGCCCCTTGTTCACACTAAAAACTGGTTGAATAATGCCTCAAAGCTTTGCTATAAAAAGAGGCCATGGGTGCACTATATTTTCAAAGAATTCATTTGTATTGTTATGCTTCCTATATTCTTTTGGAGAATCCTCTTTTCTCATCAAGATCATACAAGCACCATTTCATTTAGCCATTCACATCACCTCTTGAGTGGATGGGCTTTGGATTTCTTCACCATTTCCTTTTAGTTTGTTACTTGTAAGAAGAGCTCAATCATTGGGGGTTCAAGAGCCCTCCCGTGGAGGAAGAGGAGACCCATAAGTCTCCCTTTCTCTTTGGTGTTTTCTCACTAATACAACTTATCCATTGATGGCATGCATGTTGTTTAATTCTTGTTTTATTTCCATTATGCACTCTAGTTTAGTTTAGTTTATTGTTATTAGTTTAGTTCTTTGTTTATTTCTTATGCTTGATGCTTCTAACTCTTGCATTCACTATTGTCTTGTCCAACTAACCCAACTGGACTTGTCAGCATCCATATTTTGCTCATTTAGGTGACGAAAGGGACGGAACAGATTAGCGACTCCACTAGGGATTGGCATCAATTCCCCCCCCCCCCCC